>OX596211.1:12778731-13378731 GCA_951394215.1 Glyphodes perspectalis | reverse complement strand
AGGCTCATTCGGTAGTGACCCTGCCCAATACGTCAAGAGTTGTGGGTTCGATCCTCACCCAGGACAAACATTTGTGTAATGAATACTTGTGTTTGTTTTGTGTCTGGGTGTTAATATCCAATATTTAAGTATATATTTGTAATACCACTGTTGATTCTAATATCCGTAACACAAGTGCTAAAGCTACTTACCTCGGAGTCGGATCAATGTATGTGATGTAGTCAGATATTTATATTATTTTGGAATGCATCAGAAGTCCTTGTGTAAAGCAAGTACATATTTTCAGCTCACCTGAATACCGGTGGAGTATATAAACAGTCTTCTATTTTTTTCAGTGTAGTGTAATAAGTCAGCTGGATCATAGTATTTATTTAAACATCCTCGACAAAAACCTTCCAAGAGCTCGTCTTGATTTGTCTTCATATATGTCATTTTATAAAATGAAAGTTATTAAATACTATAAACTACACAAAATAAAATTTAATTCGAACGAGAAACTCATTATAATAATGTTGATCCTGTTGATCTCGATTGATTTTTGAACTGTTTTGTTTGTATTTTGTGGTAAACTGGTGAGGGAAGTAACACTAATGTTATCAGTTAAATGACATTTTAGACAGTTACAGTAGAGATGTGTCGTAACAGGTAAAGCTAGATACTCCTGTTACTGTTCTCAAAAATTAATAGCTTGAAATACCTGTTATCAAATAACAGTCTGTTATTTTTATTTTCTGTTTCCTTATTTTCTACAAAAAAATAAGAAGAAAAATGATACGCGAGTTACTTCGGTTAGTTTAATGAATTTATTTTCCATAAATTAATGAAGTTGCTTACGTATATTATCAGACCAACCAAACGGATATTATAGAACCAAAGTACCTACTCGTCTATAGAAAACAAACGAGCCCAAACTCGATGGGGTTATGTCATTTTATTGCGGAGATCCTATGATCACCTTCCAGCACCAGCATCAGATCCTGGTTACTATAGTATAGGATCAAAGTACTCGCCAATACAAGCGCAAGAATCTTATTATTTACTTGAGAATTATAAGGGAATAGTATTTAACAGTTACAAGGCGGATAACAGTTATTTGCGAGGAATATTTGTTACGATATTTCATCGTATACTGTTTATAACTCAAATACTCACAACATTCATAACAAGTTCTACGATAAATAACTGTATGAAATATAACAGTTATATATTTCGGAAGGAACAACTGTTAATTTACATATTTAAATACTTGTTAATTTTAAGTTTTCCATAAATACGCCTCACTGATATATTACAGTGATAATATATCTAGAGTGCACTTTGAATGTTGAAGAGGTGAGTGAGGTGTGTAGAGGGCCCTGTAAACGATCAAACATATTTGTAAAATTTTACGTTTTGTTTGTATGTTTTCATCAAATATCGACGCAAACGTCTAAATAAATTTGTCAATTATGGCGTCTCTCAGTTTTGTCTATAGGGAATTTTGGTGCGTTTTTTTTACTAATACGTCTTTAAACTTGTGTCAAATACGCCTACGCCGTTTACCAAATGCTTTAAGATCGTGCCATAAGGCGTTCGGTTCTCTTTGCCTACCCCGCTAGAGAAGTGGCTTAAAGTTTAGCTAATTATTTAAATATTGCCCCTAGCGGGTTCGAATCCCGCTAGGGGCAAATGTTTCGTGTGATGAACATGGACATTTGTACTCGAGTCATGGATGTTTATAAACGTATTTAAGTATGTCTATCCGTTCACCTAGTTACCATAGCACAAGCATAAGCTTAGTTTGGGACTAGGGAATTGGTGTGTCAGTCTGAAGAATTTATTATTATTATTTATTAAGCATAAGCTTAGTTTGGGACTAGGGAATTGGTGTGTCAGTCTGAAGAATTTATTATTATTATTGTTATTATTATTGTTACATGCCGTAGACAAAATACCAAAAAATAGAAGTACCTCCTACTTTTTTAATCTGTGGAACGAGTCTTGTTGACTGACATTTCATTTCATTCACTTACTCGTCTTTAACATTACTCGTCTGTGGTCTGTGCTTCACTGTCATTGGACTAAATACCAGTTTTTTTGTAAATAAATAAAGCGGAGTTTAAGAAAAGAAAGACGTATTTGTGTTAGAAGTCAATAATAATGGAAAATCAAAACAATTCTGACACTGTGGAGGTGCCCATCAGCAAACCAGTAAGAGTCTTGCATTTCAGCGATGGCGTTGATGAGGAAATTGAAGAAGAAAACATTATAGAACTACAAAGTGAGCCTAAGGCCGAAGATACCGTGGATCCGGTGGGTAATACGAATATTTTCTGTTTAAAAACTACTACCCTCTGACCCTACTTTCCAAAACTCTTCCCTTTGACCAGTTTTCATTCGATATTTGATGATAAAATGCACGACAGACACTAACCTTGATTTCCTTTTTACGCAAGGTTGGCGATGATCTATTTGAACAATGAAGCATGCTATGAATCATACATGCTAAAATCTACTCTTTAAACAACATTTATTGCGCTGTTATTTATGTTCCATGACTGTACTGATGAGTTAATTATGTGTTTAGCATTATATAGTGTATTCGTCATTATGAACCTTTTTTTGGTTAGTGCCAAACCTTTGTATGACTTGGAACTATCTATCTATGGGTCTAACTATGGGTCAGAGAGTAGCCTTATGTATGCAGTGGCGTAGCTAGGAGACAAAGAGCACTGGGGTAAAACAGAAACTGGTGCCCTTGAGCTTACCCAGCATTTGGTCCATGGGGAGGAATTAATTTTTTTCTTCCTACAAGAGGGTGTACGTAAACATCGGATCAGATGTTTACTAATCAGGTCTTAGGGTCCTCCCGAGCTTGTGGCCCTGGGGCACTGACACACTTGCGCTTGGGTAGCTACGCCACTGTATTTTGAAACCATGAGCTATATACTGAAATTATTTTGAAGTTGATAACTTTAAAAGTTTAGTAGTTTTGAGTATTGTTTGTATTGTTTATTTTGAATTTAATATTTTAATTGAATTGTACAGAAAACGTTAGATTGGGGTCCATGGTTTGGACATTACGCTTGGAAATCTGGCAACAAAGTGTTGAATGCTGTTGACTATGCAGGAGAATCTCTAGCCAACTTCTTTGGTATCACAACACCCAAATATCAAATTGAGATTGATGAACATGCAAGACTGCAAGAGGAAAAGAAAAAGATGGATGACGAAGCAATTGGTTGGGTCCCTAAGAATGCCGGTGGAGACATACCTTTAGTCTTAAGTGAACCTTCTAAGGTGGATAGCGCTAAGGTGTAATACTTTTGTTTCATCAGAATTGCATAATCTTTAAGAATTTATTTTTAATTAGTTGGCGGTGAACATACCTGTTGGAATGCCATGGATCATACCTGTGAAGGTAATTCAGTTTTAGGAATCAATCATGGCATAAACACGGGTTCTTGTTTTTGTCAAATAATTTACTCAAATAATTTTTATCAGTCAAACTATGATTGAATCTATCCACCAGTATTTTAAATGGTGTATATTCAATTCTGAATAATCTTTCTAGTCCAGTTAAAGGTATTAATAAAAAACATTCAAATAATGTTTAAACAATTTAATATGAAAAAATATTATTTTTTTCTTTTATAATATTAGTATAGATAATACAAGAAATATATGCAATAACAATGTGTATGGAACAAATAATAATGTATCTTGCTGAAATGTTAGGATTTGAGATCTCCTTAGGAAGAACTAGCAGCATCTCGCGGTTTCACCCGCGTAGTTCCCGCTCCCGTGGGAATACAGGGATAAAATATAGCCTATGTTACTTGCTGGTACAGTAGCTTTCCAATGGTGAAAGAATTTTTGAAATTGGCATTGGTAGTTTTTGAGTTTATTCATTACAAACAAAATATTAGTATAGATGAACAAATTTTTATACTAAAAAATGTAATGACCTAATAAACTTTCTGTATTATGGTGGTTGGGTGATAGAGATGGTAAGTCTGAAGAAAGCCTTTAATATAAAAATACCTACCTTTTGAAGGAATGGTTCATTGTAATATTTATCTATTTTTAATACGGAGTAGATTGTTTTTAGCATATCATATAATATCTAGGATAAATTAATTTATTAAATTGTTTTATTTTATGTTGACATATTAATATTCTAACCCAATGTGTGTATTTGAACCCGAATTAGTTGATATAATGTACTGATATAGAAATTATGTTTATTTATTTTAATACTGATATTAAATAAGTACTAGTTAAAAACAATAACTATTAGGGTTGTCACCTTTTTTTGTGCAAATAAAGTATATTAGCTATTATCATCTTCCTAGCGTTATGTCCCGTGCTTAGACGGGGTCCGCTTAGACCATGATCCAGGATTTAGCGAGTCTGGTAATTACATTAAAGCGACTGCCGATCTGACCTTCGTAACCCTAAAATAGGGGAACCAGACAATTTTTGGATCATGGTTTATTATTAGCTATTAAGGGTAAGAAAAAGAGGTATGGTAAGTTTTGTTTAAAAACATTTTTTGAATTTCTTTTAGCAATTTTTAACCGGTAATTATCACGGTTTATCAACCCCAGTAACTGGCGTTAAACTTTTCACAAATATTCTTACAATAAAAACCAATTTTTTTTTGTATATTGGGTATTTGTAAAATGTTTTCCAGAGAAATCAAATCAAGCGTAATAAAGTATTTTCTCGGACTTTATTTTCCTTATATAAGTATAGAGTACAATTGCTCTTAATAACATACAATACTTTATATTATAGTACGGTTGGCAACCCTAATACCTATTATAAAGCATTATATAACTTATCTGTACTTATGCAAATGCGTGTTTATGTATATTTTAATAAAGAGCTTTAACAGATTTCTTTATTTTATTATTTACTAGCTGTGCCAGCGGTGTCACCCGCGTTTATGGTTATTATTATAAAGACTATTTCCGTCATACATGATTTCTATGTAACTTTAACCATTAAGGCTGCACACGCGACGGAAGCTTAAAAAATGGAGTAACTTCTCCCGTTTTCCCAACATTTCCCTTCACTACTCTGCTCCTATTGATTGTAGCGTGATGAAAAGTATACTATAACCTGCCCAGGAGTATGAAGAATAATTGCACCAAGTTTCGTTAAAATCCGTCGAGTAGTTTTTGTTTCTATAAGGACATACAGACAGACAAAAATTTTACTGATTGCATTTTTGGCATCAGTATCGATCACTAATCACCCCCTGATAGTTATTTTGGAAATATATTATTTCATGTACAGAATTGACCTCTACAGATTCATTATAAGTATAGATGTACAACAGAATCAACCATACCGTTTTAAAACATTTTAAACCTAGTTTGTGGAAAATTAATAAGGATTATGAATGTTAAAGAGGCGAGTGAGGTGTGTAAGGATCGTGCTATATGGCGTTCGGTTCTCTCTGCCTACCCCTCTAGGGAAGTAGCGTGAAGTTTTAGTTAGTTAGTTGTGGAAAATTAACTTTTGCCCGGGGCTGCTTCAACCGACGGGCCCATTATGAATGGGACTTATCGAATATCACGCAAGCCCTGATGGGTGTAGGCAGAGTCCAAAAATAAAATTGAGTTGGGTCAGGTGGAACATTGTGAAAAAGTAGTAATTAGTGGCCAATGATATTACAAATACATAATGGGCTACACAGTGGCATTCTTAATACCCAAAGAATAGCAAAAACGAACAAATACAACAACTTGTCGTTATGAAGAATAGTCAGCAAGTTGTAAATTAAAAAAATACTTTACAGGGTATGTATGTATTGTGATCTACAAATCGATGCTGTCTATATAAAATAACCGGAACTATCATAAAACTATATACTTCCCTCTAGCGGCAAAAAGCATAAAACTTTACGTATTGTGGAGCAAACGAACTACGGCGGGGGGGCTATTAATGTTCGTGGCATTTTAAATATACATTGTACCAATAGATGTCGCTGTAATACTTTACAAATCTGATTGTTTTTTTTTATATAATTTTAAGGTTTTAACACTTTATTAATAAGAATTTTTAATTACATATTTTAGTACAGTCCTTATAAATAAACTACTGTAAAATATCTAAAGTACCTTAGATAGGTAGTAGGTTCCGTCAACCGAGTTGTAAAATAATATTTCAGCTAATTAGTCAATAATCGGATTGTTAAATAAGTTAGGTATCTATTCTATTTGTTGATTCTGATTACAAAAATTTACACATTAAAAAAAATGGTCTACTAGACCATTATTTTATAAGAAAAAGCAAGCAAGTCTATTATCCAAATTATATTTTAATTTTAACTATTCTGAAAATAATTATTTTCTTGTAATTTTTAAGTAGGTGTGCCACTAATAAAAAATACCGATTCTTGCAGGCTAGGTTTTAAACATGGTTTCACCTTGAGATAGCTCTTATCAAGGCTTGGTACTCTGAGGACACAACTACACACGGTTTCAATCTCATTTCTGCTAAAAGACCTAAGTACTGTCAACAAAATTAATTGAAAACATAACGTAGCACCTTCAATATAGAGTTCAATTTAGTTGAATGATGGGTGAAATTATAAATTACACCCCTGTAAAATAGAGCCGCATCATAAGTGACATCAAGTCAGCAATGCTAAAATAGACTTTATTGAACGGTGTTAGAGTTTAAAATGAGTTGGTTTGCATGCATATGTTATTGTTTGTCGGTGTTTAGCATGTGATATGTCGAAATGTAAACGGTTCGAGCGGTGTCCGCAGATCAATATGCGTGTTGCGCGAGGGTGTATGGACTCATGCGATTGGCCCGCGTGTGTGGGGCGGGGCCGTGTGTGCCGAACGGGTTTTGGCGCCAAATCTCGCATTCCAATTTTGAATTTGGTCACGGGCCCGGCATCCTTTTGTTTTATCGTCTTTTTTATTTGCGTCGTTGATGTTTCTGTTTGGGTTAAAGGTGAGTAAAATTTAAATTAAAAATAACTCTTATTCCGAATAAAAATTGTCTATGACGTTAATTCTACCTACTTACTTACTTAATAATTTACTTTGAAGAACAAAGAATTAAGAGTTCTATTTATTTTAGTACCTGCCTACGTCTAAGTAATTTTTTGAATAAATCCTACGAATATTTTAAGCAGATAAAAGACGTTAATAACCGTGACAAGCTACTTATTTAGGTAGGTACCTATATCTTTGGAGTAGAAAGAGTAGATTTATGAAACATCAGTAGATACCTAATTTTACCTATTAACTTTAAATTGTGTGTAATACGAAATTTAATTTTAGCAAAGAAATCAATAATTTAGCAGTATCTACCTACCTAGGCTTAGGTAGATAATACTTCCCTACATATTTTAAAAATTTGATTTCATAGGTAGGTTGATTACAAAATACCTACCGTATACTGACTATAAAATTTAACCCCCCTATCCATAGCCAAGTAGGAATAGATAATAGATAAGTACGTGAGCAATAAATTATTAAGGCACATGCCCGTTCGTCCGACGAGGCGTGAACATCGCGCAGCCAGGTGAAAAGATTCATAGGGCCGGCCTAGCTTTGGCAGTGAGGGAAGTTTTATGGAATAAATTTTAATAGGTAGATATAAAAATAGGTACCTAAATAGGTTGGAGTGGCAGGGCTATGGTCAAGACACGAGTCTCTCATTCGAGGGACGCTGGTTCAAGCTTGGGCACGACGGTCATACATGGTCTAGGTTAGCGGTTCTCAATTTTTTTGGCTACGGAACCCTTTTGGGAAGCGGAATATATGACGGAACCCTAGATCAAACATCGTAATCATACAAGGAGTGCAAGTTCAAACCTGGTGGCTTCTTCGTGGCTGGCTTCAAACATTTTGTATGTGAGGTTGCTCACAAGTTCACATGCGAAATGTGATTGTCGGTCGGCAGGGAAAGCCTCGTAAATGCTTTTGAAAAAAAATTACAAAGAGAAGAAAAAACTGCCTCTTGAAAAAATAAATAAGATGGATCGGAATCGTACTATTTATTGTTATTTTTTTAAGAATTACTTATTGTAATAATTGGTATATAATCGTAAGAATTCAAATATCTCGTGGCTAAATAAGTCTGATGTAAAAAAAAATAAGCAAATGGGACTTGCGTGGTTTTCACTGCCGAACGACGATATACTTACAATCTGACAATTGCCGGTATGAGCATCATTTGAGATTATGTATAAATGTATACTTATTTTAGCATATCATATCAGTCCTCCCTCAGTCCTCGAGTGAAGAATTGAAAAACACCATTATTTTATTAGGTAAGTACTTAGTCGGTTCTCTCTACCTATCCCACTAGTGGAAGTGGCGTGAAGTATTAGTAAGTAGTAAGTAAGTCAGTTATATCATTTCAAATTAACTGTATCATATCACTGATTAATGTCAGAGACTGCCAAGATGTGAACTGACGTAGGCATTTTGTAAAAATAAAAAATAAAAGTAGTACTTATTCTAAATTGGAATTCAAAAATAATAAAAAGTAATTATATAAAAGTGATGAAATACAAGCCGTGCAAAGCCAAGAAAAAAAAAAGCGATGAGGACAGGGTCGGCAACAAATGTCCTATGTTGATCTGTAGTGGCGTACCTAGCGGGGACTATTACTCAGTTTATTTTATTAGGACATAAAGAGATTTCAATAGGTAAGTATAAGTACCTATTGAAATCTCTTTATGTCCTATGTTCTGGTACATAAAAATAATGTGCCAACCACGGAGTATTTCTGTGGTCTGTGGTGCCAACTAAGTAAGTATGTTTCTTGCTTAGCATGTGTCATAACGTGTCTATTTATGACACAATTCTCCGTCTTGCCCAATCCAATTTAATATTTCGTTCACCTTTAGTATGTTTAAATTAAAGCTTCATAACATAGATGTTTAGTTCTGTACCTTACTAATACTTATGCATAAAATTAACTGTCCATCTTATTGCGATTTTTTATTTTAATAAGCTAAAGTTATAACCGGAGTGTGTGGTTAACATCCGATGCTTTCTTTTTAATAAACTCATTTAAATGTAAACCTGCTTGTCCACAAAGCAATGATTAATGCGTTTTGTCCACAATCGAACAGTTGCCGAGCTAATTATTAGCTAATTCAACATTACGGGAACAGGTCATTCCGGGCGATGGAACATGTTTCACGGTGTAAAGGACACGTTCCAAACTGGTCTCTTGGACACATATGCCCTTTTAGGGTTGAACGTAGAAATGTGTGGGATCATTGCAGAAATAGAAATGGAAAATTAAAACGTTAGTTAATTTAAGTTATTGTTTTAATTATGACATTATGATGAGATTTTTGGTACCTACACTTAGTAGCACTTTCAAATAACAATAAGTTTGAAAGTGGTCGATATATTTATTTTAACACAAACATTATCTACATACTACTTACCTACATTATAAATTTCTAGCTAGATAATCATATTTGAAGTAGTTTTTTGTGGAAACTATTAGATTTCACTTATCAAATATTTATAAGGCCCTAATTTGTGCAAGTTTCCTATAAACGTCTAATACTTATATGTCTATTTTACGGACTTGTATAATAATAAGGTGAGTACCTACTAACTCTATTTTTACCGGTGTAATAAATAGCTCCAAAACCAGTCATTAAAATAAGGCCTCGAAATGAAAAAAGTTCCTTTAAAATATACAGAACCGTCACATACAAATTAACTCGCTCACACCCAAAATTGACCCTATGCAAAACAGTGCAAATTTAATAGGAGGCGCGTGGTCTAACAACTGCACGTTTACCGGACAAACGGGTTTCTGTAACACTGTAAAAAATATTTGCGTCAACATAATAACTCAGACGTAACTCACTCACTCTTTTGCAAAATTGTGCCATCACAGTTTTGAGAGATAGTATATATACCTAAGTATACCTGGAGGTAGGTAAGTATACTTACCAAAAATAAGGTTGTATACCCAGAGCCGTCAGAAACTATGCTGGGGCTCTTGGGCATAATTTGGCGCCCTATAGGAAAGTAAAGAGAGCTAAGCTAAAGTAAAGAGAGCTAATATACCAGATAGTTTTTTTTACTAAGTATTAGTTTTTGTTCAACAAAATCTTCTGTTAAATCTTTAAGTACAATTTTTTTTTTTAATAGAAAACAGACAAATTTTGCAAAATATGGGGCCTCCTGAGAGCGCAGGCCCTGGGCACGGGCTCCGTATGCCCTTTTGATAAAGATGGTATTGTGTATACCTAGATATGCCCTCTTTAATACCTAGACGCAGCAAAATTCAACTTTTCAGGTAAGTGCAAGCTTAGCGCGGCACTATCCTGATTCTTCCGGTCCTGCGCAATGCGCCATGCGCCAAGACCTCTCAAAGTGAGTTAACACATCTAACGCATATAAGTGAGTCAGCGCAATACCGTAGCGCAGTGCAATGTTGCACATGTCCACTGCAATACATTCGCCACAACAATGCAATTCTGTGTAGAATGGACTCTTTGTTTGGACTAGTTTTCGCTAGTTCACGCTTTTTGCGTATAAATAATGTTTAAACTGGTTACAGCACGCGTTAGTATTATTATTGGGATTAGAATAGCGATCAAATTGCAATTTGGTGCGCAATATATATCTGTTTTAAGGTTTAATTTATATCCATGCCTTAATTTTTTTGTCAGTGTGTGTTTTGTCAATAAAATGTTTCTTTCTTTAGGCTTCAGCTTCAAGCTCCAAACTAAGCATATAGCTAAGACTATAAATTACGTTGTACTAATGGTTATAACTAACTAACTAACTAAACTTCACGCCACTTCCCCAGCGGGGTAGGGTTATACTAAGTATATATTAATATTGATTTACGTAATTTAAATGCGTTTATAAACATCCATGTTTCAGTATAAATTATATTAACCAGGTAGGTATACTTACATAAATAGTAATTTGGGTGTCGTCTAGCCTGTAGCAACATACAGACTTTTAATGTAAAATATATCTTGAAAACATGTAGCTATGATATGAGGTATATTTAAAAGGAGGCAACCTAGTCCTATTTTGGTCTGGGACTCAAAATGAATGAACCAACTGAGTGTCTAACCTGTATGTAGTAAAACTAATAGTTGACTGGCTCGATGGCGCACTCGGTAGTGACCCTGCCCCATGCGCCAAGAGTTGTGGGTTCGATTCCCACCCAGGACAAACATTCGTACCTATCATGAATACTTGTGTTTGTTCTTTGTTTGGTCGTTAATCCTACTAATATTACAAATGCAAAAGTTTGTATGTATAGTTGGATGTTTGTTACTCTTTCACGAAAAATCTACTGAATGGATTTTAATGAAAATTTGGAATAATATAGCTTATACATCCCAATAATATATAGGCTATGTTTCATCGATGTACCACGCGAGCGAAGCCGCGGTCAGAAGCTAGTATCCAATATTTACTAGTATATTCTTGTAATACCACTGTTGATTCTGATATCTGTAACACAAGTGCTTAAGCTACTTACCTCGGAGACAGATCAATGTATGTGATGTAGTCGGATATTTATTTATTTATAATAGTCTATTGGGTAGATATAATAGCTCGTCGCCTACATAATCACAAGATTATGTAGGCGACGAGCTAGCCAATTATTCACAATTTTCCACCTAACCTTTAATTTTATTTTTGGTTACAATTAGTATAAGGAATCTACGCTTTTAGGCAGTGCCTGCCTTCTCAGAAATCGCGGTCAGTCCCGTCTAGTGTTATTTCTAATGGAATGGATTTTCTTAGTTCTTCCTTTCCTTTTCCTACTTCCTTTTACTTATACCAAAGCGTCAATTTTATTTTGATTTTGACTCGTCGCTCATTCAATGACGAAATTCATCCTTTAAATTCACCGTTTCCAACCCTACGATATAGAGCAGATGTCCTGTTACAATCCGTATTCGCAATGTTGTTTATTAAAAAAATCTTTTGTGGCCATTTAAAAATAAAGCTTCCTTTTACAAAGGCCATGCAAATTAGAATCTAACATTGCACAAAATAGACCTATACGTAATGTTAGAACACGCTCAATGCAACCCTGTTTCAAAAATATAACTCATGAATTCCCTTGCACAAGTCGTTGATGCAAATATTATTTTTATTCCAAACCGTCCATTAGATAATAAGCCGTATTACTTATGAAATAGAAGTTAATTTTCAATGCTCGTTGAGGTTTTAGGAATGCAAAAATTTGCATACACTGCACACCTTTACGTTGATCCGTTGCATGCAGTTTGACTGACAGTTCCTGTTGAATGGAGTCCATGGGGTTGCGCCGTAGGTAAATGCGAAATGTTATTTATTAAAAGTGGAAAATAAATAAGGACGGATATTGGTATCCTATTGATATTATGAACGTGGTAGTTATAAAAAGTGATTATTTTGCGATGACGTATGTTTGAATTTATGTTTGCTAATTAATTGACTTAATGAATTTGTTGAAATTTGTCATACTTATAAATATTAATTATTTATCAACTAACTAAAAAACTTACTAAAATTTGGTCTTCTAGTAAGACAATACGCTAATTTGGTTTTAAATCTTTATACAGACAAGTCGTATAATTTATTTCAGTTTACAAATCCAGTTAAATCCAATTGACAACGTGTATATAAGTATGTAGGTACGTAATCAATATATATAAAAATCAATGCCACTTTTCGTTGTAATTTTATAACTCAAGAACAGGCTCACCTATCCAAACCAAATATTTAGGCTTTGTTCGGACTATTTAGTAGATGGTTTATGTGAAGTTTGCACAAAATCTGTAGAGCGGTACTTCATTTATCACTTTATACGTAGCGAAGCACGTATCGGGCCGCTAGTATTTTATAATAATCAATTGAGTATTAAATATATTAACTAACAAGCACATTTATAAAATTACCTGCGTAAGAATATGCACGATTTCACGTTTCGATGTTTCTATTCGATTATATATAACCTGAAATTTTACTTTATTCTCAATATTTATGCCTTATTTCTCTATGATTTATTTCCATAACCTACATGAACAAAGCCACAAACAGTATCTAGTATGCAAAAGCTAATTGACTCAAGCGCATCCAAGATGCACATCTGCGCATGGCTGGCCGAATCACTAATAACAATAAATCTATACTGTAACGAAGGGGTTACTCTATGCAAATTGAAAATTGGCAAACGGGGTGATTCATGTCCGGGCTCCGGGGCTGTGTGGAAGGGTGTAGTTGAGAAATTATTTGCTATTCTCGCTTAGGTTAAGATATAGACATTTTGGTTTTGGGCTACGGGTGAAGGATGTAGTTGCAAAATTATGTTTTACACTGTTTGTTTTTAACTAGAGAGGTATGACAGGGTGGTAGTCGTGTGACTTCTAGATCTGTCGTTAGTTTTAAAAATCAAATTTGGTCTTTAAGTGGATAAAGTTGCAGATTTATTAAGTATTATCTCTCTGCTATATCTGACTATGCGAACATAACCTGAATTTTAAGAGTAAGAAGATCAATTTAAGCGTCCAGAGAAGTACCTGCTTATGTAGTCGCTAAATTATGTTATACATCGTTTGCTTTGGGTAGAGTCTAGCTAGACTATGTGAAGACTTAAAAAAAAATAGCAAAATGATTAGATACTATTTGCTTAGAGCAACTAGGGCTTCTTCCGTGTTGCTCTAAGACTATTTGCTATGGGTTAGGTATGTTGGTTTGAATTAGAAAAAAACACTGACTGCCATAAATGCCAAATACATACATTTTGCTGTTTTTCTATTATAATGTCAGAATTAAGTATTTCTTCTATTAAGTCTTTAATCAATGGTCAGCATATAGTTTACTTATTATTAAGCTTCCCCTTTACAGTCGCCCATGACATTTCGCCAAAATAAATCCTCAAAAAGCGCTATCTAAGCACAGATATCTCAAAAATAATCCTCTACATAAATAACGCCGAATCAGATAACAATACACGCGGAACCGAAAACCCGTTTACCCGAAAGCGAAAAAAAAAATTCGCAAACCCGTTCCGACCAAAGGGGACACTTAAAACTTTTAATACGAAGACAATGAGTGTCCGGCGCGGGCGCAGTGGGCAGTACCGGACAATGGCCTACCAGACGATTAATAAGGGCCACAAAGCGAAGGGCCGGGGTCATATTTAGGTATAGGGTTAGGGGTCAGCGGGGTTATTCGTAAATAACGTCCGAATTGGGGGGAGTGACGCGGCGAGCAGTTTGGAAAACATGTCGACGATGCGACGGGGAAATTTATGTGTTTCGCTCTTGGACTGTTGCGGTGCGAAACGCCTTTTTAATGTTGCGATTTTGCGGGTGAGTTGAGCGATTTATTGGTGTAGATTTTGTAATTTAGGCTAGGTACGTTATGTACTAAGCGCCTCAACTACGCTTAAAAATCAAATTAGCTTAGTATGTTTACCTATTATTTTCCTAACGCTTAGGATAGCAAGTCTGTACATTGGAGCAACTGTTATCTGAACTTCCTATCCCTTAGACCAGGTCGGTTACCTGGATTAGGGTACAATAAAGAATATGCATGTATTTTTTTTATATTTCTATAGAACCTATTAGTTATTAATTACTCTACATAAACGTAAAAAATATAGGTAATACGTAAAATCTATACTTACTTATAATAAATCTGTAGAGGTCAATTCTGTACATGAAATATATTTTGAAAATAACTTTCAGGGGGTGATTAGTGATCGATACTGATGCCAAAAATGCAATCAGTAAAATTTTTGTCTGTCTGTCTGTCTGTTCCTTATAGAAACAAAAACTACTTACTCGACGGATTTTAACGAAACTTGGTACAATTATTCTTCATACTCCTAGGCAGGTTATAGTATACTTTTCATCACGCTATAATCAATAGGAGCAGAGTAGTGAAGGGAAATGTTGGGAAAACGGGAGAAGTTACTCCATTTTTTAAGCTTCCGTCGCGTGTGCAGCCTTAATGGTTAAAGTTACGTAGAAATCATGTATGACGGAAATATTCTTTATAATATTAACCATAAACGCGGGTGACACCGCTGGCACAGCTAGTTATCAATAAATAGACATATCCGTAACTACATCATCTTCCTAACGTTATGTCCCGTGCTTAGTCGGGGTCCGCTTAGACCATGATCCAGGATTTAGCGAGTCTGGTAATTACATTAAAGCAACTGCCGATCTGACCTTCGTAACCCTAAGATAGGGGAACCAGACAAGTTGTCGATCATGGTTACAAATCCAAAGTTGTTTTAATTTGCAGGTTTCATCACGATGTTTTCCTCTCCGTAACTACATATCCTTGTTTAATTTGCCTTAATTAATTAATTCTGCCTATGAAATATTTAATGGTTTAAAGTAAGCTCTAAAATTAAACGAAAAATCCCTCTAAATTTAAACGAAAGTTGTACAATATAATGTATACCTACTACTGACAAAACAAAATCTTGATACCCCATTTGAACGGGGTCAAAATCTCAGCTACCATGAATAAAAAGGGCCCATAAAATAGTTCAGCTATTACATTGTGCCCACAGACAAAAGAGCGCAGATAGCATCGTCAATTTCACACTTGGCACCTACGTGACGTTTCATTCGGTCACATCCGGAGTGCTCTATGGCAGATAAGTATCGGTGCCGATGCGATCTGACGTCATTATCACGAGAGCCCTTACAGCTGTTGACTTGTCATCCAACTGATGAGGGAAAGTGTGTTTTTTTGTGTTTCGTTTTAATAACTTTACAGGTAATTTGTCCCGTGTTAGTCTGGGACTATAAAAGAATTTGCCAACTACGAACAACTTACGAGCTAGCCACTTGTCACTACTTTTTCACAATTTTCCATCTAACCCAGCCCAGTTTTTTTTTGGGTGAATATGGTTAAAGAGGACTGCTGTCCCTTTGACTCTGCCTACCCCTTCGGGGATTATGGCCTGCCTACACAATCACACTCATCAAAATTATACTTACTAACTAATAAAACTTCACGCCACTTTTAAGGAGGTTAAGCAGAGAGAAAAATTATAACTTTCTAAATTTTAACTTTTGACTTGCATTGTTAAGTCAAATGTTGTAATAAGTAATGATTATTGTAATTGGACAATTTGATGTATATTTTTTCCTGTAAACCTGTGCTAATATCTTAGCATAGCAAATTTAATGAACTCCAGATGTCTAAGCGTGGCTTCTACCAAATCAGTTCTCAAGAGAACATTCCTGGGTAGGCTCAGCTCATAAAGTATGCATGAGCGTACGTAGTACGGGTACATTACACATGGCGAAGAGCCCAGGATCATGTACCTATTCACGTTAGTTCGATCTTAGGGACGGAACAATGGATATCTAGCGTCGCTAATAATAGATTTCCCAATATCAATCTATAAATGATAAAAAACTGTCAAGCTGTGAACAGACGTACCAATATTTTCCAAAAGACTGTAGAAAAACAATAGGTGCTTTATATCAAAATAAAATTGGAATTCTAAACTTGAATACAAAAATAATAAAAGGTGTAAAAAGTATAAATATAAAACTAAATGAGCCAGCGTCGGCAACACAATCAATGTGAATAATTTTTGATGAATACCTACTGCCGAATAAGATATTAAAACGATAAATATCATTAGGTACCGTCTATAACAAAGTAAGAATTAATATCAATATGAGTAATTCACCTGGGAGGGGACCTAGAATATAGCTAATTCGGATCCCGTCTGTGGTATTGGAGACTCCTGGAAAGAAGAAAAATTGTAATGAAATATTTGTAGACTTATAACAGCTACGGCTCGACTGCCCGCGTTTTACAATGGCCACATAGTTTCGGGCTGCATCGCCGCTTTTGGTACTAGATTTGAAGAATTTATTTATATTTCAGTTTCAAAATTAATATTAATTGTTTCATTAATGCTTTTTTAACGAAAAGGTGAACAACTTGCTGCCCCTTTGATTCTGCCTACCCCCAGTGGCGGACTAACCGGAGGGCGGAAGAGGCGGTCTGCCCGGGGCCTCTGGTCCTAGGGGACCTCATATTATCTCCAGGTTTCTGCAATCTTCCTATTCCTTCCCAATAAATATTGAGACCCCACCCACCCCCCCAAATTCAGTCAAGCAACACTGCTCGTATCCCTACTAGGGGCCTCGAACAGTTATTTGCGGCCCCTGACCCAAAACAGGCTTAGTCCGCCACTGCCTACCCTTTCGGGGATTGTGGGCGTGATGTAATATGTATGTAGGTGAACAACCAAGTCATGAACTGCCGACGTAGGTACCTACATGTTGCTGGACTTCTTCTATCGAAAAATAGATAAAGTTATTTACAGCTCACTCGAAATTGCACGTCCGCAGTAAAAATAAAAGGATTCTCATGGACACCGCGTCACTTAAGTGCAAAGTTAAAAACAAGACGGGTGCGTGGTCAGTGTTAACTTCACACATATGTGACGTCACTGGTTCGTAACCTACTTTATTAGCTATTAAAAAGCTCTGAAGATGTTCAAAGAGTTTCCACGACCGAAAGTCGATTGAGTGACCTGTCAAACACACAATTCCCGGCGCTACTGTCCTGTTGTCCCGGCTCTAATTACGCGAGTGGAACTCAAAAAGCAATCACTATCTGAGATTGGCGCCGCGCAATATATCAAAGGTAATCCGGTTAGCGAGCTCTATATCACGCTGTATATAGCGGCCCTGTTTGGTCTAGGGTGGCTCTAACGCATGTTTAGGTGTGTGGTGCAAGTTAAGGGCACGAGCGGGGGTTGATGGATTTGGGAGTCTTTTGTTAAGAACTACGGTCGGTTCTCTCTGCCTACCCCGCTAGGGAAGTGGCGTGAAGTTTAGTTAGTTAGTTAGTTTGTTAAGAACATTGTAAAGTATCTTTGAGCTATTGGTAGCAAGCGCCGGCTAAAGATCAAAGAGGTTAAACTGTAAGGCCAAAGATTTGAGGTTGGGTCTTTCCATATTGAATTTATTAGCACTAGCCCGGAGTCAGGAAGTTAACGTATCTTGGAAAAGCACGTTAAACCGTTGGTCCTGTGACCTCTCTCCGTTCATGTAGGATTGCCTTCTCACCGAAATACGAGAATAAAGGAACAGAGATATACGCATATCTATACTTATATTATAAAGAGGAAAGATTTGATTGTTTGTTTGTTTGTTTGTAGGCTCCGAAACTATTGGACCGATTTGAATGATTCTTTCACCAATAGAAAGTTACTTTATCAGCGTGTAACATAGGCTATATTTTATTCCCATATTCTCACGGGAACGGGAACTACGCGGGTAAAACTGCGGGGCGCTGCTATATTGTATAAATTTTATTATCCCACCTGGATGATAATTATCTTTGTTCTGCACAAACAGCCAACTTAGGACATGATATAGTAGACTTGTGATCAAAATAGGCTAGGAGGACATTGTTTTTTTTATAAGGTACGCTTACCACTCAACTTTCATAATGCAAATAATGTTAGTTCGAAGTGCCATTAATAAGACCTTGGTCACACACTCGTGTTTTTGCTTGTTTCCCGCTAGTCGCTCATGACCCAGGCTGTGGTAGTGGCTCGTCAACTAAGCAGGGGGTGGCGGGGTGGGCTGGTAACGTTTTCCTGTTTGAAGGCACACGTCGCAAAGGAAATCCTGTACAGGACAGAGCTCTAAAATTGCCCGTTTGTGTAGGTACGTACGGGTTCTCAGGTACCATTATGTATAGTCAGCAGAAACATTACGATATTGTTTTCCCATTCGTTAATTTTACGTAGTAATTTTATCATATACTTATATGTACTATACAAGTTTCTTCTATTCGACTGGTCTATGATCCTGCCCAATGCGCCAAGAGTTGTGGGTTCGATCCCCACCCAGGACAAATATTCGTGTAATGAATACTTGTGTTTGTTCTGTGTCTGGGTGTTAATATCTAATATTTAAGTATACCTATATTTTTAATAATCATCTAACACTGGTGAATCTGATATCCGTTACACAAGTGCTTAAGCTACTTAGCTCAGAGTCAGATCAATGAATGTGATGTTGTGACGGCGCAGGACCAATAGCTTAACGCGCTTTCGGACGCACGGGGGTGATTAAACCGCCAACACAGGATGTTGGCGGTTTAATCCGCCTCCGGACTGTTTCTGAGTAAATATTGAAATACCGCTAGTACGCTTCTTATACTTATACCGGCTATTTAGTAAAATGGCTTGTTCTGCAGACTGTGCGCTCCTCGCCCGGCCGACCACACGTATCCATGGTGACGTGCCCCGCTAATTGAGGAGCGACCCCATTCCCTGTTTATCTCCGCTTAGATAAACATGTTAATCTAATCTGGAGAGACGCGACGTTGGATTGAGCTTGTAATGTTGCAGTATAAGTAAATAGTAAATGTGACTGCCTCGTTGGTCTAGTGGTAGCATGCGCCGCCTAAGGTTCAAGAGGTTCAAATCCCAGCTAGGTATATCAATATTGAAATGACTCAGTAACCGCCCGGAGTCAGGAAGTTGCCGGTTTTATCACTCCCGTGCCTCGGAAAGCACGTTAAGCCGTTGGTCCTGCGCCTGACCTCTCTCCGGACATGTCGAATTGCTTTCTTACCGGACTATGAGATTGAAGGAACAGAGAGTGCACCTGTGTTTGCGCACACACTTGTGCACTATAACATCTCCTGCGCAGATGGCTAATCCTCGCTGAGTGAGACTGGCCGCCGTGACCGATATCGGCTAGGAGGACATTATTATTAAATGTGTACTAACATCATAGAAGCAATTATTTGTTTGTTGTTTATTACTCAATCCGATAAACAATGTAGGAGATGTTAATCATATTATTGATCTGACATGATATGGGATGGAATGTCGCGAGATTCTGCCCGCGATAGTCCATATAAAATTGAATTAATGTTTTTTTCTGTTTACCCATGCTAATATCAGGCACTATATCTCACAAAAGTAGTAACCGTATTCAAATATGATAAACAATTGATCTGGATTAGACTGTGGAATATTCATTAAGCGGGATTAACTGTCAATCCCCAAAAACGCGCCTGTGACGAAGACTTATTATATACCTAGGTACTCAAAATATCACAAAATGTCTAATTTTCTCTGAGTAATCTTTTTATTACAGAAGTAACTTTGTCCTCTGGCGGAGCCGCGAAGACAAGCTAGGTACAGTCTATTGAAAGCATATTTTAATTAACCTTATCCCATCGAACCCCGCACCTAACCCTTCCAATAACACTTTCTTCACAGACCATGAGAAAGCATCCAAATAGGTACATCTTCCAAACGAACATTGACGTCAAACAACACCAATATCTTTTGTCCCAATGCACGATGGGAAAAAATCGACCCCACGGGCTGAGCAGACCTCATTTAAATCCCGGCGCATCCCCTATTTGCGATGCACCTTGTTGCAAATTAAGTATTCAGCGGACAAAAAACGTGACCCCAAAGAGTCGTGGGTAAAAAAGTTTTATCTTTTTTTTTTATTACACTTTATTGAAATGAGATTCCGGGTTAGCATATAAAATCGGTCTTTTTGTGAGCGGCGAAAGGGTTAGCGCGTATTGAATACATTTTTTTCGGTGTTCCTTAACGCAATATGGGGAACGGTTTGTACGAGATTGCCGCTTGCGAGGTTTTTGGAAGGCCTTTGAAACTGCTTATGGAAAACTTTATCTGTATTCGAATGTAGGACTTCCTCCTTTTTAGAAAGCTGTGATAATGTCCTGAAAATACTGATAGAAACACATATTTTCAAATTTCTGAAACGAATTAAGTTTATTAAATAGTAAAAAAATATTTAATGTATTCTAAGTAGTATTTTGTAGAATTATTATTATACAAAATTTAGAAAAGTTTTAGATCATAAAATGAGATTATTTTATGTATTTAGAAAGGTAGTAAATGATTTACGCATAAGTTTCGTTACTGTTAAAACTACGGAACACAAAACTATTTAAAACTAATCGCGCTTGCCAATATTTTTTATTACACACCAGCACAATGATTTAACCCTCGCGTTAACTCTGAGATGGTTCGTTATTCCGGTGTTAAAGTTGCATTTGGTTTGCATCCGTGTAACGTAATATTTTTTGTGACAGTGACATCTCTTCAATGCGCTAATAACAGGCAGTCAAGGATCATTGTTCCGCTTTTAAAAAGGTTTTGTTGAATGTGGTTTAAATATTTGACAGTTGTGTTTTGTCTTTGGAATTTGAAAATCAAATATTATAGTGATTAAATTCTTTATATAAGAGCGGTTTAAATATTTGACAGAAGTGTTTTGCCTTTGGAATTTGAAGAACGTAAACACTGGTGATTAAATAGTCTAAGTAAGATCCACAAAATATGTAAATATGAAATATGTAGGTACATAATATGAAAGAGGAAGAGCATAAAATTTTATGCAATAGTTGGAATCTCACATATGATAATTAGGTATATTTGATGTTGCAATGTTGAATTGAAAATTTTATAGAGATGATTAAAAATATCGCTACCATTAAACTAAAACTAGTTCTGACTATTTTTTACATTAGGAACGTAATTTCAAATTATATTCTATCTTAATACTGGGTCAAAAAACTATCATTCTACATATTTAGTCTGTCATGAATCCGCTGTCTCCGCCTGTTTGTTGACAAGTAAATGAAAAAGTACGTGTTAACTATATTTTTATAATCTAACTGAAGGACTTAATATAATTTTTTAGTCCGCTTCCCTATTGTGTAACTGTCACGTGTGTTATATGCATATTTAGTTAATAAGCTTAAACTTTGACTATATCACTGGTGGCGTAGAAAACCAACATAATTTATTATGGTAGGGCCTTGTAGTTGTCATTTGTCGATGGCTTCATAAACTAAGCCAGCTTGATCAGGGAAGCACCAAGTATCATAAAATAGGATGTACAAATTACATTTATTAAAAAATTTCTACTTTTAGAAGCTCTTTGCTTCTTTGGGGATTGCAAGCGTAATGGTATGAACATTACTGGCATGTTGTGTTTTTTTATTATTGTTATATGTCTATGGTGGGTACCATAGACATATAACATCTTTTAAATAATATAATAATAAATAAAAAAAACATTTATTTTCTCACCACAAACGACATAAATAAAAATACAGATCTAGACTCCTAAAGAAACATTATGTCACTCGTGGGAGACTGGTGCCCATGTATGTCCAAAGACCTGTATTACGGGTGACCAGACCCCCGATGTTTACATGGTAAAGTGTAAACTAGTTAAGTATACAGACTAGTTTCTCTTCAGTAGCTTATTTTCTTCTACCTGAAGGTTGTCTGGAAGAGATTGCTTATAGCAGTAATACCGCCTAAATTGTATTGTGATTGTCTATATCATAATTTCTGTATCTGTTTTACGTGCAATAAATAATGTTATTATGTATCTATCTATCTATGTTCTCTAACATATAAGCGACTTTATTTAATTCAATACTTCAAAATTACGTAACCAAGAAGTTATACATGTGTTGATTTGTTGATATATATATTTATTTTTGTATGTCTTATTTCACTTATTTCACTTGTCCCATGTTGGTCTAAGACTAAAAGAAAAAAAAATGTGCCAACTTCGTTTCTTACCTACAATGCCTAAAAAGGCGACTAATGGTATATGGGGTTTTGGGTATGTTATTGTGTAGACGACGAGCTAGCCACTTGTCACTACTTTTTCACAATTTCCATCTAACCCAGCCCAGTTTTATTTTTGTCTGAATGTGGTTAAAGGGGCCAGCTGCCCCTTTGACTCTGCCTACCCTTTCGGGGATTATGGGCGTGATGTTATGTTGTTGTTGTTATTTAACTATTGTTGTTGTAAATGCTGTGTTCTCATTGGTAAATGGCTTTTCTTTGTTCTTTCTTTCCCTGTAAATGCGCCATTAGGTATCAGCTACAAAGGTACTATCTGTTGTGTGCAGGTGGAGGCGAGGGCGAGCCACAATGGGGGACGCATCACACGTCCTTCATCACTCTCCGGCGAAGGGCACGGTGTGCGCTACGAATGGGCGGATCTGGCTGTTTTGATGGTCGTAACTCCAGTTATTTCATACTGCTTTATGATGAAAAATAAGATATCCTATGGTCCTGTGTTGGTCTGGGACATGAAAAAACAGTGCCAACTGTGTAGTGGTAGATTCATGTAGCTTTAAGGACCACCTATGTAAATTTGACGATTTATAAGTGCTTTCTTGAAGCTTAGATAAATAAAGACATTTTGAATTTGAGTTTGTGTTTCTTGCCTAGCATGTCGTATAAGGCGACTAATAGTAGGTATATCGGATTTTGGGTGTGTGATTGTGTAGTTGGCGAGCTAGCCACTTGTTACTACTTTTTTACAGTTTTCCATCTAACCCAACCTAGTTTTTATTTTAATTTTTTGGTGAATGTGGTTAAGGGGGTAGCTGCCCCTTTGATTCGACCTACCCCTGTGAAACCGCAGGCACAGCTAGTATCAGATACAAGTTAACTTCTCTAACTCAGACTAGATGCAAGTGGTTGTTGTTATTTTAGATCGTACACATATTATCACCACTTAACATCAGTCAAGGAAGTATGAAAGAGAAATTCATGCTGCTTTTACCTCAAATCATTTTGGATAAGGGCAAGAAGTGTGACGATATTGCAAAAGTTTGGACCCTTACAAGAGGCATTGGCTACTTTTTATATAAATTAAAATATATGGACCGCGGAACACATGGTAACTTTTCTATCTCAGACCAAATCGAGTGATCGCTTGTGTTATAGCATGTATGTACGTACATAAGTATATCGACTGGCCCGTTGGTCGAGTGGTCAAAGACCCTGGCCACGAAACCAAGGGTCGCGGGTTCGAGTCTCGCTAGGGGCAAATGTTTCGTGTGATGAACATGGACATTTGTACTCAAGTCATGGATGTGTATAAACGTATTTAAGTATGTCTATCCGTTCCTCGGTTAGGAGTGAGAGCTCCCGATCCCCCGCCACTCCCGCCAGCCCGGTAAAGGCCACCTTCGGCCAACTACCAATAGTCCTCTCCAAAAAAAAAGAACCTACTTAGTATCCATAGTACAAGCATAAGCTTAGTTTGGAACTAGGGAATTGGTGTGTAAGTCTGAAAAACGTATTATTTATTTATAGTATGTATGTACGTAAGTAATATTGGATCACTTTTCTTCTAAGACGCTGATGCCTCATCCACGTGCGCGCAGCTCAGCTCGGTCGCCAGCGCGCAGGGGCGCGGGCGGCGCGTGGACAGGCATTCGGAATGAAGAGTGCTCCACAACTACGTCTGTCTGCCCTCTGTACACCAACAGTGTGGACGACGACTTCGTTTAAACGCTTTTTCAGAAGATTTGTTCCACGATTAGAAGGCTTTAAATTCAAATTCAAATTTTCTTTATTTCAGACAACAAATGTAGGTAGTGCAATTATAATTTAAAAAACTTATGTGTAAAGGTTAGTAAAATAGGGAGTATATTTATTGGAATACACTTCTGTTTATTGAATCATGTACCTTAGGGGCACTGGCTGCGAACTCGACCCGGCGGAGGTGCCCATTTAAAGGTCACGCTCGAGTTTTAAACCTCTACCTCCTGTTGAGGTAACCTTCTTATTTTCATTTCCACTATCAACAGTTAAAGTAAGAAGAGGCATGCTCCAGTGGTTCGTACATGTGAAAGGAATGGATAACGAAAGATTGACTAAACAGATATACAATGCGAAAGTGAAAGGATGTAGGAGCCGCGGAAGGCCCAGGCTCACATACCACTCGACCAGATTGGTCGTGTATTAACAGAAGGTGATGTTAGGAGTCATAAAAACCGTAGAGCTTGTATGAAAAGGATTATGAATGTTGAAAAGGCGAGTGAGGTGTGTAAGGATCGTGCCATATGGCGTTTGGTTCTCTCTGCCTACCCCGCTAGGGAGGTGGCGTGAAGTTTAGTTAGTTAGTTACTATCAACAGTATGTTAAGAATGAGAGGAAGAGGGTGACCAAAAGAGATGGATAGAATCAGTCAAAGAGGATATAAGCGAAATTTAGATGTGCGATGTCGATTGACCTGGAGGTGTAAAAGAGGAAGATATGCTGCGCCGACCCAAGTAAGCCCTGACCAACCCTGGCCGCTGTATGGCTGCCAAGGTCGTTGCAACACGGCCCGAACATTATTTATTAAGAGCTAAAGAGAAATTTGTAAGTACATAAGTTACTACAGATAGCGTTTAGTCCCGTTAGCTTTATTTGCAGTGATCATATTAAATGTAACGCGCATTTAAAATCATAAAGAACAAAATGCGTCAAGTAAACTCGAGGAAGTGGTCTCCATACTCGCGAGCTCCGTACGGGTAGTGCGGTCCCCACATTTACGTCCGCGTCGACTTCTAATGGAGGGCCATCCTTATATTGAAATACCCGACCGATTGTTGTGTAACCACCGCCCGAGGAATGCGGGGGTCGGGGCGACGCTCTCCAAATTGCACCCTTGTACGGTATGCCTTAACGTGCGGAACGCTGAGTGACTGTCTTAAAGAGTATTGCTTTGTCATTTTAGTTAGCTCTGCCATGTGGTTCTATGTTTTTAATATTGTGCGGCATTCGGTTATGAGTTGGAAGCCATTTGAACTATTTGGAGGAAATTGGAATAGTTTTAATACTGGCTTCTTTATGTCTACGACTTGGTTCGCGTAGTCTTGAGAATTAAGCAGAATGTCATCATCCAGTTTAATACTATGGGGAAATAAAATAATGAGAGCAGTTATTAAACATATTAAATTTAATTAATATGAACCATATATGTAGAGTTTGTCTGTTTATTGCCGTTAAATGGTGAATAAGTAACGAATTTGCAAACATACATGTTCTCATACTTCATACAAATATCCATAATTCAGGCCCTAAGTTCGAATTGTTTGAATAAATAATAATAAATATCAGACTACATCACATACATTGACTCTGAAGTAAGTACATATTTTAAGCACTAGTGTTACGGATATGAGAAGTAACAGTGGTATTACAAATATATACTTAAATATATTAAATATTAACAACCACACAGAGAAATTCAAAGCATGAATGCTTGTCCTGGGTGGGGATACAACCCACAACTCTTGGCGCATGGGGCAGGGTCACTACTGAATGCGCCATCGAGCCAGTCGAATAGTCAATTTCTTAACTGTACTATTATTTTGTCGTTACTTCTTTACTAAATGTTACTGTAGAATACTTAATCGTACCGTAAAATATGTACAATGACGCAAATAGTTACGGAACAGAGCAGAAATTTTGCAGAGATTTGAATCAGGGTTTTCTGAATGAAATATCTACCAGATGGCATTGCTGCGTCGTAGGTCTGAGCACTTTAAATAATGGTAACTAACTAAACTTCATGCCACTTCCCTAGCGGGGTAGGCAGAGAGAACCGAACGCTTTAAGGTGGAATTGGCATCTATTTCACTTTTTGACGGAAAACGTCAAAAAAGTGACGAGTCAGTTATGCCATCTAGCGGATGTTTTATTTTCTTCCTTCAAACTGCTGATCTCAACTTCAATGGTGTCGGAACTTACCACGTCTCTGCGGCTTTAAGACCTACCATACATTTATTTGTCTACTTTTCCATACACCATCACAAGATGCCCAACTAACCAACAACACGTAAACAACAGAACAGAAGTTATTTACATTTCAGCAGGTAAGCAGACGATTCGCGGCCGTCGCCATAGCAACGGCAAAATGGCCGCCGTCTGCTGCGGTTACCAACTTCGACTCTAGTTCCAAATTGTTCCGCGAGTATTCCAGCGCTGTGTATGTAGGTACCTATGCATAATTACATTATGTATGGCAAGCTATGTACGGTTCCTCTAATTACTGTTACGGTTAGCAGGCAACGTGGGATGAGAGGCGAAGAGTTTTTTCTTCGCGGTACTGGCAAAGGAATTGGGTTATCCAGCCTGGTTACGTGTGTGCATTCTTTTTTTAAAACATTCCATAGAACTCTATGGAAACTTTTAAGATAAACCTGGTCGTAAGTTTTTTAGTTTAAAAAGTAAACGTTTTCCATTTTACGTATATAATTTAAAAATCGATAAATTTCGTTAACTTCAATTTTGGTCACCCATCTATCACTTGACTATACCAAATGTTGATTGACATTTGAAATAAAGTCACACTTGCTTTCACGATTCTTACATCTACCCATAAGAAACTTGTAAAGGGCTTAGATTTTATTGTAAAATAACTTGTGCCTCCAATCTATGTGTGCTGCAAAGCTAAGTGACTATCAAGCATATACTAAGTTAATTTTAAGTATTTGACAAAGTGTTGTCATCTGCTACACCCTTCTACTTTAATTAATTTTACAAAGATATAAAAAGGAAAAATAGGTGCACACAGCAACTGCAAAATATTGAAGGGTACAGTTAACAAAAAATATTATCACCTTGTCTTGAAGTATGTATTTCTACCACCATTCAATGCTACAAGCAAAAAGATCGAACTCATAAAAACGCAGTAAAACCAGTTTAAATAGTATGCGTATTAAAATAGGTATCTGAATATATAAAATCATAATTTGTTTTGGGTTTACCAAATATGGAGATAGTTCATGTGCAATTTTTATCATAAGGGAAATATAAATTTGTTATATTTAACACATAAGAATAGTTATTACCTAATGCCGATAACTTTTATCTTCTTGACTGGCTCGATGGCGCATTCGGTAGTGACCCTGCCCTATGCGCCAAGAGTTGTGGGTTCGATCCCCACCCAGGACAAACATTCGTGTGATGAATACTTGTGTTTGTTCTGTGTCTGGGTGTTAATATCCAATATTTTTATTTAAGTATATATTTGTAATACCACTGTTGATTCTGATATCCGTAACACAAGTGCTTAAGCTACTTAACTCGGAGTCAGATCAATGTATGTGATGTAGTCGGATATATTTATTTATTTTATTCAATTATTACATTAAAGACAAACAAGTATTATAATATTTTGTACGGTACAAGTAAATCACTTCATTGATATTTCATTATCGCCTTTGCTTATACTTACTACGTTACTTCACTCAAACTTAGCTACAAGAAGAACAGTTTTGCTAGTAACGGTTTATTTTGCTACCTGTACCACCTCGGAGGATTAGTTAAGAGGGATTTAATAAGAGTTCCTTAGATAAGTGTGTACCGAGAGCTCTCTAGCTGAGTAACACTCGACGGCTAAATGCTGCGGACTCGAACCTGCGACCTTTTGACCAACTGAGCATGAAGGAATACAAGGTAAGATATTAGGGGTTGGTTTACATTTAACATTATTAACATTAACATAGTGGTGGCTCATTTCGTTTGATATTTGTTTAATAAGTGCTGATATAATCGTGGATATAATAAATGATTAAAAAGTTTTAATAACTACATTGTCCGTTGTATTAGGCAATATTTGGAGCGCACTTCACAATCCATCTCAATACACTATGTAGTAAAATGACAGCCTACCAAAATTGGGGATTTATACGGCTGGTCCCGTTAAAAAAATCTCCGATATATTTTAATTTTTAACTAATGAACAAGTTTTAGTAAATACCGCACTTATTAATGATATAACCAGCTACCTACTATTGCAAGTGACGTAAGTGCGTCTTATCAATTAGTGCGCATGCGCAGCTAACAGCTGTACAGCGCGTCGCGTGTAGCGCTCAGTGGCGCGCCGTAAACTGCAGCGGTGTAGGACTGCAGCGCGCCGGACGCTGAAGGGGCCTTAAGAATTATCTTCCAATAAAGTAGCATTATAAACTATCGCACTTATTGAAGACATTACTAGCCAATTCCTATACAAAGTAACGTTAGTATGTGCTAGCCAGTGCCCACGCGCAGCCGACAGCTGTTGCACAGCGCGTCGCGTGCAGCGCACCGTAAACTGCTGCGGTCTAGGGTTGCGCGACGGATACTGAAGCGACTTTGAGAATCGTCTCTATTGAAAGTAGTATTAGTAAATACAACGCTTATTGAAACTATTACCATGCAACATCCTATTAAAAATTACGTAAGTGTGTGTGTGTGTGTCTGTCAGTGCCCACGCGCAGCCGCCAGTCGCTGTACAGCGCTTCGCGTGTAGCACTCAGCGGCGTGCCGTAAACTCTTTACTGCTGCGGACCGGCGCCGTACACTGGAGGAGTTAGAAACATCATTTATCCGCATTATTTGCGGTTAAATGATCCTCAATCATCGACGAAATGCAGCAGCCATAGATTTAGAATTTTTTGACTACGCAAAAGATACATAAAGCGTGGGAGCGAGAAATCCTGCTGAAATACAAACCGCCCGAGAGAAAAAGAGACAGCGAATGAAGTACCTATATGTCAATGTTTTTGCGAGTAAGAGGCCATAGCGTCCCGGTCTATTCTACGTCGCAGTGAAATTTGTGCATTTATGTATTAAACCTTGGATTATAATCGAGAATATTAAATGTGCAATTAAGGTGACTTGTTCTGTACGTGATTGTGAGGTTACACGACGGAATAATACGAATAAATACACTTTTAACAGGTAAATACGATTTTATCATTAGATTTTTTCAAACCATATTTTGTCAAATTGTTGCTAGTAATCAGTTTAGAAAAATATGTTTACAATAGTATATTGATTATAATTGATCTTTCTAAGTATACATCGTGATGATAATCAGAATTGGGGAAAATATTGTGTAAAATTGTAAATAGTTTGGTTACGCTAGTGCTTGACAAAGCGGTGACGTCACGAGTATCGATAAAAACTGAATCGTCTTTTAGCGACATCATGACATGAATACAAAGTTATTTAGCCAAGTTATGTTGAAATATAATTATATTCACATTGGGAACTCATTATCTCCGTAAATTTGTTAGTTAAGTAACTGATATTTTTTCTAGGTTTCCAAGCAACCCAGTATTGTGTAAAAAGTGGATGCGGACTATAGACAGACCAGATTGGACTCCCAGTAAGAACTCCACTATCTGCAGCAAACATTTTGACGGCAAATGACGGCAAATGACGGCAGCAAAAAATTATTGCACTACATATTATTTTTAAATAACTAAATGACACCAAATTAAAAGTTGCTAATATATTATTTGTTTCATTTCATTCCATCAGTCAAAGCAAAAGTCATATCTTTTTGTCTTAGTATAAATCATAGAACATATTTCTATTTTTTTTTTATTTTTACACGCTGAATATACGAAGAATTTTACCATCTCATTGTTTATAGAACTGCTTAGAATGAGATTTCTTACCGACTAATTTCAATTTACCTAATATATACAACTACTGATTTCAGTCAATGCCAAAAATAATGAATCAAAAGTATAAAAAAGCGTTTTAAATACCTATATTATTAGTATACAACTGAATCAGTCGATAATGTGAAAGTGCGTCTTTGACAACACTATTTTTAACCCACACATAGACGTCAACCAACACATGCTTAAATTTATTTTGGTCATGTCTCCGAGCCGTCTTTGTGTATCTTGTACATCCTAAATCTATGGCAGCAGCTTGACAGCAGTTCAAATCTAGACGTGTTAGCCCAGCTGATCCAGAGTGCCGAAAAAAATAGACTTCGCTATGGATATACCACATTTCCGTGGAGTTGAAAAATAACCTTCACAATCTCAGCTAAAGCTATTCATCAGTTTTAGTTGGTAATTTGGAAGTGACTACTAGATACAACAGGTTTTTGGGCGTCTACCGCTTCTTTTCAATCTAAAATACATTTTGTAAGTGAATGTGCAAGCCGAACTACTTCTAGTAGTATCATGAACGAAGACTACCTAACTAAAGATACTTCATAGCGATAGAAGTACTTGTAGGGAAAGCAGATACACCAAAGACTTCAGCTGCAGAAGTGCATCATAAGCGTTCATAGCTCTTTAAGATAAGCAAATCGCTTATTTTGACGATACCTTTCATTGAGCTCTACATATAGGTCCTATTCAAAATAATGACTCCTAGAAATCCTGTGATCTAGGTGCAGTTAAGATATCAGAAAAAAAGATAATGGTGCCAGCGACTGTTCAGGAACCATGGAAGTCTGTCGTTAATTTTAGTCATAAAAAAGCATTAGGATAATTTATAAAAGTGTTATTACAAAAATTTCAGAAATGTTACTATCTACAATACAAAGACAGGCGCGTTGGTTTAGTGGTCGGAGACCCTGGCCACGAAATTAAGGGTTGCTGGTTCGAATCCTACATTTTGAACTCGAGTCATGAATGTTTATAAACATATTTAAGTATCACGTTCACCTGGTATCCATAGTACAAGCATAAGCTTAGTTTCGAACTAGGGATTGGTGTGTCAGTCTGGAGAATGTATTTATTTATTTGTCATTTAACAATTGTGCGAATCTGTGCCGACTAATGGTTTACGGGCTTTTGGGTATGTGTCTGAGTAGGTAGGCGACGAGCTAGCCACTTGTCACTCCTTTTTCACAGCTTTCCATCCAACCCAGCCCACTGTCCCGTGTTGGTCTGGGACTAAAAAGAATATTCCAACTGTGGTTCTTGCCTAGCATGTCGTAAAAGGCGACTAATGGTATATCGGGTCGACAGGTTAGCCGCTTGTCACTGCTTTTTTACAATTTTCCATCTAACCCAGCCCGGCTTTTTTTTTGGCTGAATGTGGTTGAAGGGGCATGCTGCCCCTTTGACTCTGCTTTATGGGCGTGATGTTATGTATGTATAATTATGCGAATCTCCATCCAATGTGCGTCGTTCTTAAAGGCGAAACCTCAATCGTAAACTTTCTTTTACAGACTATGAATTGTTCATTGCGAGCGATTCGCAGAGTGGGCACTTATCTAAGTGCGATGTAGTGCACAAACCGAATCGATATTACACCTTACAGTTTGACAGATGAAATGCATTTTCTTTTGATTAAATTTATATCTTTAGTTTCTTTGTTTAGTGGGCTATAGGTATAATAATTTTAGAAAATCAAATGACAGTTTTTCTTTTGTTTCTGAATAATCTATTTACAGCTTGCCCTATGTAAGTTTAGATTTTCTCAATACGAGTTAGTTGGACATATATTAAATGTAAACCAACGAAATGTTATTTCCTATTTTTTAAACAATACCTACTTTGTTCTGAATGAAAGGCAAAGAAGTATCATCTTCTGTTTACCTTGATTTAATCGCAAAATTTCGTGATGATTGGAGTAGTTTAACTCATGATTACTATTTACCATTTAATTGTATTACTTTTCACTTTGGACAAATACATATTTTTTTCGGTATATTTATCCAGGTTCCTATGGGTGGCTTTTTGTAATAGACAACTAACTAACTAATTAAAAACTTCGCCACTTCCCGAGCGGGGTAGGCAGAGAGAACCGAACGCCATATGGCACGATCCTTACACACCTCACTCACCTTGTAATAGACAATACCTAAGAATAAGCCCTTCGACCCCAGCCTCCGTAGATATGAGGTCATAAATGTCGAAATATGTGTAGATAAATCTTTAACGGGCTGGTGTGCAGGGCGTTCCCGGATATTAAAGGACGTCAAATCCGGAGATCGTCCGGGGATGTGTACAGGCGCGAGTGTAAACTCTTACGCAACACATTGTCTGTATCCGCTATGCGTGTTGAAAAAATGGGGGTAGTGACGCCATCAATGTCTGCATTCATGACGTCACCATCCATGATTCATGATTTCGGAATCATGGTTACTTTAGTTTAGTAAAATAAAGAAAAAGTATAATTTGCGATGGCGATTAATGTGTATGTGTAATTTCTAAATCATTTGGTATGCTCTTGCTAGTGTTACACATTCTTGTGTAAGAGGGATTTCATCAATCTACAAATATTTCCAAAACAATTTTTTTAAGGAATAAGCTGTATGTTTACTTATGTAATAACTAATTGGATTTAGATAAGATTACTTTATATATTTATATATAAATTAATATCTACATTAATTTAGCCGACTAAAAAGTGTGTTTATTTACTAATTCTTGTAATTTAATTTTTTGTATCAATTGCCTATCATTTTAAATGGTGTATCCACTTACAATTATCAAATACAATAAATTATAGAGACTGCCAATATCTGAACAGATGTACCTATATTTGTAAAAAAATAAAATAAAATTAGAATTCTAAACTTGAATACAAAACTAATAAAAGGTTTAAAAAGTATTAATATAAAAGTGATTAGGCCAACGTCGGCAACGAATACAGACCTCAGTCCAAACTCCCAAAAACGCCTCCACGCAACCCGCAACATATTGGAACTCCAATCCTCGCATTAATTACAAGCACACGAGCACAATTACAGCCGTTCGCCACAAAGGTTCGGCTAAGCGCCGGATTCCTCCCCCCTCCTCCTGGGGCCTAAACCCCTCTCACGTCTATCCATTTGCCAGCTAGTTCCGAGCTAAATTAATTTCAAAGCTCCTTATGTTACGTGCCTTGCGGCTTTACTATGCATGTGTGTGTGCCGTATACGAGGAAGGCTTAAGGGCCGGGCTGCACGCGCGGAAGTGTTTGAAGTACCTTTCTAATCTTTATCCCTTTTGATATTGAAAATGTGATGCTCTTTGTGAGTGGATTTGTCTGTGATTGTAAGTGAAACAAAAACCGCTGAAACTGGATTTATAGTTTTAATAGTTCGAGGTAAAATGATAACGCTAGGTATGAATACTCTAAAGTCCGGTAAATTAAAGGTTGTCAGAATGTAATAACTAGTTTTCTTAATGCATTACTCGCAGATATTGTATGGGCTGTAATTTGTATTAGCTAATTTTATTTATTAATGTTATTATTTATGTGTGTTTGTGACTACAATATCTAACTAAGCAAAGGGCCCGACTAAACATAATGATAAAAAGTCAAACAAGGTGGTAGGTATTATTTCTAATCTTTCTTTCTTTCTTCTATATAAGTACATATATCGGGTTATGGGTGTGTGATTGTTTAGGCGACAAGCTTGCCACTTTTCACAAGTTTCCATATCCCAGCCCAGTTTAATTTTGGCTGAATGTGGTTAAGAGGGCCTGCTGCCCCTTTAACTCTGCCTACTCCTTTAGGGATTATGGGCTTGATGTTGTGTCTGTATGTATGTATATATATTTTAATTTTGAATTTGAATTTGAACAAAGCATAACGAAATTCCGTCTTACCTCCCATCCGGCAGTGGGTACCGGCCCTTACCCGTATATGTGTATCGTGTATGTACAAGCACTCTGTTGAGGCCCGAATTAGAGGATATAAATTAGTCTGTAAGTAAATGAACGCCCTGTCTATCGGCCTGACGGAAACGCCTATAACCTATATGGTATAAATATATAGTAATACATGAATAAGGCATAGATGAGAACTAGCTTCTGCCCGCGTCTTTGCTCCCGCGGTACATCGATGAAATATAGCTTATGTGTTATTCTAATGTATAAGCTATACTATTGTAAAGTTTCATTAAAATCCATGCAGTATTTTCTTTGTGAAAGAGTAGCAAACATTTTCACATCCATCCATCCATACATAATTTCGCGTTTATAATATTCGTAAGATTTGGCCCAGAGTATTCCTTTGCGCTCAATTGGTAATGAATAAGTCTTGTATACTTTTATTCTGACATAACATAGTGTTATCATATAGAGAGGAAAGAGTCTTAAAGTGTGGGAACTTCTTCAAGAGTTTATAAGAGATAATAAACTAACATTGGAGGCATTCTGAAGACTTCCAGTATCCACAGCATAGATCCCCCGCTAAGTCGACGCTTCGATGATATTTGAACACTAATACAAGTATGCACCTATATTTAATACAAATAACTTCCAAAACTGACCTTAGCTATAAATTAAACTGTAGCGAACTTAGGTAATTAAAAACAACCGGCTACAGGGACATGATAGTCAACGACACTCTGATAAGCGTGTGATTGAGACTGTAAAATCGTCTTTTCCAAATCCCATATAACTTGTAGCTAATATAATTTGCAAACGAAAACATACTTATAAAACCGAAAAGAAGTTCATTAAAATACACACAAGATATCTGAGAATAGACACCCACGCAACCATACATAAAGGACGCCGAACAAAACATGTCTATAACCGTTAACGTTTGACCGAAAAAGCCGTACCTCATTCCCTTTCAATATCCCACACATAATATCAATTTAGCAAAAACAGGGATGTTTATAGCCCCCCCCCCCCCCGGCTCCGCCGCGAAAACAAACTGACAGGCTGGAACGATGCGAAGCGGATATTGCTCGGCCTACGAGCATGTTACGTACGTAGTGACGGCTCTGGGCGGGTCTTTGCGTACGTATACGTATTTGTATGTAATCTTGTAGGTGTAGGGGAAAATGTGACCGGGATTTTGCCTTTAGACGAAAGATTTAAATCAGGTTGGTTACCGCTTAGTTAGTTCTAGAGAGTCATATCATAAGTCTAATTTAACCGTCCTTGTTTATGTGAAAATCATTGAGTCGTAGAAAGTATTTTTTGTTAGTTTTTTGTTTATTAGTCCGAAATAAAATGTTAATAAAATAAATATTTAGCATTCAGCACTTTGTTTTTATTAAAAAGTAAGCAACGATTTAAATTCGACGTTTAAAACGGCGGTCATTATAAAAACCTCCTTTCTCATGCCCATTAAAAAGGCCCATTCTAAATTCAAAAACAATCGTTTCCAGCCAGCTCGCATTGTAGCCCAACAAAAAGTTCCTATCCATTTACATATCCATCTAGCTGTCACTTCTACCCTTTGTACCAAATATTGCGATCAAAGAAATATACTGAGATTAATTTGGCCCTCTGAAAACAATGGGGGTACGTGCATTGACACAAAGGGTATAAAGGGCAAGCTGGGTTGGTCTAAAGCTCTGCATGTGACTCGCGCCCTTTGTTTTAACCCTTAAAACAATAGTCGGAATTAATTCGGTAATACTGTGCACTGGCATTGTTTTGCCTAGGGTTAGTTTTGAGGAATTTGCGTCGTGTAGGGTGCAAATGGAGTACAAAATTTCTGTGTGATATCAACAATGCTTGTTTTTTTAATAAGTATCCGCTATTGTATTTTTTAAATTTTAAATAACTTGAAAAACAAGCCTGATAGATTGTTTTTTTAATAAGTTTTACCAGAAATCAATTGACCTCGGTTTATGTAAATAAAAGTTAATCCTACAACGACGTTTAAAATTTTACATTTATGCAGTTGTACTTAGGTTGAACTAAACTACAAATTAAAAACCCAAAACAGCCGAAAAAGCATAACAAAAATGGCGGCAATCACTTATTGCCAGTTCAATTGTAGAGTACCATCAAAAAGTCCACCGGAGCGTAATATTCAGTTCGCGAAATGGTAATCAGAGGCGGCATCATACCTTCGCCATGGTTCAGATATCACAGGCTGGCGAGCTTTTTATTCGTTGATGAAAAAATACAAGTTCTGATTGAGCCTTGGGTATTAGTCCTTTGGGGTGTGTGTATTCGAACGCACTGGCTGGTTTGATGTTTTTTTTTGTACAGCCTAATGGGATTTCGTTTCGTTGTTTATTTTTAGATTTTGGGGCCAGAAATTAAATAGTCTTTTACAGCGCTATAATATGAAGGATTTTAAATGGTACCTTTAGGATTGCTATATTATTTTTGCTAGCTCCTTGGTACCAATTTTAACTACATTCTTAAACCTCTTATTCACCATTTCATTAAAAATCTTAGAAATTAAAGTTTAAACGCAACTAAATAATTACTTTTTCTTACATATAGGTCCTTTAAATTGGCTCATATTATGCTACTACGGCAAAAATGCGTATAAACTCGCCTACATAAGCTAGTGAAGCTTCTAAAACGGCACATCTCAAACAGAATCCTCCCACATAAGGAATCCTATTAATTCACCGCATATCAATTCCATGTGACAAATCAAAAAGGAATAAGCAGAAATAATACGCCGCTCCGTACCGTACGTCGCGAAAAAACTTCCAATTCCCAGGCACGTTGGGCTATTCAAAATTATTACGTTCAGTAGTGGCTCTCGTCTCTATTGTGTGGGGTTTAAGGTCGATAATCGGTTGTGGTTAAGTCAAAGAGTTGCGCTTAATACGCGTGGTGGTTCTAGTGGGAGTTGTAACGAGTGCGTCAAAGGACCCGCTCAAAGAGAACGTGATTCTCGGCCGATGCTCTGACAAGTCCTCGAGGGGCTTGTCTATGGATATTTCATATTGTTTTAATGACTTTATGGCTCGCTGTAGTGCCTTAGTAGATGAAAAAGGTGTAAGAATGGGGTGCTGGTTCAAGTTTGAACGCGTGTCTCTATATTTAAAAATAAGTACAGATCTATTTACCTAGGCAGCGAAGGACAGGCATACTCAAACAACTTGAAAGAACTTGGTTGACTTAAGGACAACGAAGGTTTTATAGCAATTTTAATTTACCTAATAATTCGATCTGGAAATCCAGGGGCATTGTTAATGGTGACCTGATGACAACAATTGTCAAAATTAATATCGTATATCATCATTGAATGCAAATTCTGACACGAATGGAAGGAATTTTGGTTCGGAGTTTTTTTCTAAAAGAACAAAGGATTACCTACTTAGGCCGCTTTGCATGTTCACCAAATCTGCTCGATGCGCCATAGCATTGTATTATATTTTAGATTAATCGAACATCCGTAGTTCAAAAATAGACCGCCACCTATGGTACAAAATTGTGAGTCTAATAAAACGTTGTAAATAAGTATACTTACTGCATACAATAAGATTTCTTCCAGCAAACAATTTTTAGTGAGGCTTCCAATACCATGCAGCGAAAAGTGAAGGCACAACACTACCACCATCCCTCAGGTTTCTCCTTAGAAACCTTGTCTTTACATGTCGCTGTAAATAATTCCCCGAAACCAATCCCGGGGCTCTCCACTAATCCTGGTGCTCCGTGTACGATGCACCGTGCATCGTGTACGATGCACCGTGCATCACCTCCGATAGCGCACAAAGGTTGATTGGAAACGCCGCACAATACGCTAGATATGGCCCGCAATATGTCTAACTGTAAATGTTGAAGACACATTGGAGGTGGGGATTCTTCTCTCCTAATATTTTGCAGTGCCCGTCTGGGTCCATAATTTAATGTAATTACTATACCTAAATTATGGAAGCAATAAATGATTTGATTTGATTTGATTTGAATACTAACTACATCTACGTCACGGACTAGTGAAAAAAGAAGGACTCCACGCTATCATACTATAGCGTGAAGCCGCGTTTATGCATGTGTGAGTGAGATACTTATGGATACCGGATATCTGTCACGTGGAGCACTTATTATGTCAATGTGTGACGTAAGTTGCGTGTCAAGGTGGAGCACCTGAGGAGCTTCAATGTCTAGTTAGTGGCGTGGAGTCCTTCTTTTTTTCCTAGTCCGTAATCTAAGTATTAAAATAAAATTCAATTGTTAAGAATTTTTGTTGTCCGATGTTGGTTTGGGACTCAAAATTTACCACAAGTGTTCCTTGTATACCATGTAAAAGGCGGTTAATTGTCAAAGTCAAAGTTAAAGTCCAAATATGCTTTATATATATAGGTTTCAAAGAAATACTTATAAATCGTTAAATACATGTGAAGCTATATGATTCTACCACCAGTTCAGAATGTTGTGTCTACCGAGAAGAATCCGGTAAACAGTATTAACAAAGGTGTATTATGAATTTTATGAATCATAATTAAATTTGAACCATGTCCCATGGTCTATTCGGTATTAAGTTTTTTAGTATGTAGGCGACGAGCTAGCCACTCATTACGATTTTTTCACAATTTTCCATATAACCTAATTCTTATTTATTACTAGCTGTGCCAGCGGTGTCACCCGCGTTTATGGTTAATATTATAAAGACTATTTTCGTCATACATGATTTCTATGTAACTTTAACCATTAAGGCTGCACACGCGACGGAAGCTTAAAAAATGGAGTAACTTCTCCCGTTTTCCCAACATTTCCCTTCACTACTCTGCTCCTTTTGATTATAGCGTGATGAAAAGTATACTATATATAACCTGCTCAGGAGTATGAAGAATAATTGTACCAAGTTTCGTTAAAATCCGTCGAGTAGTTTTTGTTTCTATAAGGAACATACAGACAGACAGACAGACAGACAGACAGACAAAAATTTTACTGGTTGCATTTTTGGCATCAGTATCGATCACTAATCACCCCCTGATAGTTATTTTGAAAATATATATATATATATATAGATTTGGCTAAATGTTGGTTAAGGAGCTTAATTCTCCTGTCTCTCTAACTACCCTATCGGGGATTGTGGGCGATATGTTTGTGAATATTTTGCAAAGATTGCCTTAAACTAATTGTGATTTGAGGATGTCGAAAGCCTTGCTAACATTTAAAACATAAAAAAATCATAAAATATATCTTACGAAACACTTGACTTCTATATCATACTAGAACTTTTACGACCTAGGTTCATCTAACTTTAGTTCGTCAGATAAGCTTTTATAGGTGCCGTTATATGAGTAGTAAGTACTTATATAAGTGTCTCATTTTCAAAAGTGGTGTACTTCTCTGGGACTTATTTAAAATGCTTGTCCTTAAGTTAATATGCTTAATGTGCCATCAACTCGGGTTACACAACACGACAATTAAATAAAACAGTGTCATTGTTTAAAAATATTTTATTTAAATTATAGGTGTTGCTTTACATTGAAGATTATATGATGATATGATGAATCTGGAAAAAATAATATTATTAATTCCTATAATTTTTTTTTTATCTTTATTAGCTCACCTTTAAAAATTAGTTATTATCACTTAAAAATAATGTGCTAATTGTGTTTCTTATCTAGCATATCGTAAAAGGCGACTAATGGTATATCGGGTTTGGGTGTGTGATTGTGTAGGCGACAAACTAGTCACTTGTCACTACTTTTTCACAATTTTACATCCAACCCAGCCTGGTTTAATTTTTTGCTGAATGTGGTTAAAAGGGCTTTTTGCCCCTTTAACTCTGTCTACCCCTTTGGGGGATTGAGTATGTATTTTTATTCACTTAGATCGATTAGTGCAACTCTGCGCTACGACGCGAGATTGCGCCAACACGTAGATCAGCAGATTGGCGCATTGAGTTTATATGCCTTTTTGATATAAAGATTTTTGTTGCTGTCCTCATGTCTATTGATCTAATACATGGGATACCATTTATATCATATTATGTAAGTTCCCTTAAGATGGATAGATAGGTCAGGTAAAGAATACCCTTAACCGACGAGCGTGTATGAAAAGACTTATGTATGTAGAAGAAGCGATAGGTGTGTGTCAGGATCGTAGCAAATGGAAGGATATGATTGCTGCCTACACCCATGGGAAAAAAGCGTGACATTATGTATGTGTGTAGGTATGTATGTAAGTATGTAATATGCAGGTTATAATCCTTTTTGGCGTATTGTAGAGGTTTCCACGGACAAAGTCACGGGCAGCAACAATCCTACTAATATTATAAATGCGAAAGTTAGTATGTATGGATGGATGTTTGTTACTTATTCACAAAAAAAAACTACTGAATGGATTTTAATGAAACTTTAGAATAATATAGCTCATACACCCTATTAACATAGGCTATGTTTCATCGATGTACCACGCGAGCGAGGGCGCGGGTAGAAGCTAGTAATCGATATCTGTGTTTATATAACATTAATCTACATAAATCGAATGCCATTGACAGACGATTCAGATTTCCGCGCAAGTTAAAAAAAACGACGTTCAACAAGATATATTTAGCTGCGACCTCTTTACCTGAATCCATTCATGCTGGAACAAGAGCCTTATTCCCCGAATTTTCATCCCTAATAATCCCGGGGAAGACATACAAACAATAAATGAAGCGACAAACAGGAGGGACCCTCAGATATATGGACCCCGAACGGCGAGATTAACGTAACGTGTCCCGGGTTATATGTGGGTATCTGGGGGGTGATGTATGTGCTTTACTTGTGTAGGGACTGATGTTGCTAAATGAGACACTATTTGTGTAGGGACTGATGTTGCCAAATGAGACACAATTTATCTCGCAGATAGACTTTAGTAATAAACATCTGCTCCGGGAATTTAATATAATAAGTAGTGTGACCATTTCGTATGAGTTTAAAAATATGTAAATGTCCATTATTATCAGATAAATAAATTCGTCTATATTTCTTGAGTAATTATTTTAGTTTTTTATAAGATTCAATCCGGTTCCCCATCTTAGGGTTACGAAGGTCAGATCGGCAGTCGCTTCAATGTAATTACCAGACTCGCTAAATCCTGGATCATGGTCTAAGCGGACCCCGTCTAAACACGGGACATAACGCTAGGAAATAGAAATAGAAATAGAAATATCTTTATTCATGTAGGCTCCACAAAAGCACTTATGAATAGTCATAATAATACAAAATAAATATTCTACCGCCAGGTTCGGAACGTTGATTCTACCGAGAAGAACCGGCAAGAAACTCGGTAGTTACTCTTTTAAATCGCCATGTATACAATAACAATGCTACTTTATATCTACTTCTACAAATTTATATAATTCAAATATAATGTATGTAATACATTACAATAGGAGAGTAGACCATGCAAGAATTAGAGCGCAGACTGCAGATTCCTGTCATTGAAAAAGTCTTCAATTCTATAATAGCCCTTTTTCATGAAAAATGTTTTCATATGTGATTTGAATTTATGAACGGGCATTTGAATTACCTTATCTGGTAACTTATTAAATAACTTAATGCTAAGCCCCACAAAAGAATTACTGCTTTTATGAAGTCTAAGATGTAGAACGACAAGCTTGTGTTTATTCCTGGTATTCAAACTATGATGGTCAGATTTTTTGGAAAAGAGATTAAAGTTCTTGCGTACATACATAATACAATCAAACATGTATTGCGATGCTACGGTTAATATATTGGCTTCTATAAATACCTCCCTAAGCGAATCCCGTGGTTTAAGGCCATATATGGCGCGGATAGCCCGCTTCTGCAATACAAAGATATTTTGTATGTCAGCAGCAGACCCCCACATCAGAAGGCCGTACGACATTACGCTGTGAAAGTAGCCAAAATAAACCAATCTTGCCGTTCCAACATCAGTCAATTTCCGTATTTTTGTTACGGCATATGCTGCGGAACTAAGTCTTCCCGCTAGAGCAGCAATATGAGGGCCCCATTGCAGTTTAGAATCAATGGTAATGCCCAGAAATACTGTTGAGTGAACTATATAATAGGAAGATGATGATGATAAGATTCAATCCGCGTACGCAAATACCTACGACGGGCATTGTAGTTCTAATATTATGTATTTATTTCGGTATTGAAACCTTCTTAGTAAACTTAAAATACATACTGCACTATTTGAAACTTGGTTAAAAATTAACAATAGACAAGACATAAAAAAATATGAATTATAATTTTTTTTATAGCATACTATAACTACTGCTAAACAACAGGACGTTTTACCCCTACCTAAACTATTCAGACGCGTCCGTTCCAATACCACAAGCATCAGCCGAAACTGATAAAAATAAAATAGAAAAACAAAATATAATCCCTAATATCTTTCGTTCAAATCTGTATACTAAACCCGACAATTCCGATCATAATATCGAGCATTGACATTCATACATTCGCCACGAGACCCACCACGCCAAACAAAATAAAAAACAACACAAAACGTCCACTTACATTTCTAACCAACTCAAAAACTGCGCGGTTAATTTCGCCCCAAGTCGAAAACGAAAGCCTACTAGCTGAAAACGTTAAACTTAATAGCAAATTGGAGGCCACTTCACATAAAGAGACCTAATTTAAAGGCTTTGCCGCTACGTATGTGTGAGAGGTATATTCAAACACTCGCAGCGCACGTATGTACATATAATCAAGAGAGAGAGCCCGGGGGCCGTCAAACGCCTTGAAAGTCACGTATGGTGGCCTCGCAATGTTATTATCCAACACTTACGCACGTATACGTCTGTACGTAGCTATGTAGGGAGAAGCCCGGGCATCTCGGCCCACACGACCCCGGCCGAAGGGACAAAGCGAAACGGGTTTGTCCCAAGGGAAATTCAATATTCGGGACTAAACCTTAACTCCCCTTAAGACTCCCCGTCTACCACCCCCGGAATGCTTATATGGCCACGACGTGTATCGATTTTCTTGCCAAATGGAAGATTGGTGTCGAACCATTCTCGACGGACGAATGAATGATGTAGGTATCCGAGTGGCGAGTGAATATTTTAGACGTGTGCCGCGAACGGTTTCGTGTTTAGCCACCGTATCCGTTGATGGAAATCCCTTTTCGAAATTCGCTTGAATATTTTATTTTGGTAATGCATTCGTGTGGGGTGTGACGCGTATTTCTTTGAGCTCGATGCCAATTATGTCTGAGCGCTCTTTGAGGTGACTGATTGGATTCCAGGTTAGCTTTTACCGCTGCGCTGTTGAGGGTTAAGATGGCCGTCTTGTGTAATTACTAGTAATGGCTAGGAGGAAATAGTCGAATTGGTTTTATGTATAGGTATTAAGCAAGATTATTTGTTTCGGCTTACTTTGTTCTTTAAGTTCGATGAAGAATGTTCTAAGAAAGTAGAATACGCTCGATTTTTCCATTTGTAGGTACTGGTATTGTTTATGTTGGAGTTTTATGAATTTTATTACAATTGGTTGTTGTTCACAATGTTTTATGGGTATACGGTCCCCTGTATCATATATGTATAAAGAGGAGTAAAGACATATACGATTATTACTATCAAAGAAATAATGAAGAAGTAATGAAATCTTCTAGTTTTACTTTTATTTAATAACATCAAATGTTGCGTTATTCCTATTCACTAGTTATATTGCCAAATTTAATTTGCCAATTATTTCAACTATTCGTAATTGAAGTTATTAAAATGTAACGTCTTGGAAATAGTTTTTAGTAATTCATTAATGAAGTTACTCGTTGTTATTTATTTTACGCAATTTATAATTAAAAATAGGAGCCTAATTAATGCTCTCAGTGCGTATATATGCGTGTGCGTCTATTATTGATTTATCTTTGTAGTATTCATACGTAACACTTATGTACATACAAATTGTGCAAAATTTGGGCAAATACATTCATGCGAAGTATGATATATTTTTAACAGTCAAAATTCTTAATTGCAAACAAAAGCACACAATTACTCTTTTAACTTTAATTTTTTTATGTTAACTGTTAAAATTGACAGGTATTGTCATACATTTTAATTGTAAAATCGAATATATAAAATTCTCGTGTCGCGGTGTTTGTTACCAAACTCCTCCGAAACGGTTTGATTTTTATGAAATGTAAAATATATATTCGGTAGGTCTGAGAATCAGTCGTAATCTATTTTTCATACCCCTAAGTGATAAGGGTGGTCCACCCCAAAACTATAAATTGAGAACGGCTTTATTGATTTTGCTAATTCTTTTTAGTTGTGTTTGTTGTTGTCAAGTGAAGGTTCTTATGAAAGAAAAGTTAAATTAAAAAAAATGGTTATTGAAAATTCGAGAACAGGGCGTTACGAAGTGTCCCGGGTCAGCTAGTTATATCTAAGATATTAAGAGGCTTATAATTTGTAAAACTTGGTAATGTTTTTAATTCCTTTTATGGAAATGACTGTAGATTTACCGTTTTCGTAGAAAATAATGATTTTACCGAAACATTAGAATGTAGGCGCTGCAAACGAAACTGCGTATACCCGTATTTGCTAGGTACTTATGAATTATTATGGATGTATAAAATCCGTATAACATACTAAGTTATTCACTGGCGAATGTTTAGAGGTGAATCTCGACTTTTATGTACGTGACATATCGTAAAATGTAGCCGTAAACCAGCCCGTAAAACATGTAATAACTGAATTATTATAAATATTTACGAACATAGTAAATCTTATGTGTTGTCGTCTAATAAACTTGGTAATTTAAAATTATAGGCTGCATATCTGCGGATTAATCGTCTGTCGATTCCGACAAAATATAATAAAATCATTTACTTTCGGAATTTTTGTAATTTTTTTTTACGTTTTCGTAGAAAACTGTTTGATAGTATGTCAATAACAATGTTTAATTTTGGAACAATAATAATTAAATACCAATTTTATTGAAAAATAAAACGTGCCTTCTGTCAAATAAGTCTTCAAACTGTATGTTTTATCTTGTAGGTATACAACTATCATAATTCCATCTATAGTCCAATCCAAAAACTGGAAACAATCAATCCCAAATTTCCAAAAGCCGCTCATTAATCGGCCTCCCGTGTGTGTGTGTGCAGTCACACATAGAGGACATTAGTATTAGCGGGATTCGGCCTGCAGCCCCTTAGACCGGGGGTGAGATTGAGTGGGGGCGGGCGTTCCAAGATGGCGGCGCCGGCCATAAGGGTAAAATAGAAGGCCGTATTTATGTATGTGTTAGTTTGTTGTCTGACCGCTGGTTTCGTATCGATTTTGGTTAGGCGGGGAGATGTGAAGGGTGTCTTAAGTTGTGCAAGATGGGGTGCCTTGTCAAGTGGCAAGTGATACATTTTATTGCTTGAGAGTTTTAGTTCTAGAATGTTTGATGGAGTTCGTATAAATTATGAAGGAAATCGAATGAAACTGTATTTGTCTTAACTGTAGTGTTATTTTCGACTTTAATTTGTTCCGTAAACCATAATATTATTTACGTTAGTGGTCCTAAGAGAATTTGACAGCTACCGTAGGAGTTTTTTACAATGCAGAATTTTCTTATTAACATTTCGGATTCATAAAGAATAAAAGTTCTTAGACATTTCAGTTAGTAATATAGTATTTAAATCAAAACTCTTGTAGGCATTTCTACTTCATGAATATATTCATAGAAATAACGAATTTTAAGAGTGGTAAATATTCAAATGGTTTTGTTGAACGTATTTCGATAACTTATTCATAAAAAAACAACTTTGTGATTCGACGTGATTCTCCTAACATGTGGTCTTATATATACTATAGATAAAATATGACTATATCTACCTATGCAATTCATTAAATCAAAAGTTTTAAGTACAAGTCACGCTAAGGTACTAGTAAAAATTTATGTTTTGTTTTGTAAAAGGAAACGTGTTGGAAATCAACTTAGCTTACAGAAACCTTTGAAAATTATCCCGATTGGATGTTTACAGCCGAAAAAACGACTAACTAAAAGTACCAGCTCATAGCCGGAAAAGGATCAAGCGGTTAGCCGCTTGAAGCGGGCCGGGCGAGCAAATAAAACGGCTGAAAACTTGCCGCGAAGTTTTTCTCGCGACTTGCGGAAACTTGAGGTGATATTGGTTAAATACTTCGTTTGAGGATTTTATAAATGAGCATTTTGAGAATCGAACAGATTTTTGGGAGATGCGATTGTGATTTACAATACCTATGTGAAACGATGGTAACAATATCACCTATGTGGTCGTAATACTAATATCATGTTATTGACAATATATTTTAATAATGCAATATAATATATTTATCTGTTTTGAAATTTAAAGGTAATATTATAAATAAATAAATTCTTCAGACTATACTATACTATAAGAACCATCCAATCGGTATTTTACCGATAACACTACCGAAATACCGATATAAACCGACCGAAATCCCTGAATACTCGTGCACGCAACTGCCATCCTCCGTCCATCCGGGAAGGGTTCTAGGTGTCATAAATTACGGCCCTGTTTATCTGGGAGGGGGCGAGGGCGCGGTTTTACAGTTTATCGGCCCTCTATGGGAGGGCGAGGGAAGTGAATTACAGGCCGTTGCTCAGCAGAATGCGACCCTTACATTTGGGGCCTCGTGGACACGACGCACTCACCGTTATGGCGGCTCCGTTGTTGGGGATAAATAAATTGTGCCAGAGTGGTTACTGTTTTGATACAACGTTTTCTGTTGAGACTTTACGAGAATAATATTCAGTTTTCGGATGGTTCTACTCGTAAGATATTTTAAATATATATTGGTAAGTACTGTATACTGTATTAGTGCTGTAACCTCTCATATTGGACTCTATTATTTCTTGCAACATTGAACGTGTTATCACATGAACATTCCGATAGGTTATTTTACCAAAAAATGTAGGTATGTAAGTATACAGAAGTCATTATTTACAGAAAAGCACATCAAGGCTAAATCGATATTTCTTGTTGACTTTTAAGGCATAATGCTTATCCCAAAGAATTCACAACAAATATCTTACTGAAATTAATAACTACCTAAAGCACAGATCACGCTACTGTAAGAATAAAAATAATGTACTCCTCCCCATAAATGACTTGGAGAAAACAGCATATCAGTATGACAAAGCGCGCGCTCAAATATCTATTCAGAGCAGTCTGCGTATACATACAACACCGTCATTTGTATACGAGGGCTTTCTGAAAGTTCGCAAAGTACCAAGTTTGCTGCGTCACAGTTTTGTGGCGCCATACGCGTGGTCAAGCGGATTTTCAGACACAGACTAGAAAAATGCGCAGAGAGGCCGCGCGCTGTGACAGACACGCTCGCGGTTCTTACCTACAGCGCCTTTCGTTTTTTTTTTCAACGGTTTTTTAATTAATTTTGAACTTCCGTGTTTTTTCATTATTGACATGGCTTGTTATAATGTGTGACTAAACTAGGATTTATAAGCAGCAATTTGAGATTCAAACAATTGGTTAGGGTGATAGTTGATTGAAATAATAAAGATAGACACGTTATTTATAGTATACTCTTCACACAATCAACGTAAGTTATTCTTTATTATTCTTAAACAAGTGTCTATCATAGATATACCAAAGCAAAGTCAAAAAAGCAACGAACTCAATACAAAAGAATACACGTATAGAAAGCAGTTCTTCCATGCATTGGTGTAATGGAATTTAAGACCAAGTAATTAAACTTAATTGAAGCAAAACGAATAATTAAATGAACTGAAAAACAAAACTCGATCAGACCCAGCATAGCCTTATTATAATAATGTTGTTGTGACTTTCAAACGGCGAAAACTTAAGATCAAAGTCAACATATAATTCACGTGAGTTGCCTACACGTGTGGGAGTTCATAATTGGAGTAGATAACTTAATATAAACTATCGCCCCCGCAATCTCCAAAGGGGTTAGTCCAAGAAACAGCAAGCTCCTTTGATTAATTTTAGCCAGTAATAGAGTTACATATACATACATACATAACATCACGCCCATACCTTCAACCACGTTCAGCCAAAAATAAAGCCGGGCTGGGTTAGATGCAAAATGGTGAAAAAGCAGTGACAAGCGGCCAAACTGTCGCCTACACAATCACACACCCAAAACCCGATATACCATTAGTCGCCTTTTACGACATGCTAGGCAAAAAACACAGTTGGCATATTCTTTTTAGTCCTAGACCAACATGGGACAGTGGGCTGGGTTGGATGGTAAGCTGTGAAAAAGGAGTGACAAGTGACTAGCTCATCGCCTACTCAGTCACATACCCAAAAGCCCGTAAACCATTAGTAATAAAGTTAGGTTGAATTTAATGAAAAATCCTGTGGCTAACTCGTCGCCTACGCAATCGCAAACCTTATACTCATTACAATATCAGTCGCCTTCTACGACGTACTAGGCACACAGTTGGCATATTTTTAAGTCACAGCCCGATAGTTGGATCGTAACAGATATCAAAGGCGTTTCGGTTCGCGTTAGTCTGTGGTTGACAATGTAGGTAGACCGTGCGGTCTGGGGTGGGGGCGGGGTAGTGACACAGGCTACCGGTCACCGCTCGTATTGATTTGTTGTATCGCTGGTCCTGCAGTGGCTATCTCCCTCGCTCCGAGCGTCCCGCTCGCTCCCGCACATACGGCGTATGTGCCGTGTGTGTTGCGCGTGTGTGTGTCGGGGTCCGAATATTATGTACCTACCTACGCAACGTTTTCGCGTGCGTTTTCCTGCTGGGAGACGCTGTGTCTCGTTTGGAGGTCTCGGTGGAAGGCGCTTTTGTGTTTTTTCTTTGTAAATTGTATTAAGTAGCGTAAAGTTTAGTTAGATTTAGTTAGTTAGTTTGGACATTTTGGTATCTTCATTAATGGTCTTGTTACGGATTCGGAAAAACTTTTTCGATAATGATTTCATAATTCAAGACTTTTGTATATTAATGTTAGTAACAAGTTGTTAAAAAAATACCATGTTGTATGATATTTTTTTAAGTAAGTGAGCAAATTACAATTTTAAGACTAATTCCCTATTTTCTACTTCTTGTTACCATAATAAAATAGTATCTAATTACTTAAGTATTAAACAGAAAAAGTATTTTAATAAATTGAAAAAAGTAACGAAATCAAAAAGTGACTAAGTATTAAACGGAAAAAAGTATTTTATTGAATGTCAAGAATGTTTAGCTGAGTATTATTCATCAGATGTTCCAAAAGATTACCATAATTTAGGGACCAATTGGCATTTTGTAATGTCCTCTACATTTCACGTCTACTATCCTGAAGGTTTATCTTAGCTAACCGCTTCGTAAAAACTTAAACAGATACGTAAATTAACGTTCTGTTTCAAAGTAAATGTTGTATAATTAAAGAGTAAAAACAAATGAAATGTTTTTTTTTTCTCTTTTATTTTTTTTTTAGAGGCTTTTATCCTTTTTGGATATGTCAGCCCCATCATACCCTAATTCCTTATTAATCTACGACAAGAGAAGAGAATCATTTATGTTTCATTATCATTTCAATCAACGACTTTGCTTCGCAACTCAACGGGTCAGCTAGTATTGATAAAAATGCACCCATATCGTTTTTATCTATGTTAAATTGTATCATCAATGATCCTCTTTCCGGTTCAAAATAAATTGTGAAAAAAATTGTAATATCCAATTTAAATTTTCGGTTTATAATGCTCTTCAAAATAAAACGACACTCTTTAGAAAAAATTGTAGTCCTCAAAGATCTTCTATTCATACAGCTTTTAAACATACGAATCCCTAGAAAAACCCTTAAGAAGCTCCGTGTTCGACACACGGTGCGCGAAACTTCGCAAGGGCGTGACTGTGACGGGCTCATTTTATTATCGTACGTGTATATACACATAGGTTTGTACGTAGGTGTGTGTTCGTAATTCTCTCAGAGGTCACAGCCATGTACTACAAGCTTATGTAAAACAGTGTACATCTAATTTGGAGGTTTGGGGTAACATTATATGTGTTATTTAATTATCTTATTGTAAGGCAATTTGGAGCGGGGATAATTGGTTCGTATATAATTTCGTCAGGTAAATATGTACATAGCGGTGGTAGCTCAATGGTAAGGACACGCGCCTCATAACCAAGTGCGGGTTCAAACCCGAGCACCTACCTATGGATTTTTCAAATCTATGTACGTATTTATACCACAAGCTCGGCGGTGAGGGAAAACATCGTGATGAAACCTGCAAATTGAAATAACTTTGAATTTGTAACCATGATCTAATATTTGTCTGGTTCCCTTATCTTAGGGTTACAAAGGTCGGATCGGCAGTCGCTTCAATGTAATTACCAGATTCGGTAAACCCTGGATCACGGTCTAAGCGGACCCCGTTTAAGTCATCATACATAGTGGGTAAATGGGATTGGGCATGTGGAAAATCTAAGTAACACATGAGGTGCCTACAGGTTAGTCTGGGTTGATAATAGAATTAAACAGTTAGAGTTTTTAAATCGTTAGGGGTATTTTTGGCCCAGTCATTGTCTAATGTGGACCCAACATCGTGTACACGACAAAACTGGACTACGGTACTCACAATAGGTAGATGAATAAAACTATCGTCATCTACTACGACAAAACACAAATAAGCGATATCCACTGTATCATAGTATCTAATGAGTGTTGGCGGCACATAATGGCGATCAGAGGTTAAGAGCCTTTTCATATATGTGTCATGCATTAAAATACAACAGATAATCACTTCAATATAGGAATATTCGCTGAAATAAAAGTAATAGCGTTGTTATTAGGTACTTTACAATGCAAAAATGTTTTTCTTTCATTGAGATAGTATTTTGTAAATAAATTGTAATTTTTTTTGTACAAAAATAAATATACTAATAAGAATGAATTTCGACAATAGCGTTATTTTTTACTTTCCTTACATCTGCATTATATTTTTTTATGATTCAGGCCTGCAAAGGAAACCATATTATCACTGGTAGTCATTTGACTTAGAAGAGCTAAGAGCATGTCGCAAAAAAAAAAATTTACTAAGTAAGCCCTAAGTGCCTTAAAGCCTAAGTAAGTCATAAGTTTCATTATAACCCTAATACGGGGTAAGGACAAGTAATTAATTGATATTAATTTCTCGGGGATGTCTCCAGAGACTATAGCGTCGTCGCAGAGTCGACAGCGCGCTAATAACTTTAATTGCCTACACGAGCAGCGTAACTCGCTTCGAATATTGCACGTGCATGCGAAATGAGTGAGACAACTAAAGTTTCATGGTGCTACGAAATATTGTATCTGGATAAGGACTGATTCTTGATGTATTGGTAGCTAATCGTAACACACGTCTTTTAACCGAGGGGTGCGAGTTCAGACTCAAGCACGTACCCCTGGATTTTTCAAATCTACGTACGTATTTATATCTACCACTATGGTGGTGAGAGACAACATCGTGTTGAAACCTGCACATACTGACAGCTATGTGTAAATATGATCTAAAATTGTCTGGTTCCCCTATCTAAGGGTTATGAAGACCAGAGCCGACAGCGCTCTAATAACTTTAATTGCCTACACGCGCAGCGTAACTCGCTACGAATATTGCACGTGAATGCGTAATGAGTGCTCAGACAACGTAAGTTTCATGGCGCTACGAAATATCATGTCTAAATACGGATTATTCTTAGGTTTTGTTTATGAGTAGACAGACATCTAAATTAAGTGCAGTATCTAGATTTTCAAAAAAGGTTAACAATAAAATTATTTTGAAACTACGAGTATATTTCCCGCTATATTTGACTGGGTCGATGGCGCATTCGGTAATGACCCTGCTCATGCGCCAAGAGTTGTGGGTTTGATCCCCACCCAGGACAAACATTCGTGTGATAAATACTTGTGTTTGTTCTGTGTCTGGGTGTTAATATCTAATATTTAAGTATATATTTGTAATACCACTGATGATTCGATATCCGTAGCACAAGTGATTTAGCTACTTAGCTCGGAGACAGATCAATGTATGTGATGTGGTCAGACATTTATTTATTTATACATATTTATACCTGAAGAGAACAAAACTCATGCCGCATGCATGCAGGTTATGTTTTTAATATTGAAAAGTATAAGGTCACCAAAATTGCCCTATTGCCCCTAGTTAGGACTACTTCTGAGGTATCTAAACATCTTTATACCTACAGTAATCCCCTCTACCTAACTTGATTGTAGGTACAAGAGTAAGAACGAACAAGCGAAGCGTGTACGTATAGCGCGGGTCTATTTATAGGTAAATAGAATATTACGTGACCACATCACAGCATAATATTAATCTTATCACACAAATAAGGCTTTTGATGTCACGTTTTGCTGTATATAAGGCTACGTAGTAAAGGTAGTTTTAGACTTGACTAGCTGTCCCGGCGAACTTCGTATCGCCCAGTAATTGACATTTAACATTGACAGATACGAATCCCATCGTTTTATATGAGAAAATACTTTTGCTTTTATTTTGTTTTATCGTAAATTTTTCAATGTTTTTAATAGTTATTCTGTTATTCTGGACGAAGACAAATCCAACAAATCAAAAACAACGTAAATCGGTTCAGCCGTTTTCGACTTATAAGTGGTGTAACAAACACGACTTTGTTTTATTTATATAGATTTATTATTTTTTTATGTAAGTATAGAAGTAAAACATTATTATATATTTTCATATTTTAGTTTGAAATTTCAGAGAAACGCCAAAAAGCTATAATACGAGTGATTTTAACGCTTGAGTATAAAAGACAGCAACAAATTGGCGTCTAGAATATATTATAATTGAAAAATCCATGAAGTGTTTTTAATAGATAATTTCTTCTTTCTACTTGTACGTATGTTTTTAAAGAGGACTGCTATTTACGTCATAGACAAATACATGTACTTGTCTATGATGCAACGATGCCTGCATCAGCTACACAAGATTAATCTGATATTCAATGAGTTGCACATTGGCGCGAGTGCCAACAGCGCTAATTGGCAATGCGCGCTCGCTAAGTAACCCAGAGTATTGCAGGTGGGGGGCGCCGTCAGACCTTCTGTACGGCGCTTGGTGTTTGCTGACGAGATTGGCACATATTACGTCACTAAGTTTATTAGAGTTTATTTTAATGGCTGCTTTTTTTTGTAGTCAAATAAAATATGCAGTAAATAATGGCGAAATAATGTCGTACGTAAGCGATATAAATTGGAATAACATTATCTACCTACTTCTGATGGACATTCTAAGTCGTTTTATAAATTATCGTATTGTATTGGCTAATTTATATCTGAAAACTAAAAATCAGCTCTTAGACGTATTTACTTGTTTTGTCCGACTGCAGCAAACACAAATGAAAGAAAATAAATAGAGGTTTGTGGTACCTCAGTTGATTTTGTTTTTTCATAAATATTAGACTTGATTTGGTTTATATTTCTGTTCAATAAAAAAAACTAGTGTACTTATTCCAAAAAATGTAGTGTTTAAATTTATCATGCTGTAAATGTTTGTCTGATTAAGGGTTTATCTTCCAATTATTAGGTAAAACCGTCATTAGGTACTGCCACAAACATTGCCAACCTTACAAGTGTCATCACAAAGTGTCATTTTAAACCCTATGCAGCGGTCTCTATAAAAATAAATATAATTCCAAATACCATATAGGTGTTCTTTTTTTAATTTCAATTCTGTTCGACTAAAAATTCTGCCATAAAAACAAATGACAACACCCAAACAACAAAATAGTGTCCGATAATGCCACAAGTCATTCCCGAACGAAACTTCCGAATATCTTGCTAGTGGGGCCGCGAGTTTGTCGCCGGCATTTTTACATAAATAGTGCACGGTAAACAACGCGAGGGAACTTTCCTCGTTTTTCATCCCGAAGGGCTGGGAGGGCCACAGCTCAAATTTCCGACGGAATTATTCGTTTCAATTTTATTTTATTTTAGATTGTGTTTGTCGCGTGCGTTTTACTGTTGTTATAGTTTAATGGATTTTTAATAAAGACGTCTTAAATTTTTGTTTATGAAATACAGACAGTTTATACTATACACGAAAAGAGATTTATTATTTGTCACATTTTTATTATGTATCGTAAAGGGCTTATGTATATTCCCAAAAAAAATATTCTATGGGATACGAGATAAAGTCTTGTGTGAAAGATGATATGAGAGAAATGGGAGTGGATAACTTGATGACGGCTGACCGGGACGTATGGAAAACGAAGATATGCTGCGCCGACCCCAGATGAACTGGGAGAAGGGCAAGAGGATGATGATGACGAGATAAAGTCTCTGTAGCACTCCAACTTATTAGTTTAGTACCACGCGGTAGGAGCCACGGACAAACGCTAGTGAATACGTGATAATTTTGTTTCAAAGAAGAAAAGCAAGCTACTAAATCATGTCTGAATATAATTATGTCAAAAAAGGGTTCTAAACCTGTCTTCTGTATAAAAAAATCAAGTTTCTTAACGCATGTCTTGAACTTTTGACCCTTGCATTAACCTTTTAAAGAACGCGTGCGCTCACGAAATCCCAAATTGAACGTAAAATTTCCAATAACCTAACCCTCTACTTGCCGAACCGGTCTAAGAGACCCAAGCTGCGAAAATATTACAACGTTTGTACATAATGTAGCGTACACGCGAGGGTCACGCTGCCCCTTCGTTGACCAACGGCGACCCGAGCGCGCGTCGGTCAACACGAAATAATGGAATTCAAAAAAGGAACGAACAGGCCCGCCAATAAACAAACCGTATATCATTCGTTGCTCAAATATGTTTGGGGAATGGTTGACCCGCGAGCCTACGTGAGCATTTGATGGTTAAATATTTTTATTGGTCAGTGCAGACCGCTGCTTCGCTGGAGATAATTTATGACTTGCGAATTAGGAGGACGGATTTTTCCTTTGTTATTTTTATGTTTTTAACAATTCTTATTAAAAAATCACAATGTCATTTAGAATTTACAAATTAAAAAATCCTTTTTTTTAATAACCCTAATTGACAAAGTCATAGAAGCCTCCAAAAATATATTTTTTTTGCATTTTAATTGTCAGTTTTCATGAATGAAAATTCCCCAACATATATTGTTTATACATGAAAAGATCACAAAACGGATCTGTACCAAATGCAACGTAAAACAAAGCTCACTAAGATAAGACACTATCATTAGCCCTAAACAACATCCTGCACATATAAAACACAATTGAAACCACAAGAATCGTGTTCATTAATTAAGTGACTTGTAATTAGCTGGGGGAGAAAAACGCGTCGAAATTAAATAAGTTAAACTCCTCGCGCCCGCCATTACGGCGTTATTGCATTAATCGCTGTTGGGATGCGTTTTTAATTCTGTCTTAGGGTGTGAAACAAGTTAATGTCTAACTCCTTGCTTAATTGGTTCGTTGAGTAATCATTTTTATTGTCTTGTTGCTGATAAAATTATTGGGGTACTTTTATACGCGATACATTTAAGGGTTATTTTGGTTTATAGTCATTACCGTGTTTTACGTTTCACGTTTTTAGTGTGGGTATTTATATTTTTAGGTATACATATGTAAATTAATGTTAGGTAAGCGCTCGTAATGTTTTTTTTAATTAAAAACATTTGACTTTGACGTCAGATCAAATGTACATATTTGTTATTTGAATGTAGCAAATATAAGATAACAACGATGTAGCATATTAGTTTACCTAATAAACCAATTAAGAAACAAAAGAGAACTCACAGTCATTACCCATCAACATTAAGTGTTGAAAAAAAAACAAGTCTTTAGACCTAAACCTGAAAAAATACGACATTTTCTCTTGACTTAAGACCTAAAGCACAGCTAACCAGCGTCCAGAAATCGAAAACTAGTTACTACAATCGATTTTATTGCTCAACTTGCGACATTAGCGACATCCGCGGCGCCTTCCAACTAAAACTGACGCCAGAATTTATGAAAGGGGACATTGCGATTCGAACATGGGACATAAATTCCGAAATTACCTATATTGAAACGGCTACGATTGTAAAATTAAATTTTGCATGCACAATGACGTCGCTTGGGGCTCGCTTTATTCGGTAGGCGTATATAATTTTATGGCGGGGACCAATGGTTTGCGAAACATGTCGGGCATTCCTTATTTTCTTGATTTATTAAATATTTCGTTTTGGGTATTTCTTTGTGGAGGTTGCGGGGGAAATGTTTTTTATTAAAACAACTGTCATATAATTTTGTACTTAGATATATTGGCGTTTTATTGTGTGTTGTTTTGTTGGAATGTATATAATTTCAACAGCTGGTTAGCTGTTCTAGGAAGCTCTTGCATTAATGTATACTTTGATCTGGCCTTAAATATATAAACTAATACATTATCAAAAACGTAAGGTCTATATCGTTCTCGTTTCAATAAAGTTGATGAAAAATAATGCATGTTCATAGAATAACTTGGTTTTGACATTTGGTTTTAACGCTTTGTCAAAGTAATTTTTAAAACATTTAATCAATAGAAAATAGCTGCTTCTAATCACTATGATATTAAAATTATGGAATGAATAGTTAAGTAAAAGCGTATTCGAAAAGTTAACGTACATTCAATGCCTGAACGTAGGTTGGCAAACATGCCCTGAAGCGAAATAGACTGAATCAGATATATCAACTGCAAACAAGGGTTAATAAATCTCTCAAGTCCCCGAAACGGCGCGGCGTCTCACTAAATCAGCATCCGTCCTCAGCCATCCGATGTCCGACTATATACTGAATTGTACATAACCCTTTAATGTTTATTGAGTCATTCTAACCCCGTTGTGGAAATATCAAAAAAATAAGAAATTTTAATTTAATAAATACATAATTGATTAATTGTCTCGCTTTGCGTATTATGTAAATCTAAACGTATTATGGCGTAGATAAATTTACTTGACTCTATCTATCTTTTCGGGTATTCTCTTTAAAATAACTGATTAAGTATTTCAACAGATTTTTTTTCCACTAAAAATATATCAAATTAAAAGCCGAGAACGATGCAAACCTTATCATTAAATTATAAACCTGATTTTATTTTATTTCTAATTAATTAATATAATTTTTCTGTTTGTTTTAAATACAATATACCCATCATACATAGACTGTTTATTACTCGACTATATATCTATTAAATATCAAAAACTGTTAAGCAATTGGAATCAAAATACAGTCTTGATATATTTTTTTACTTTAGCGTGGCTTAATATATCAACATCACTTACACTTTTTCCTCCGAAGTTTTCCCAAAGCGCTACGGTAATAAAAGCTCAAGTAAAGACGCTATAACTAAGTAACCATAATGTACCATCTCAGGGTACATTATCATAACATCAGGTGAGATGAAAAGGAGCGGTGGTTGCTTAATAGTAAGACATACGCCTCACATACGACGGATGTTGGTTCAAACCTGAGCGAGTACCTCTGGATTTTTCAAACCTAGATACGTAGTCAAACTAAACTAAACTGCATAGTAAAGTAAATAGGAATGTATGAGAGTAAACTAAGAATTAAATCTATGATCATGGTTCAAGCGGACTTCTACTAGGAAAGGAAATGTTTAATGTTGTAATAATAATGTGATAATGCTTTGAATGTGGGATACGGTTTCAGCTTCGTGTATACCCATATACTCGATAAAACATTTGAAGTCATACAGGACACTAAACATTTACCGTGATAGGCACAAAATACGAGAATAAATTCGACCAAAAACTCAAAAGACCGAATCAGATTACTGCAAACAACCCCAAGAGCCGAGCAGTCTAAACGTCTTACTAAATCAGCCTTCGCCCCCGATGTCCGACTATATACGAACGCTGCGGTACATAACCCTCGCGGGGGTGTCACCCCGGCAGATACGGGGTGATTTACCGAGGGTCTCCGCGACCCTTATCAGGCGCCGTTATGACCATGTGAGAGCGGAGTTATTGTAGCGGGGGCAGAACCCACCCCCGAGGTGAACCGTTTGAGGAGGCACTTCGGAGGGACATAATATGTTATTATTTTTGGAGTGGCACGACGCGTGATGTTTGCTTTCGATTCTCCAGTTTGTTTCGAACGCTTTTAAGCCTCTTTGGATTATTGGGCTATTCGTGTTTCCATTAGTAAACGTCGAACACGTGTTTCCTTTTGATATTTTTTTGTGTTTTTCTCGTGTAAGCCACGTAAAAACATGTAGGTATAGTATTCAATTATATCGAATAATTTTAAAGGGTTAAACATGCGACGAATGAGAAAAGATTTTTGTTAAACGCAATTTATTGTTATCTTTTTGTATGTCTGAAAGTTTTGACTGTAATCGACTGTAATCGAACAAAACAATTTGTGACTATGTATATTAAGCTCTCGTATAAGGATTTTTTAACACTTTTACATATAGAACCTAACACATTGTACATATTTTATTTATCTCAACTCCATAAACAATGTAATGTCAAAAATATAATATCCCGTAAGTAATATCTTAAAAGCCCACACACGCATTAAACATTAAGGTCCGACTGAAATCAGTTCCGACGTGCCCTCGAGCCTCCCCCGGGAACTTGGCCTAATGTTTTCTTTTTATTCCATCAGCCGGGATGACGGCGTAATCCATCAGGAGGGGAGGCGATCGATTCCCGAGGTACAGGGACCGGTGAAACTATGGTTATTGGATATTTCGGGAGCATCTTGGGACGCATTTGGGGTCTTATCTACCCACGCGGTTTTTGTAATGTTATAGCCGTTCCGTTTTTGTTTTTAGTACGTGTGTATTAAACAAAATGACTGAGACTCTTTGATCTCCTATCCCTTTTTGTATAAAATCTTTCAAAAGTGATGAAAGTTAAAAAGGTTCTGTTATTTGTTATAAGTTCAGTTTAAGTATTGACGCTCGACTCTTGTGATGGACAGAGGCCAATGCCTCTTACAATATCTATATCGCTTTTATATCTAATATTTATTTAAGATACATCAGCCCGATCTTAGACCCAAAAAATCATTTTTTTACATTACAATGACGTATATATATAGCAAAGACGTAAAACCCATTGCATTTTGTTTATTCAACGGCATGTGTATAAATCCTGGCACCCACTCGATGACAAATCGAATCACCCGCAAAATGCATCGACCCGATTAACTTTGACAGACACATATTCGTTCGGTAAAAATGCGATAACCCCAGTTCCGTCAGGCTGCCCAAATGGCGCACTCACGGTGCCAGGAAGCGCCGCGGGGCGATACCGGCCGGAGATACCGCGCCTACGTCACTTGCCAATAATGACGCGTTGTCGTTATGACGTGAGTTTTTTGGAGGGTTAACGTGCGCTTATATTTTAGGAAAATTTATTGAAAATAGGATACAGTGAACTCTTGTACGGTGTTTGGAGAGATAACAAAGGTTAAGCTACTTTTCATTTGTTAAAAAAATATATTCAATTACATAGGTATATGTATCAGAATGAGACAATAGTTTATTTTATAATATTAAAGATTACAACCAATATACATCCTAGCTGACCAATAAGGTCTTATTCAGACTATGACTGTTAAGTTACGTAGTCATAAGTTCTTTTTTAAATTTATTATTTCGTGCGATAATGACAGCGAATATAATATAGAGAATTGTTGTTATTTGTGATATTGTATGTATTTCGCAATTAAAAATGCTTAATCAGTCTCAACATTCAAGTATTATCTTTATTGCAAATAAAAAAATTCAAAGAAAATTACTTACTTACAGCTTACTACTAAGCTTAAACTGTATACAAAATATGGTCATATACATAAATATATATCCCTATGTATGAGGGTCTGTACAGTATAATATATCTATTATGAGGGTATGTATGAACTACGTCTGATTTTTATGGCTTTGGCTCAGGGCTATTTGGGGCTCAAACAGTCGTGTGGGGATGATATTAAAAACGACGGGGAATTGGCAATTTATGGGGCAAACAGTTCGAGTAAAATGTATTTGCACATAGAAACAAAAAAAAAAATAGACAAAAATGTAAAATTGCTTTGGATTGTTGTTGGATGTATTTTATTACTTGTTTCTTGCTATTATTTGGGTATCATTTACTATGACAAAAAGTTGAAAAAAGTATGAAAATTAATGATTAGGTACTGTCATCTTTGAGACCAATGAACGATAAGCGTTTTATTTTGTAATTGAAAAGACACTACTTATACTGCAGTTATAGAATGGATAACTTTTAAATACAAAACAAAGAATTCATACATACTAGTTTCAATGAAATTGACCTTTTTATGTCATTTCCTCGAGTTCAATTCAAAATTATGACAATATTCTAGATATATATATTTATAATTCCTTTGTTTATTTGTCATTGTTCTATAGAAAGGAGCAAGCTTTTTGAAATTATAACGTATCCATAGATTATTTAGATTTATATTTATTTATTTACTCTATTTACATCTTTTCGTTAAATAGAGTTATTGGTCGGAGATCAATTATATTGAGTTTTGCTATGAGTATTGGTATATTATAAAAGACAAGCGAAAATTGTCTTTATTGACCATAGAGGTTTCCAGTTTGCGAAAACAATGAAACACTACTTTTTCTGTCATTTGCTTAAATCTTTTTGGTATAAGTATCTGTTTGTCGGACTATTAGGACTTTAATGACCATATATATACCGACATGTCGCTCAAATAGTCATCCGGCGCCTCTTATCATTTCAACTCCTGCGCATCTTCGTTTCCTTCTAACGCGAATATATTTACACACACACATTTCCACAACACTAACCTTCACAGAACGCACTTCTCATATCAAATATCTGAAACACACTAATCTCTGTTCGTGGTTGCATGTTAATAAATGCGCAGGCCCATTGAGGCTGAATAGAATGTAACCCTTCGGTACCTCTGCGCGCGCGCATGGAAATTAGATCAGTAGGTAGCAACTGAGCGGGGGTTCTCAAACTTTGGCTGGGGGTTTTACAAATGCGATTTATTTCTTTGTTACTATTTCTTTATATTTTATTGCTCAGAAACAATTTGGAGACAATTGCAAAAGTTTATGCAAGTATTTGTAATATCACTAGTGAAGTTATAGTATGACTAGTTCTGCAATGATCCATTATTATTAACAACAAAGTACTTTTTCATTTAAATCAAAAATATCTACACGTTATGTACTCTTGTGAGCATACTTAAATGTGTTAAGTGTTTGTCTAACTCTTATAAATAATATGTAATTTAAAAAACAGATGCTTAATATCATAGAAATAGTATATTACCCTTAAGTTGTGCTTTAAGAAGTTCATACATTCTAGTTTTAGAATATTCATTCGTATATTCTAGACTCGACTTTAAGACTCGCCTTCAGGACTTAAGTTCTAGATTTAAGCTCTACTCGTATGTTGGCCTCGACCCCAAGACTCGAAACACGATCCGAGTCCTCAACTCCAAATCACAAGGTTAACCCAGCATCACTCGTCACAATTTGAGACGCGACCCCAGATCGCGTATCTCGATTGTGCAACATTTTTTGCGCCGCTCATTAATTTGGAGAACGGACAAAGCAACCCTTCCGCCATTGTACCATTATCACTGCACCCGAACCCTGGCGCTTCTTTTTATTATGCAGATTAGACCTTTATCGGCCCACGGTTAGATAACGGCGTCTCGGGTGAATTGTATCCGTGTTCTCTCTATTTTAAAATTTTCGGCGGGAATGTTTTTTGTTAAATTATTTCTTAAAGTCTCGACATAGACGAAATGCTTGACAACACACTGAATGTATTTTTTTTCCTTTTGTAAATTACACTAATCTAGACTTCTTGGGATGGTAAAATATTAGTATCGAATATTTTGTAGAACAATAAAAATACAATTTATTTAAAAATATAAAAACAGACCTTTTACAAGCACAATAAATAAATGGTGAATGACGATGATTATTTACCATGTTCCTGTTTAAATAGATAACTATTATCAACCAATAAAGCATCATACAGCTAAATGTAGTTACTTTCTAAATTAAAAATCCTTTGCTAACTAAATTTTCTTTTAACCCGTCCAAAAATAATGTAAAATTATATTTACGTAATAGTAATCTAACTAACTAACTAAACTTCACGCCTCTTCCCTAGCGGGGTAGGCAGAGAGAACTGAACGCCATATGGCACGAACTTACACACCTTATCGCCTCTTCAACAATCATGATCCTTTCTTCATACAAGCTTTACGGTTTTTATGTCTCCTAACATCATCTTCTGTTAATACACGACCAATCTGGTCGTGGTATGTGAGCCTGGCCCTCCGCGGCTCCTACATCCTTCCACTTTCGCATTGTATCTCTGTTTAGTCAATCATTCGTCAGCCATTCCTTTCACATGTCCGTACCACCGGAGCATGCCTCTTCTTACCTTGACTCCGACGCAATCTTTCAGACCGACTCTCTTTCTTACATCATCATTCCGAACGCAGTCTGTGAGCGATACACCGCAGATTTTCTGCAGCGCACGCATCTTGACCGCGTTTATTCTACTTTCACACTCTTTCTGCCATACCCAACTCTCGCTTTCATATGTTAGCATAAGAATCAGTTACGCATTGTATATAGCGAGCTGGGACTTCTGGTTTAAGGTTTTACTGCCTAGAAGTTTTCCTACCGCTCCATTCGCCCTATTCCCTGCAATCACTCTTCTTTATATATCAGCGGAGTATCTTCCATCTCTACTAAATGCACATCCTAGGTATGCATTTTCTTCAACCGTTATCCTTGGTTCCGTTCTGGTTTCATCTTTTTAAATAAAAGTAATCCTATAACTAAAAAAAATATATTTTTTTTTTACTGATCACATTTTGTACTTTGTTGTACCATGAAAATAGTGGCCAGAAATATTTTTTTTTATTATCTAGCTGCCTTGATTATAAAAATTATTATTACCTTGTAACTTGATATCGCATAATTAATTTGAATTCCGTCCTACCGGTCGTTGACTTTAGACCAAATTGTGAACTTTACGAGCATGCGGGTCGGACATAAAATTAAATTCCCTTCCCCAGTCAAACAATAAACACTAACTGCCAATCGACATACCCGATCAAGCGTGACGTCGAAGCGAGCGAAAACACCAGTCAAATAAATCTAACGAGGACTCTCACATCTGCATGTCATTGGAATAAATCAAATCACCATTGAATGCATCCGTAAAATATTTTTGAACTATTTTGAATGCGTCTAATAGAAAAAAAACCGTCCCCACGTAAGTTAACCCGTCCACTGACACGTATTGAGCCGATATAAAAAAGTTACACCCATATTTTGCACTTCCCGATATCGAATAATAGGGTCTATTTATGCATTCTCGATAAATGAAGAGTATTTTTTTACTTCCATTATAAATCAAAATGTATTATTTATCTTTAGAGATTTAGAATCTGCATCCTATTGTTATTCGGGATATGCGGTGTGTCAAGGGTGTAATGTTTTTATGGAATATCAGTTGTAGCGTTGCATAGATAACAATAAAATACGTGCACCCGTTGCTTTTAGGTCCTTTTGAAAACATCTCGTTTAGAGTGCAGTCATTTTTGATCTTTGTATTTGGACTAAACCATGCACAATAAATAATATTTTTCAAAATCATTGTTTTAACTACACTCATATTAGAAATAAAATATCAGCACTTCACAGTAGAGTTTTCTCTCTGTAAGCAAAGTATTTATATCATTATTAATACAGAGAATCATAATACACAAAACGGTAAAATCCATGTAAAATATATTCAGCTGATTAAATTCAAAGCTAAGTAGATCGAAAAGCACATAAAATAAAGGCCGACTTAGTATGCTTACCAGAGCGTTTATTTAATAGATCTTATCATGCGCATAAATTAAACGGAGTGCAGAGGAGTGCGGCCATTTTGAATATTTGGAGTGGCAAGGGCGTATTCGACCGTGGGGCAGTAATTATTTGATTGGAGTCGAGAGGCTGCACGCCGAGATATCGCGGAGACGCATTGTTCGAGGCGCCTTCGGTGCTCGAGAGCTCGCCGGGCGATCGAAAAAATTCTCGACTCGTCGAATTCGCACCTACCGCGTTCGAGGGTTAACCGTCGAGGAATACTTGCGCATATGTTGAATAGTGAGTTTTGTTTTTTGAGCAGTTGGTATCTAAAATGATAAGCGCGATTAAATATGTAGTTGTAAAAGACATATTTTACGGCTGCGGAGAAAATATAGGTAAACGTAGGACGAACATTTTTTTCTTTTTAATACTACATATTATGTAGACACAAAATGTTCATATTATGTTAAGTATATCAAATATGTACTGGGTGAACTAAAATAATGCAAAGTATTATGCATTCTTTATTAAATCAATTTATATTGTCTATAAAATGCAAATCAAACATTGTTCATGCATTCGTCATTAATGATGAAAATATTATGATAGCAAATGAAACCATTTGGAATTATTTTTTACCGCTTATATAAAAATCTCATAACAGATTTAGGTCGAGATAATAATAACGTAAAACGTAACCTATAATAGAAAATGTAAAACGATTGCTCGCATCAAATTTCGAACCCGTTATTCGGCAACAATAAATTTATCGGCAAAATTTGCATACACTAACATAACAATTGATTCCTTTCAATTCGGCAAAATTATAAATCCCTATCGAACGTTTTTTACCAATAGAAATCCCTTATCAATTAGCACAATATCGGTACAGCTTGCGTACCCAATGCATATTATTACACCTTTCACAGTCCACATCTGATCCGGGCAAGGTGACAGGAACAGAAAAAAAATGTCACCAACACAAAACTAGTAACCTTTAATCCGCTCCTTTATGCATATAATTATTATTTCCGATACTCTATCAAAGAAAATAACAGTCCTTTTTGCATATGCGTTGACGGAAGTGTGAATAAAAAATGTCACCCTCAGGTATCGGAAGGGTTGGCCCTTGGTTTTTTGTAAGGGCAAGTGTAATCCGAGATTTTTGTGGATGATTATTATGCATTCGTTCTCAGGAAGATTTGGAGTGTGGCCTGAGGCGAGTGTGGAGAGCATGAGAGTGCTTCCTTAGGGTCTGAACTTATGGGCCGTGCATTTGAGGGTTAACTAAAATGCCGTCGGTGGCTGGGTGAGAGGAAAAAATTTAATAAATTTACAATTTGTGTGTGAATAAAAAATATTCTAATAAATGTACCTACACTGTTTTTAGCACTGTATACCTAAATTCTAAAAAACTTACCAAAATAGTATTATAGATGATATTAATAATATTATTAATAATAATTATGGAACATATAAATAATATTATTAATAATGTTCCATCACACATTTAGATCAAACTCTTAAAAAGCCCCTACATGTTGGACCCATGTCCCCATGCAAGCCTTAAAGGCCCGGGCTTGTCCCGTGATTGTGCCGACAGACTTAATAATATGAATAGTCGATATTCTATTAGAAATTTGAAAAGAAAGGTTATTAGAGATAAAAAAGATAATGAAAAAGAATTAGGCAATTCATTGCTCGATTAACCACTGTTCTAAAACCCTAAATTATAATTTTTTTGGCAATTTGTCTTAGATCTATATATATTAATAAATACATGAAGCTTTGTACCCCTTTGTACCCCTTTTTATAAGAATTACGCGGACGGAGGTGTATGAGATTTGGCACAGTTAACGTTTATATGGAGAAGTGCAAAAATCTAATATTTCAATAAATAATAATAAAAAAAAAACAAATTAATAATGGTCGAATTTTGACTAGTGGGCGATTACTAGTATAAATAAAGACACAAGATTCTAAACAGAAAAAATCATTAAAGAGGCGTTTGATAACTTATAGTCTTTAAATTAATAACAAACAAGAAAAACACAATTGCCACAAATATGAAATTTATCCTTTAATTTTTTTCCGTGATATTTATAAAACCGTAATTGAAGTTGTCTATAAAATTAATTTAAATATTTTATATTACCTCCTATTTACATATAAAAAGGGTAAACTAAATCAATTAAAAGAACTAATTCCGAAAATCACCAAATCAAACATCAATTGACCAACTAAAAAAAAAACACATTGAACCGTTTTTAAGTCACAGACTAAAAAAACGGCGCCCACCTCGCTGGGGTCGCATTGTGTTGCGGCTTCTGTTTGTTTGTCCCGGTCCAGGTAATCCCGTGTCCCGAGGATGGGTTGTGACGTGAAATGGGATTATGTTTTAATAGATAATTAATGATGTTTCTGCGCTGTCACGGTATGGTTTCTTTTGTCAGCTTAGAGTGTTTGAAGAGTATTGGCGTGGGAATCTGTTATTGCAAATATTTTTTTGCACTAATTTTATAAACTAAGCCATTGACATGGCTTATCTTATAGAAGAAATAAAAAATGCTTATATCATATTCATGTATCAAAAATATACCGAATATGCACAGTTTTCTATTATCCTGCTTCTCAATATTTAGTCATATGCGTATAAAATATGTCTTACGTGTAATGACTGAGAAAACTATATAATATTCAATGGGTTTACAATGCATTAAAAACGACGAAATTAATTAGTCGGACATGAATAAAATTACCCAGATCCAAATCTGCACACCGAATCCTATCGGAGCATAGAAAAGTCATCAAAACTCCTTTCCATCCACAATTAAATAAAAAAACTAAAACGCCAACCCTTGAAATAGCGCGGGAAATTCGAAAACGGAACGCGGAATGACAACAAAAACAAAAGACAGCTGTCGAGTTCGTCGACCTACGGCAACGTGGCCGTAACTTTCATTCTTAAAGCGGACCAAGTTAGTAACCCACTTTTCATTAATAAGGCAAGCTAAAAAAATGCACGAAGAAAGTATCAAAGATTGAGCGGAGCGCGAACTTCGCTAACAGTCGGCGAAAGATTCGCGTGGCTGCGCCGGCCGATTTTATGAATGATAATAAATGATGAAAATATATTATGAAGGAAAGGAAAATAATCAAGTTATAAAAAAATCTACTTATGTTAAAAAAAAACACGAATTGAATAAGTTGTGATTGATATAAATACCTATAATATTTGCAATATAAATATATACTATCTACAGTTAAGTTTTAAATATTTCTTTATTTATCAATAATTTTTATTCGAAAATATAACAAAACGTCCTAATATGCTATAGTTTTTAACTACGTTCTTAGGTTTTATTGAATGTTTTATTTTCTGTTCTAAGTTTATTTTCCTATGTTTATTGTATTTTTTTTAACGATCTATATGAAATCAATCAAATAAAAATATTGCGCACTGCTTTATATTCAGATTGAATTAACATCTATCAACTAGTGATACGATATTATATTTTTCTTTTATTGTAACGTTGAAAGGTTTCCACTGTTATTCAATATTAATACCAGCCGTCGTATCACTGTTATCCCATCGTCGATTTTTCCCGGCGCTCCCGCCAGACGCCGAGACGCTAAAAAAAAATAATTAAAACGGGCGACGGGAAAGTGAAAGCGCGCCGTCTGCCGCGTAATTAGTACAATGGAGTTTCCTGACTTTGAACTTCTGAATATCTTTCTGTTCATCTTTTAATTGTCGTTTCGATTTTGTTCCTCGCCGTTTTCGCGGCTCGTCGTTGGACCGCGCGATGCGTTTTTGTTTCTATACGCGTTCGAAGCGTTCGAATTCGGCGTAGTTTAAATAATAGTTTGGTAATACTAAGAGCAGATTTTTCAACGGTCTGGTAAATAATAGCATTTCAAGGCCCAATCCTGGCAACAATGCCGTTAACAGGTCATCATCGGTCTGGTAATGTCTAATCATATTCGTATTAAAAAAAAAATCTTCGAGTTTTTGTAACTTTAAATCCTACAGTTGAGCGAAACTTGACTGCGGATACCTAGTATAAATGCACATAACACATAAATTTATTGCTTGACTATATTTTACCAGACCGAAATCGAAATGAGAACGAATTGTAAACGGCATTATATTCAGGATCGGCTTTAAGAATTACCATACAGGTTATTTTAAATTGTTATCATGTGTTTTGTAAGTACAATACAATACCTGTAATGTTTCATAAATAGGTGATTATTTTAAAACGCTACGTAAATTTTTATCTGATTACCGTAAAAGTAGGCTTGATCTAAGTAGGTTGCTCTCTGAAGAATTAATGTTGAAGTACACTTTTATACTATAATAGTACTGAATATTTTTTTAACAGATAAATAAAATTCTCCAGACTGACCACACTAATTTCCTAGTAAGCATGAATGTTGTCCTATGGATACTAGGTAAACGGATAGACATACTTAAAAACATTTATAAACATCCATGACTCAAATACAAATGTCCATGTTCATCACACGAAACAGTTGTCCCTAGCGGGATTCGAACCCGCGACCCTCGGTTTCGTAACCACTCGACCAACGGGCCAGTCAGAAAAAATGATCTTCTCGATAGAGTCTACCTTCCGAACCGGTGGTAGTACTAGTTCTTATCCTTATTTTTTTATGTATATTGACTATTTATAAGTGCTTTCTTGAAGCCCATATAAATAAAGATATTTTGATTTTGATTTGATTTTGACGTATTTTTTGTTATATGCTACTTGCTAGAATTACTTAAATGTATTTTTGTATATTGTCTCTTGGTTAAATTATGAAATAGTGTCTTTGTTACGGCCTGAAGATAAACCACATATTTTGTTTTTTATTTCAAGTTGTCAACTTTGTCCCATGTTGGTCTGGGACTTGGCCCATGTTGATCTGGGACAAAAAAAAAAGAATGTGCCAACTGTGGTTCTTGCCTAGCATGTCGTAAGAGGCGACTAATGGTTTACGGGCTTTTGGGTATGTGACTGAGTAGGCGACGAACTAACCACTTGTCACTCCCTTTTCACAGCTTTCCATCTAACCCAGCCCATTATCCCATGTTGGTCTGGGACTTAAAAAGAATATGCCAACTGTGGTTCTTGCCTAGCATGTCGTAAAAGGCGACTAATGGTATATCGGGTTTTGGGTGTGTGATTGTGTAGGCGACAGGTTAGCCGCTTGTCACTGCTTTTTCACAATTTTCCATCTGACCCAGCCCGGCTTTGTTTTTGGCTGAATGTGGTTGAAGGGGCTTGCTGCCCCTTTGACTCTGCCTACCCCTTCGGGGATCATGGGCGTGATGTTATGTGTGTGTGTGTGTGTGTGTGTGTGTGTGTGTCAACTTTGTCGTCATAAAAATCAGACTTTATTTAGGCCTTGATAATTAAAATAACTAACGTACTAACATAATGTTTCGATAAGTAAATTGCTCAGATCTGGGACAAGAGATCCCTTTGTGTTTTAAATAAAATAATATTACGAGGCGATTCTGTTTTGGGCTGAATAACTTTTAACGCTGAATATTCAAATAAGACACACATTTACGTTACATTTTATGAGAAAATTGCGAAAAATATTACAAAGATGTAACTGAATATATATACTAAGCAGCAAACTGTCATCCTATTCCGTATCTCCAAAGTAAAGTTCCCAGAAAAACGTTCCAAAACAGCATCCAATAAAGAGACACCGAGATCCGTTCGAAACCCCAATAAACCTCCACACGGGTTATCCAAATTAAAACGCAACATATCGAAGCCGCGTTCAATTTCGCGAAGCCCCAAAGCCGAACCAATTTTTCCTCTCTCTATATTGAAAACTTGAAAATTAATTCCTACCTAATTTCCTCTTGAAATATGAGGTCGGAATACACGCGTGGCGTGGCTCACGCAAATTTTGTTACCTCGACATCCACGGGTTGCCGAAACTACTCCCCCCGTCGGCATCAATCTTACCCCCGCACCACCTACGGCCGTATAATACAATAATATATGTCTAACTTTCGGACCGGCCCTGTAGGCGAGTCCGTCCTTGTCTCGCTTACGCGTGTGCCACTGGTAAGAAAGGGATAGCCGACTGTGGGGGCGTCCTAAAGGGTGTAGGGAGTATGTAGGGGGTGCTATTGAAATTGAAGCGGGGTTTAGGCGGATGACGCCTGGCTGGAGAATGGATGGAAATTTCCTCAATTTAGCGTTTTCGCCAACAAAGGACGTTGTTTAATTTTTGGTTTTTGTTTGACGCGAGGTGTGGTCGCGCCTCGCGTGTGCTACGCGGAAATGATTGGGCGAAATTGGTGCGCGGTATTTGTTAAGATTTATTATCGTTCTACATGTTGGTGGCTTTGTGATGCCATATTTTGGTCTTCTCGGTTTTTTATTTGTAGAATGAAGGTAAAAGTCATTGTTATATTGTCATAAAGGACGGTTTACAACTAATATGATGTAAATTTATACATATTTATATGGTGTTAATATCATGTATGCTCATAAAAGTTTAATATGAGCATTGTTTATTATTTCGATTTTAACAGAGATCAAAGAAAATGTATGAAGTTTTAAAACTGTATTTTCCGTAACGTTGCAAGTAGATATTATTCTTAATTTTTAATAGCGATTAATGCAATAATGTTTGTATTGTCACCAGTAATACATTATATTTAAATTACGTTAGCAGGTTAGCAATAAAAATAAGACAGCAGCATATTTATTATTTTAATTCTAGCCTTAGCTATACCCCTAGAAAAGGCCTCCTTAAAATTGTATTCCAACATATTATTACTTACTAGCTGTGCCAGCGGTGTCACCCGCGTTTATGGTTAATATTATAAAGACTATTTCCGTCATACATGATTTCTATGTAACTTTAACCATTAAGGCTGCACACGCGACGGAAGCTTAAAAAATGGAGTAACTGCTCCCGTTCTCCCAACATTTCCCTTCACTACTCTGCTCCTATTGATTGTAGCGTGATGAAAAGTATACTATAACCTGCCCAGGAGTATGAAGAATAATTGTACTAAGTTTCGTTAAAATCCGTCGAGTAGTTTTTGTTTCTATAAGGAACATACAGACAGACAGACAGACAGACAAAAAATTTACTGATTGCATTTTTGGCATCAGTATCGATCACTAATCACCCCCTGATAGTTATTTTGAAAATATATTTCATGTACAGAATTGACCTCTCCACAGATTTATTATAAGTATATATAATCAGAGTTCGGAATTAGGTAGAGTTATTTATGTACTTGCATCGAAATGTTAATATTAATATAGATCATCCCGGGATTTTTGATGGACAATCGCGTGTAGCCAACAAAATTACAAAAAAGTTATACTTAATAAAAACCTCTATAAGATAATTAAAACATAGATAATTAACATAAAATTTTTATTAGTCTCATACTTATACTTTGCCTTTTTTTTATTGAATTTTTGCAACTTCGGACATCCGATATCGTTGACGTAAGTTTGGCAACGTCGCGCGTGCAGTGGTTTAAATTGTATAATAGTTAATAACTTTATTATTTAATAAATCACGGGAGTTTTCTGCTCATTAAAATTATCTCACGAATTGAGGCATATCCTCTTTATTCTTTTGCTGTATGAAATGAGTGTAAGTACATAAATAACTCTACCTAATTCCGACCTCTGCTTATAATGAAAGATTTATATCTCAAGTCTCTTCATTTGCCGTATAATTTTTGATAATTTTTAGATCGCGCACTTTAAGTGTAGTCACACAAAATCCGCACAAGGCACTTAATAGGTCGCAGTCGTTAGTTCGAAGCCCGAAATCCTGACAAGCCGCCTGTCAGGCCGAAAGCCGAAAGCCGAACGGGCCGAACGCGGCTCGTCCGTAATCCGAACGCAATTAATTAAGCCGCGCCAACTTTTACTGCACCGATTTATATTCGGCGAGCATTCCGAACTACCTTTGGCTCTGTGGCCGCCATAGAAAAGCCGATAAAATAAAGTCGCTGCATATTTTTTTATTAAACTTATTACATCGAAAACAAGCATTATAATTTGCTTCTCCAGGTAGATAGATATGGATTGCACCTTCCACTTTGGTAGATAGACGACAAACGCATTTTGCCTTTGCAATAAAAATGCTGTAAACTGCAAATTAAATTAATTAATATGAAAAGGGTACTTTTGGGTAGGGATTTTAAATAAACTTTAGTTTCATTATTAGTGAATTATGCTGAATAGTTTGCTTATTCAAAATTTTTTTGATAAAATATCGTACAAAGCAAATGTACACATTTGTCATTTAAAAAAAAATCTTTAGTAGATGGTCGTTTATTAGTAAAAAATCCCGAAAACTGTATATTTTTAGAATATGTACAAGTAAAATAAAAACTAGCTTCACGCCATTTTAGAAGCAGTTCGTTTTGTACCTTTACCCGATACACTTACGATATTAAGCGTTTGTACCCTATTTATATAGGTCTTATAGGTAATAGATTACCTGTTTTATCTAAGGTATATTCTATTTTTTTAAACCCGACGGCTTTATTAATAGTGCACAAATATTATTAAGTTTTACACTCATTAATGTATGTGAACATGACCGTGTGATTGGTCGAAGGTAATTCTACCCTGTCGTTAGGGGATATTCAAACATATCGATCGCCACGACTTGCCGCAACGCTGTGGCGGCCTTATCTTTGTTTAGGACTTGCCTTTCGGTTGCGAACTACTAAATCTACACAAGTAGAGATTAATTAATGTTTGCGAGAGACAACGAACCAAAGGGTTTACTGTGAGGAATATTGGGGGCGTCGTGGTCACGTACACGGACTATAATTTCAGACTTGTTAAGGTTTGTGCTTAATGGGTAGGTAATAAGATCATTTGCGATGTTTTATAGCTTTATTGAAGACTATTGAGGACTGATAAATAATAGTGGAACAATTTAATTGGTTTCATTGTAAATCCAAATGAAATAATCTATATACTTACTAATATTATAAAGCTTAAGAGTGAACTACTCGCCCGATTTGAAAAATTCTTTCAGTGTTAGGTAGCCCATTTACCGAGGAAGCCCATGAACGCGGGTGAAACCGCGGGCACAGATAGTGTTTAAATATACCTATGGTGTGAAGGTTAGTAGTAGTAGTATATATGTTTTTTCTTTAAGCTTCGGGGATATTTAAAATTCTTTAAAGTGTTTGTCATAATATAATGTGATAATTTAATAGTAACTAGCTTGGTATTTTAGACATTCTATTATAGTTTTTTTTTTGTTATTTAATTAGGTAATTGCGAGATTTTTTGGAAAGTGCATTTCTGCATATATTAAATGTTTTATTAATATAAATATGTCACAACAATTTTTTTTTGTGACAGCATTGTAAAATACATGTCGCACAGTAGGACAACTGCAAGATCTAATGATTTCAACAGAATATTTTTTTTTGTCAAAACATATTATTTCACATTTATAGTTATACTGCTGCTAAAAAACTTATTCTTAATAAAAGTAAATATTCCATCCCGTTCCTCGCTAGTCATTCTACGCAAGTGCCAATGTTACCACGTCACCCGTTCTATCGCTCACGCCGCCTATCTCATAACACTTACACATAGCTAGGTACTTAGCCTTATCTCCCGCGTCAGGCCACACTTAAGCTTGAGGGGTTACTCAAATAGGCACAGTCGCATTAGGCCCAAAATTACAGGCCACCGTCACAGCCTAACATGGTAAAATGGCTCAACCACCTGCAGGGAGTTTAACTTAACCCCCTACACAGGTCCTTATAACGTTACGGCGTAAGTCGTTCGTCGTAAGATGTGATAGGTACCGTAGCGTTGTATCGTAAGGCCGCTTTTCGCGTATGCCAGCGCATCGTTTGCGATCAAATGCGTCTGGAATGGTTACGTTTGACCCCTCTTCGTATTTCGGACGGCGGGCGGGGGCTGTTTTAGTCATCAATAATGTTTGGAGGTAAGCCTTAGTCGAGACGTGCGCGATCCGTTATGTTACTCCGTTTCTGTGTGGGTATTGTATTAAGAGAATGGATTGGAACTCGTATGTGAGCTTGTTGTTAATTAATGGCTATTGTCTACAGAATGTTTACCTGATACTTACATCAGTTAATTAGGTAACTTGTTATGTAAGCACATATGACTAAATTTTAGGATCAAGATCAAGACTGTGTATACATAATACATACGAGTAGATGAAGCAAGACTATTCATTGTTCTTATATTACAACCCCTGATTCTCATTTTACCAAAAAAGTATATCTAAATGTAAAAACTCAAAAGAAAAACTATTACTACTAACTTAGGTATAACTTACCTACCTACAACCATATTAAAACTGAAAAAAAACTGCATAGGTTAAAACTAAAACTGAAACGAACCTTTTAATAAATAATAAATCAATATCCCACAACATCACATTCATTGATCTGACTCCGAGCTAAGTAGCTTAAGCACTTGTTTCATTTTTATATTTTTTATACAATAAAAGTTTACGAAGCTTTATACATTTCGTAAAATTTGCTGTGATGTAACATCCAGCAAACAACTCAGACGCCTTAATCCCGAGCCATTACCACCTAACTCTCGCCACTATACATCACCGAACGGGAGGTATTCACCTCAAAATCCATTACGAAACAATACACGAATGTACACTCCCTCTCGTCCCCACGGTCTAGCGGCTTTCCATCAGTGGTGATTGATAAGCCGCGCTCTGAAGCTGTGACTCGGCCGACTAGTGATGCCTAAGGAACAAACGTCGTATGTCCCGTTTTGCCATCAATCAATAGTTCTTTTTATTAATTTTTTCCGTTTTCACATTGGTGTCTTCTTTAACCATGATGTTAGATTTAATGAATCCGTTTAAAATTATCGTAATTATCTTTCTTAAAATCACTAGTGAGGTGATCCAAAAATCCGATTATATATTTACCATAAATGTGCAAATTATATTACATATTTTATGATATATACCCGTGTTTAGGTCTTTGAAAATCTAAAGGTCTGTAGGTATTTTTATTTCAACTGAGCCCTCTTGCGTGTTAGTGTTTATTACTAGCTTGTACCAATGGATTTTTTACCTTAATGCCATATGTATCGATGAAATGCGTCACGTCTCAAACTCATCGGTAATATGACCCGATTTCAGATGTTGAAATCGGGTCATATTAGTCCCGAATCGGCCGTGAGCGTCGAGAGTCATAAGTCCCGCTTTGACACGTTGTCCCACATTCCGCCCTGACAACACTAGCCGAGCCCCTGTCGCCGACTACGCAAGGATAAAACGACGGATTTACATCTCACCCAAGTTACAGCTTGGTGTTTTCGTGGGTCAACGTCAAGTGGGGGGAGGGGGGATAACGGATGAACAGAGCCGATACACTTTTATGTGCTAGATTTTTAGTAAATGGTTTATGTTTTATGTGTCGGGAGAGTGTTGTGTGACAAACAACATTTTACTAGCATGACAACAAAGAATTGAAGTGATATATTATCGCAGGTATTGCACTATGAGAAATTGCGTCTATCATGTAAATGTACAGTCGTAAGTGTATTACTTACTACGACTCTACATTTACTTAGGACTCTATATGTGATCTACTAAGATCATATATAGAGTCATTGTTATTTCTTTTTTGTGGTTTGGTAGAATGAAATATATTTTGACAACGCAAATAAAAAGAATATGAAATGAAATTAAATGATTTGAAATGAAATGATTTATTTCTGCAAGTAGATTTGTAACAAATTCTTTTGCACGTCAATAGTAATACTAAACACTCAAGTAAAAAAAACATTATTTAATAAAACTGGGATATTGAGTAATTAAAAAAAAAAAACAAGCCTCATGTTAGTCTATGTTTGTTGCCTAGCATGTTGTACAAGACGACTAATGGTATATCGGGTTGTGGGTATGTAATTATGTAGACGACGAACTAGCCACTTGTCACTACTTTTTCACAATTTTCCATCTAACCTAGCCCAGTTTTGTTTTTGGCTGAATGTGGGTAAAGAGGCTGCTGCCTTTTTGACTCTGCTTACCCCTTCGGGGATTATGGGCGTTATGCTATGTATGTAAAAAAAATGTAATTGTCTGGATCTCACACTCCTAAGCTAAGAATCTATGTAATGTCAGATAGTTGGTAAATTTATTTAACATAATAAATTAATACTTCGATATGCTGCTCGTATATAATCGACTGACTATATATTTTTTTAAGATTTTTTATTAACGTAATGTTAAACCGAACGATATATTACATTAAAATTAACAAGTACTAATTCATTTTGTAACCGCAAGCAAATTCTCTCTACAAGACTTTTCGTAGCATTTCGTAGTCAAGCTGCGCGTGCTACGACGCGTCTGTGCTGCCACCTATAATAGCGCGTCGAAAACATTCATCAGCAGAGTTAGAGTCGCTACTCGTCAGAAGAGGTCGCTAGTTGTCTATTGGAATCGATATTCATCTTGTTGGAAAATCCTATTGGGATTTCTTCTAAAGTCTAACAAGAAAAAAGATTAGGTTGTATGCTGAAAACTTATGTGTACTTATTGAAACATAAAAAATATGTATTTTATAAAAATCTATATATGTATATGTATTATAATAATTATAATAAAAACAAGTACAGATAAGTACCTATATCATTGTGCAATTTATATGTAAAGGCATCGCTTTTATTGATTTAGTTAATATATGTAATTTTATAGTATTTTTATTAAAACTAGTTCTTGATGAAAGTATTCCGCTTTAAAAAAATAAGCATACGCAACGATATTCATTAAAAATAAAAAAAAATATGTGACTAAAAATGTCGTATACGACATAGCTTCTTACAAGTTCAATAATCTGGTAATATATATAAGAAAATAAGAATACCTAAAACAATAAAAATTCCACTTCTAGTGGTAATAATGGGAACTAAATCCAATATTTGACTCATACAAACTCGAAATTTATACTTTAAAATGTCATATATTCTTCCTCGTTACATCGTAAATATATACCAACCCCAGCACCGAACTACATACATCCACAACACTCGAACTCTGTAATTAACTATCCAGCTCCGCGCGACATCCGCTAACCCGCTCTAAACACAAACAAACAAACACGCGGAGCGATCGCACATGTCCCCCGCAAGACAAATAGGCCCCCCTCTGCCTCCTTGGCCGATCCGGGACGCCCTCCCTGCCTTCGGAGGACCAGGAGCTAAGAATTCCCGGGACTGTCAATTTTACTATACAGCCTTTACCATGATCCAAATTATCTAGTTCCCCTATCTACAAGGGTTATGAAGGTCAGAATGGCAGTTGCTTCAATGTTATAATCAGACTCGCTAAATACTGGACTATGGTATAAACGGACCCTAACCACGGGACATCGCTGGGAAGATGATGATAATGATTATGCAGCCTTAAGCTCGAGCTCCCCTCTTTGATACTCAGGGTCAAATGACGTCTCTACAATTTTTCTACGAAAGCATGGCCTAGCTAACGTGGAGTTATATCATATTATGATATGGTTTAGTACACCATACCAAACGATTGATGACTATGAATTTTTAGGTAAGTAAAAACTACTCTGCCTACCCCGCTAGAGAAGGGAAGAAGTTTAGTTAGTTAGTAAAGACTAGCTAGAACATCTTTTAATTTTCCAAATATATATATATATATATATATATATATATATATATATAGTGATTTTAAAGGGCAGGACGATTGCGGGAGCATTTGGTATACATATTTATTTATATTAGAACATATCAAGTGGACTGCTTCGGTGGTTCCGATCCTCCTATATGCAATACAACTGGCTTTTGTGTATCAAAGCTGTCCCGAACTCACCCGCATAGTGGGCACCCTACCCAAGCCTCCCCAGCTAACCCCGTCCATCTCAAGACTGCTGACAGTTGGTATTCACCTGCGGCGAAATAGAGCACCCTGTACTGTAAATTCCTTTGAAACGCGCGCATATAAGCTTTCAATAGATATAGGGACCCTCGAGTGTCGCATTTATTGTCTGAGACATAAGGTTCAGTTTTGATGTGGAGCTTACTTTATATGTATGAAGAGTATTGATCAAAGATTGTGTATGGCTGAAGAGAATTCTAATTAACTAATTAATGTTTAGAAATAGAATATTGAAATCTTAAGCGCCGTTTCCCAATTTAGATGGTATATACGCTAATTGCGGTTAATATGGCTTTATTGTTACAGTACTGGCAGGCAAAAAGATAAAAGATTGTATTTTTCTAAATAAAAAAAAAGGATTTTCTATTTGCCCTGTATATTTTTTTTCCTTTGGTAACTTCCTAAATGACAAGTTTAGTTTACAACATACTTGTGAAAAGGCAACTTGAATATTCTACGAGTATAGGATTGTATTCGTTGCAAGAGACTAAATATTTAAAATGATAAAAGAATACATCAATAGGCTAGATGACTAAAAAATTATATTTAGTCCGACATTAGATATTAAAAAAATATTTAACGCGTATTTTTTTTTTATTTGTCAAACAATCATTCAAGTTGCGTGCGACACAAGCTTTCGTACAATTTTTACTTAATAGTGACGTCGCAATCCCAACTTCAAAACTTTAATGCTTTTTATCTTTGTAATTTTTTGTACATTTGGTAAAGCGAAAAATATGTGTCTAGTACTTTTGTATTATCTTACTGACGGACTAATATAATTATAGTTTTTTAATGCAGTCATCATCCCTATTCTTTAACACAACAAAGAACTTTTATTTCTTTCATATCTACGTTTTCAAAACTTGTTAAATGTTTTACCCGCCGATAGTTATTGTGCAGAATAATAATTACGTACTTTTTAATTTACAAACATTTAGTCTTGCCGCTTTTTTTTTTTACCCATCTGCCAAATCACATTTATTTTTCATGAAAAACAATGTATGACATATTTTTGGCCAGTATCTCTCAGAAAAAAGGTTTCATTATCATGAACAAAACTGAAAAGGTACAATTAATAAACGGACATTTTACGTAGGGATTTATTGCGATGTTTTAGCCATTTAATTAACAATTTAGTCAATTACTCCGCTTAATGTATATAGGGACACAAAGGGGCGATATCTCCAAGCCGGCTGTCACCCGGGGGAAACAAGTGACATACGGACCGAATTGACGTCACGTATTTAGCATTAATTTCCTAACATTAATTTAGACTATGTAACTGAGACAAACTTTGTATCAATTTGAGGATAGATGGAGGTCATTGTTTTACACAAAAATTACTCTTTTATACAACATAACCAACAGGCACCAAAATAAAACGTGTGGAATTAGAAATCTAGAATAGTTGTAGACAAACACCTTTTTATGTATGTGTGTAGATATATATATATATATATATATATATATATATATATATATATATATATATATATATATATCTGAACATTCAACTTTTGTTTTCGAAGTTAGTGTGCGAACTACGCCCTCACACTAAAGTTGAAAGACCTAGGTCCGACTAACCGTCACGGTGCATTGTATATATACTTAGTGGCGAGAATAACTTCGTCAGCACGATGCAGGATTGTATGGCGTTTTTCTATATTCGATCGACGTCATTTGTTTACGTATTACTGGAGCTATAATCTTGACTATCTTGTGGTGTGGTCGCCACATCAGTTGTTACCGATTCATCCAAGGTCATTTTCGACGCTTTCGTTTTATAATCCAAGATCTATGACGTCAGCAAGTTGGCACAAGCGATATACCCCAGCTGTTACTTAAGGTACCTACATTACGTAACCGCAGCACACATTAGACGTTCGAACTTCGTCAGTGATTCACTCAGCCACATACTCCGTATGTGTTCAGCTTTGGTAAATTATGCATGTACCGCTACGGTATGTGGTACTTCATATAATATCAGACTGTGTGATAGATTTGGTATATAGAATCTAAGTGCTTAGCAGAATCTAAGCTCTAAGCGATTTAGGTATTTGAATACGGTAAAATTCAATCGACGTACAGTACTATTAGATGGGTGCCAACGTAAAAATAAGAAATGATGTGTCTAAACGAATTGACCGAGTAATTAGAAAAATAAATAACAGTATTTTTTTTCATTACTCAGCCAATTCATAATTATTTAATGGATCACTTCATTACCTAAAGTATTAAAACATAGGTACTAAATATTCTTTAAACGCAATAAAATAGCAAACTTGGTAAATAAAATAGCATACTGAAAGTAAACCGTCGCCCAACCCGTCAGGCGCCGGCGCACGGGGGCGCTTACCGGCGTAATCCGGATCAGCGCGTCCCGCCCGCACCTGTACCGACCGCTCGCTGTACTGAACCGGGCATTATTAATCAGTGTGTGCATTAATGCTGCTTTACAACTGTACTGGCAGGCTTGTTTTATAGTACATCTTCTAATCGGAGAAACAAAGTCCACGTAACAAAATATGCATTTATTTTATTAACGTGTTTCGAGACGTACTACAGTTGTTGACCTCCAGGGCTGCTTATTGCATCAATACTTTAAAAGAAAGAAAATCTGTAGGTATTTATTTATTATGCATGCACAATGATACTTATATTGTAGTCTACCGTTAACTTTTCCCAATATTGTAAAAAAGCTTTATGCGATTTCTACATCAACAATCTTCACCTACATAATAATATTGATTGAGATTGTTAATAAATATTCGACTACATCACATACATTGATCTGATTCCGAGATAGACGAGTAGCTTTTAAGCACTTGTGTTACGGATATCAGAATCAACAGTGGTATTACAAATATATACTTAAATAATTATTGGATATTAACACCCAGACGCAGATAAAAAAAAAGTATTCATCACACAAACGTTTGTTCTTGGTGGGGATCGAACCCACAACTCTTGGCGCATGGAACAGGGTAACTAAAAAAAAGTGCTATCGGCCCAGTAGAATTATGTTGATGATACAAGATATGCGAAAAAGAGGTTGTTTATTAGGCACTCTTTTCCGTTTAACCCCTCAATAGGGATTATGACTGCATTAAAAAACTATAATTCTATTTAGTCCGTCAGTTAGATTATACAAAAATACTGGACAAATATTTTTCGCTTTATCAAATTAACAAAAAAAATACAAAGTTATGGAGCATCTTAGTTTTAGAGTGGGGGCTTGCGACGTCACTGTTTAGTAATAATGTTACGAATGTGTGACGTCACGCGCAACTTGAATGCATTGTATCTTCGTCAATTGTTTGACAAGTAAATACAAAAATACATGTTCAATATTTTTTTATAATCTAACTGACGGACTAAACCGATTTTTTTAGTCATCTTGCCTATTGATAGTCATGACTTTTCTACCTACACATATTCACAAGCAGCGAAATAATATATAGTAGGTACCTTTCAGGTAAGAAAATTATAGATTAACTCATGCGCAGCCGCGGGAACAAGCCAGTCAACCACATAACCAAAACGCTCACCCTGCTACACATACCTATCACCAAACGCGTTTCCGCACCGTTCAAAGAAACCCAAACGCGACTCATTAAGACACCGAGAACATAGCAACAGAAACACATGACCAAACTCGCGCATCTCACATCCATTCCCCTATATACTATCACCCCCCCTCGTAATTAGACCGCAGGCGAGTCCCGAAGTTCCTTCATCAAGATACGAGCGCGTTAGTTTAGTTTTAGTTTAATGTATGCACATTATCTAAGCGAGTTCCCCCTGTGGGCTCAATTTGGGTGCACCCGCGCTGTGTACATCTTACGGGTGTATTGATTGAGCCTGAATTTGGACCGGGCGTTGCTTGAATTACTGTGAGCTAGAATTACACCTACTATGTACACTTAGTGAGCAATTAAAGATTTGATTTGAGAGTAAATAGCACACAGCTAGTATACTAACTTCGTATTAGACTTAGTAGGTGGTAACATAAAAGGAACTTAAAACTTAGTTACGGTATAAGACATTTATTTATTTCTCAAAACAGAATAAAACTTATTCATTTACATTAAGAAACACTGGTTTACACATGCAAAACAAACATCGAAGCTGACGGTTTTAAGTTATAAAATTACATCATATTTGTTAGTTATCGATTCAGAATTAAATTAGTGGTCAAAAACAGAAATCTTATTCTCGAAGACAAAATAATTGAAATGAAGGTAATTCGCTAACTTTTAAAGGTAAAGTTAAATTAGTTACCATACCTATGGGTGTTGCAACAGATAGAGGTCTTAATCATCAAAGCCTATCGTCACGAAATATTGCACTACGTTGTCAGACGTACAAAAAAGGACAGCATATCTAAGTATGTACTTATTATCTAAAAAAGGTTTTGTTCCTAAGGGATAGAAAAATCAACAATTAACAAAGAAACAAACATAACATTACGCCCACAATCGCCGAAGGGGTAGGCAGAGTCAAAGAGGCAACAGGCTCCCTCAACCACATTCAGCCAAAAACAAAACTGGGCTGGGTTAGATGGAAAATTGTGAAAAAGTAGTGACAAGTCCGTCCGTCACCTACACAATCACATACTCAAAACCTGATATACCATTAGTCATCTTTTACGATATGCTAGGCAAAAACCACAGTTGGCACATTATTTTGAAGTCCCAGACCTACATTGGCTGGGTTAGATGGAATAAAAATCTACATTAATATATTATACTTGTAAACCCACGGGGAAAGCTAGTGTTCAGTATAAATATTCAATATTGCAAAGTACGACCGATAGAACAATGTATATTAATCCACGGAAATAGTTTTCTTTGCTATTATTGGTTATCTAGGGAAGTGGCGTGAAGTTTAGTTAGTTATTGGATATCATGTTTTAATGAACATACTTCAGTTACTTCGGAGCAACCTTTAGAAATATTAGTGGGACTTATAATAAATTCTCCAGACTGACACACCAATTCCCTAGTTCAAAACTAAGTACCTATGTATGCTTGTGCTATGGATACTAGGTGAACGGATAGACATACTTAAATACGTTTATTAACATCCATGACTCGAGTACAAATGCCCATGTTCATCACACGAAACATTTGCCCCTAGCGGGTTCGAACCTGTGACCCTTGGTTCTAGGGCCAGGGTCTCTAACCACTCGACCAACAGGCAAGTCATATTCTTGATGTCTTGACATTGCTTAATTTAAGAAAACAGATAATGTTTTACAGACGCGTACCTACATAGAAGCTTCAAGCCTTCCTGTTTTAAATAAATGGGAACTTGGCTAATGATCTGAACGTAGTGTAAGAAATTTAATTTTTATACAAACTGACTTCGCCGGCTCATGAGATGTTACGTGTTGAAGGACCCTGATATTGCAATTTGAGATGAACGAATGGATTTTTATATTAGAACCAGAGGAAATGTGTGTCACTTGATGCTAAGTAATTTCCGTGTAAGGTTTTATTTGCCGCAAACGTACAATAACTAGAAACAAGTAGCATTCTTGGATATCCTAATTAAATAAAAATTACAACCTTTGTCCCTAAGATATAAATAAATAAATAAATATTTGACAACATCACATACATTAATCTGACTCCGAGGTAAGTAGCTTAAGCACTTGTGTTACGTATATCAGAATATTTAAGTATATGTATATTTGTAATACCACTGTTGGGTATTACAAATATACATAGACACAGAACAAACACAAGTATTCATCACACGAATGTTTGTCCTGGGTAGGGATCGAACCCACAACTCTTGGCTCATAGGGTAGGGCCACCACCAAATGCGCCGTCGAGCCAGTTAGAAACCCTCAATATCTATTATTATTAAAAACGCTTTGCGAACTGTTATGAATTTAAACAATTATTGATATGTGCAGTTAGTGTGTAGTAGTGTAGTAAGTGTATCTATTGGGTGTTGGTAGATTGAATCTATACCAATATTATGTATAAAGCTGAAGAGTTTGTTTATTTGCTTGAACGCGCTTATCTCAGGAACTGCTCGTCCGATTTAAACAAATCTTTCAGTGTTATAAAGCCCATTTATTGAGGAAGGCTATAGGCTATATACAAATAACTATAAACGTGAGTGAAACCGCGGGCGCAGCTAGAGTAGGAATAAAAGGAAAAGAGTTTGGCTGAGTGCGGGTGAAGTCTATACATCACCGTATATTTTGCACGCAGTCTCTAGTTCTCATATGTTGTACTATATCAGCCTGTATATAAGCTTAAAATAAATACAATTAAAGCTTTATTTGGCATTGAAATTAGATAACATGTTGCTACTTCCTTATAAGGTAAAAATAATTTCGAAAACTATTTATTAAATTCTGAAAATTTTCACTTCTCAGTGTTTCAAAGTAGCAAGAAGCTTTGCATTTTAGCACACATTCAGATTACCGCAACAGTAATGAACGACAATGAAAAAGGGGTTTAGTTATAAGTACATTACCGTTTATTGTCTCAGATGTAAAGCGACGCACAGTACATAGCCGCCAGACGTCCGCCACGAATACATAATGTAAGGGAAACAAAGCTTGCACGTACTTAATGCCCGCCAAATTCTAACTCGTGCTGTGGTGCAAGTCTTAAGATGTTGAATGCCGTCTTTGATGATATGGATCATAAATTTCTGCTGTTACTACAACTACAAAGTAATATAACTGATCCACTGGTGCCGAATATATATCATCATCATCTTCCTAGCGTTATGTCGCGTCCTTAGACGGGGTCTGCTTAGACCATGATCCAGGGTTAAGTGAGTCTGGTAATTACATTGAAGCGACTGCCGATCTGATCTAACCCTAAGATAGGGGAACCAGACAATTTTTCGATCATGATTACAAATCCGAGGTTGCTGGAATGTGCAGGTTTCACCACGCTGTTTTCCTCAACGCCGAACTAGTACTATAAATACGTACATAGATTTGAAAAATCCAGAGAAACCTGCTCGAGTTTAAACCCACATCCCTCGGTTATGAGGCGCGTCTCTTTACCATTGAGCTACCACCGCTCCATATGTTGCTGAATATGTAAAAAGAAGGTTTATACAGTAACATAGTATGTGCCCAGCAGTAAACTTAATAGCAGGAAAATTAAATACTGTCTTATTAAAGTAAGTTTTGGGAATGGCACTCAAATTGCATAATACATTGTCCAGGAATATTACAAAAAAGAGTAGTAATTGATGTTTGATGTTGTACATAATTGTGTGATTCATTACTTCAAATTAAGTAGTGGTAAATTAATTAGTGGTAAATTAATTAGTGGTAAATAGTTTGTACTTGTACTTGTATTTTCTTCGTTTCAATCGTGGTTCGTAATGTCCTAGATAGTTTAGTGAGATAATTATATTTACAAGGTAAAATTACTTTATATACTTGCCAACAAGAGGATAAAAAACTCAGAATATAATTTCCTGTAACAAGCTGGACAGACAGTAACATATCTTAATTTATACAATTCTTAGTAGTTATGTCAGTTTTAAAATTGATTAAACCGTGTATACAATGTAATTCTAACCCGCTCATCGCTCACCACTTGCGCCCGCGCCGCTCGTCGGGTAAGCAACAAAGGGGAAATTCCGCTTGAACCAGCCACCCACAAACAAACAGCCAGCCGTTTCGCATTCCGTCCACTCGGGCTTTGGCTTCAGCCGTGTGAGCCAGGAGCCTTTGAATGCGATCATCTATCCGTGAGAAGGGGAATCCAGGAATTACGGCACATGTTAAGGACGATGTTAGAAATTCCCTAAATGAAAAATTAATATTAATTTAATTTTTATATATGTAACCTCATAACGGTGGAGCGGTGGTAGCTCAATGGTAAGGACACGCGCCTCTTAACCAAGGAGTGCGGGTTCAAACCCGGGCACGTACCTCTGGATTTTTCAAGTCTATGTACGTATTTATACCACTAGCTCGACGGTGAAGGAAAACATCGTGATGAAACCTGCAAATTCAAACAACTTTGGATTTGTAACCATGATCCAAAAATTGTCTGGTTCCCCTATCTTAGGGTTACGAAGGTCAGATCGGCAGTCGCTTCAATGTAATTACCAGACTCGCTAAATCCTGGATCATGGTATAAGCGGACGCCGTCTAAGCACGGGACATAACGCTAGGAAGATGATGAACCTCGTAACGGTGGAGGTACATGTCGGTCTGTTCCTCAAAAATACATATGTACCAACTGTGTTTCTCGAAACCTAACACGTGCTAGCGTGTTAGGTTTCTGATAATGTAGGACGGGGAGCTGGCTACTTGTCAGTATTTTTCACAATCTTCTATCAAATGGGTTTGAGCGTTGAACTCAGTTTTGTTTTCCGCTGTAATGTAGTTCAATGAGTCCCTTGGACTATTGGGATTTTACAGGTCTGAAGATACCAAGCATACGGTATGATTGGTCAGAAGTTTACCTGAAACTATAAATTTTTTCAAGACAAATAATTTCCCGTGTCCTTGTGTGATTCAAACGTTGGTGTACCTACGTGAAAACGTAACAGACGAGTTAGTTTCGAATTTTACTATTAATATATAAAGATTCCATGGATTTTATTCTATAGAAATTACATGACGATACCTAAACAACGGAAGCAATTCCTCCATCATCCCGTGACCGACTTAACCGCGTCAGATCCGCTGAGACACGGTCTCAGATGCGAGCGCGTGTATCCGATGTTCGTATATAGGGATATTTACCGTACGTATTCGCCGGAGCGGGCCGCGGGTTACAAACGTTTGCATTACCAACTGGATACCGGGTAGGGGCGGGGCGCTGTCGATGTGATACAGCAATGGATTATGATGAATAGGATCTTATTTTTCCTACAGTCGGGGCCTTTTTGGCCTTAATCTATCAAGTTCCGATTAAGAAGTAGCAATTACTGGTGATATTGTTGTCGCCGCGATTCGAAAGTCGTGGTTGTAATAATTTATGTCGAATTTAATTAAATTATATGTAATTATTTAGTTAAAATTATATATGAAATGATATATTCAATATTTAATAATTATTTATGATTTTCTAAGTTGGTAACACTGTTGATTTTAGCCAATAGTATCGTGCCGCCTAGCTATTGGCTCCCGCGAAAACTTGTCGGAAGTAGTGGTGGGGCAATAACGAGGTGGCTTATGATTTTAGTAAAATGTGGCAGTTGAATTTTGGGCGTCTAGTGGATAACATTAAAGTTAAAGAGAGAAGTACGGAGAGTTTTAATGACTTAGTGTTTAAGAAGTTGATAAGTGTGATTCATTGTTTCTGAATATACAGTTTGATATCGACCTGCGTGTATCATTTAGGAGCTTCTTTTATTATATCAGAAGTGGGATAGAAAATGCCACGGAGCCGTAGGAAGGATCGAGGTAGAAAAAAAAGGAAGAGAAACGTGTCGACCTCAAGTTCTGCTTCATCTAGGACATCAAGATCTGCTTCACCATCGAGCAGTAGCAGCTCTGAAGGACGCAGACCCAGGAAATCGAGGCGCACAAGGCGTGCGTCCTCCGTAGTAAGCCAAAATGTGATACTTTCTTCGGTGATACCCGAGTTTGACCCTCTAGTGGACGATATTCACATGTGGATAAATGTTGTGGAAGCTAATGCTCGTGCTTTCAGTTGGCCCGATCGTGTTTTGCAGTATCAAGCTTTGCAAAAGTTACGTAACACAGCCAAACGTGGTATGACTCACTTCAAAAAAATGAAACACGCTGGAATACCTGGAAGTGGAGAGATTGGCGAAATACTTTATTGGATACATTTCAAATTAAGCGTAATATGTTCAGTTTACTTAAAGAATTGGTTCAAACGAAACCTACTGATGGCCAGTCTTTATACGAATTCTATTTCCAACAAAAAGGCAAAATTGATAAAATGAGGCTATCTTTTTCTGAACAAGATATTATTTCAATAATTGTGGGGTCTATTGGTGACAAAAATATAAGCACTGCAGCGGAGGCTGGTAGTTTCAAATATTGTGATGATTTAGCATCGTTTTTGCATGGAAAGATTCATTCTGAACCAGAAAATAAGCTTGGCCAAAGGCATAGCGGACCTTATAACAAAAATTTCAGTCGTTTAGCGCAAAATCAATCTGATAGAAAACCAGATAGTTTTTCAAACCCCAGTGCATCAGTAAACCCGACAGTTTTACCAAATACTAGTCCAAATATAACATGTTTTCGCTGCGGTGAACAAGGGCACAAAAAGACTAATTGTAATCAAAAAGACAATGTGAAATGTAATACATGTAACAGATTTGGTCATTTAGAGCTAGCATGTAGGTCTAAGCTTAAGGCAAAGGTCGAAAAGGATAATGAGGTTAAAGTAATTAATGAACCAACTTCAAAAAATAAATTTCATAAGGATGTTGAACTGAATGGATGTAAACGACAGGCTTTCATAGATATGGGTAGCAGTTGCTCTTTAATAACGAGCGGTTTAGCACGCGAATTAAATCTTGTTCCGTTTCAATTAGATACGCCAGCTTTATTAACGGGTTTTAAGGTCGATTCGTGCTCTCTGGTGAATAAAGCGGTTGATATTGAAATTAAAGTTGATACAGCAATATTAAAAATAATATTATATATTTTTGATGAGTTATCTGGCTGCCCTATTTTAATAGGTAGAAATTTTACTGAAGACAAAAGAATTATGTACTCGCGTATTGGTAACAATCTGTCTTTTAGCCCAATAAGAGACGAACAGGTGGCTTTGCTAGAATCGTATATGCTTAGTACCGATTCTAAAGAACATATTTCCTTATTAGGACAGTTATTTGACCAGTACCCTCGGGTTGTATCAAAAGACTTGCAAACATTGGGACAAACGTCTTGCGTCGAATTAGATATTGAACTAACTAGTAATAAACCTATTTGTTATCGGCCGTACCGTATGTCCGAGTCTGAGAAATCTGTTACGCGTGGGATTGTTGACGAGCTTTTGAAAAATGGTATAATACAAGAAAGCAATTCGGCCTACGCAAGTCCAGTACTGTTGGTCGACAAACCTTCGGGTGAAAAACGCATGTGCGTTGATTATCGGTCCCTCAATAAAATAACAGTTAAGGAAAAATATCCTATGCCCATTGTAGAAGACCTTATAGACAAATTGAAAGGATGTAAATGCTATACATCATTAGATTTAAAAAGTGGCTACTATCAAATTAACGTAAATGAAAGATCTATACATAAAACGGCATTCATTACCCCTGATGGCCATTATGAATTTAAAAGAATGCCTTTTGGCCTATGTAATGCACCATCAGTCTTTCAACGATTAATGAATACCGTCTTAGGTAAACTTCGGTTCAACAAGGTGATCTGTTACATGGATGACCTTTTAATTGCTACTGATACAATTGATGAAAATATAGAACAACTGAAGGAAGTTTTAACAGTCTTACAAAACAATGGACTTACAATTAATTTAGAAAAATGTCATTTTTTTCAAAGTTCTGTCAACTTTCTTGGGTATTCTATTTCTCAGGAAGGTGTTCGCCCTGGTAAAAAGAAATTAAAAGCCGTAGAGGAATATCCTGAACCCACAAATGTGCATCAAGTTAGGCAATTTTTAGGCCTTATTAATTATTTTCGCAAATTTATAAGGAATTGTGCTCTTATATCTAAACCTTTAGTAAAACTTTTAAAAAAAGATGCCGTTTGGAAGTGGGGCTCTGAGCAGGTTCGAGCTGTTAATACACTTAAACACGAATTAGTACATAATGCTTTGCTAACTATTTTCGATCCCAAATTACCCACGATTTTATATACGGACGCTAGTCGTGACGGCGTCGGTTGCATATTAATACAAATTACTGAAAATGGGGAAAAACCCATTCACTTTTATAGCAGACAAACTTCGAGTGAAGAAAAGAAATACCACTCTTTCGAATTAGAATTTTTAGCTATAGTCGTTGGGCTTCAAAAATTTCGTCACTACTTGCTGGGCTCCTCTTTCAAAATATATACAGATTGCAATGCCGTTAAATACACTGTAAATAAGCAAGAAATAAATTCCAGAATTGGTAGGTGGGTATTACTGACGCAAGAGTTCACCTTTGAAGTTATACATAAACCTGGCACGCAAATGCAACACGTAGATGCCTTAAGCAGAAATCCAGTTTGCAGAAATTTTGCTCCCATATGTAGTGAAACCGTGTTGACAATAACAGAAGGTGATTGGTTACTGTCAGTACAATTACAAGACCCTAATATTTGTGCAATAAAAGAAATATTAGAATCAGGACAGGCCGAGCTTAACAAAAAGATTTTTAATGACTATGATTTATTGGGTAATAAGGTTTACCGCAGAACTGAGTATGGTAGAAGATGGGTAGTTCCAAAGAAATGTATTTGGCAAGTTATTAGAGCTAATCATGACGATATAGGACATTTTGCTGTGGATAAATCAATTGAAAGAATAAAATCACTTTACTGGTTTCCTAAAATGAAAAAGATAGTATCAAAATATATTAAAAATTGTCTATACTGTATATATTGCAAAAATATCCACGGCAAAAAGGAAGGAAAACTATACCCTATACCTAAATTCGCCAGACCTTTCCACACATTACATATAGATCATCTAGGGCCGTTTGTAAAAACTACACAGAAAAATAGTTACTTACTTGTGACAGTTGATTCTTTTACAAAATTCGTATTCATTTCTCCTGTCCGAAACACAAAAAGTAAAATTGTCATTAATGAGCTAGATAAAATATTTAAGATATTTGGTTACCCTAGAAGACTTATATGTGATGCTGGAAGTTCATTTACATCCAAGCTATTTGTAAAATATTGTCAGGAGAAGAATATAAGACATCATATTATTGCGACTGCGGTTCCTCGTTCCAACGGACAGGTGGAACGCTTTAACCGAACCATCCTTGATGCACTAAGGACTATGGGTGCGAGTACCGACAATAATAAATGGGATACTCACATTGCTAACATCCAACAAGGCATAAACAGTACTGTCAGTCGGACTACTTCTGCAACTCCAAGTGAGGTTTTCTTTGGGTACCGACTACATACTGGCTCTGATCTGCTGATAAACGAAAATGAAGAACAACTTGTTGATGTTACCGCCTTGAGAGATTCGGTTAATAAACGCATCAAAGATCAGGCGGAGAAGCAGAAGAGAACATTTGACGAAAAAAGGAAACCTGCTAGAATATACGATATAAATGACTTGGTCGTAATTAAAATTCCCAGCCAAGCGAATGACGGACAAAGTACAAAATTACTGCCCTTATTTAAGGGACCGTTCCAAGTGACAGAAATACTGGGTCACGATCGCTATAAGGTGAAAGATATGCGAGGCGCTGAAAGAACGAGTAAACGATATGAGGGTACGACGTGCGCTGAAAATATGAAGCCTTGGATCAATCTAAGTGATTTAGACGAAATGGGGCTAGAAATGGCCTAAGATGTTGTCAGGTAACCTCATTACTTTCTTAATAGTTATTGTTCATGTGACATTATAATCAAAATGCGCGTTTTAATATGTCGATTTTGAGTCTCGCCTAGTCTAGTGCATTCTGCTTCGAACTTATGTTTTGGTGCTAGGATGCTTCTGAAAGAGTAACGTTATTTATTCGTGTAAAATAAATACGTTACAGTGAAGTGAAGTTTGTAGTGATATGCAACTAGGGTTGGCCGAAGGCATCGCCTAGGGAAAACTACAAATCTTTACTTTTTCGTGACTGACCGATAATGGAACAGTTGGAAGTGGGTCTGGGTACCAAATACATAAGTTTAGTCTGACTCTATAGCTAACTTGTTCACTTAATCTACTAACCGCTGACGGAATAGTAGAATGGAGGGACAGTCCGAAATCTTGGATAACACTGTGATTAATTCAGTAGTGTTATTTAATAAATTATTTTCTCTGTATTGTTCTCAGCAATGCACCAGACATGGACGCTATCCAGGGACGGATGCGTGCACAGGAAGGCCGGATGTTGTCGCCGCGATTCGAAAGTCGTGGTTGTAATAATTTATGTCGAATTTAATTAAATTATATGTAATTATTTAGTTAAAATTATATATGAAATGATATATTCAATATTTAATAATTATTTATGATTTTCTAAGTTGGTAACACTGTTGATTTTAGCCAATAGTATCGTGCCGCCTAGCTATTGGCTCCCGCGAAAACTTGTCGGAAGTAGTGGTGGGGCAATAACGAGGTGGCTTATGATTTTAGTAAAATGTGGCAGTTGAATTTTGGGCGTCTAGTGGATAACATTAAAGTTAAAGAGAGAAGTACGGAGAGTTTTAATGACTTAGTGTTTAAGAAGTTGATAAGTGTGATTCATTGTTTCTGAATATACAGTTTGATATCGACCTGCGTGTATCATTTAGGAGCTCCTTTTATTATAATATATTTGAAATCAATTTACTAACGAGCTGTTTACCATCTTCCTAGCTTATGCATCGTTTATAATAGGAATTCGCCTATATTATGATTTATTATGATACTGGATTCACTTGGGCTGGTGGTCATACTTAAAATACTGTAATTTTAACTACGCACACTTTGGTAGAGGAACAAAAAAGATTAACCATGGTGTATTTAAATGTGTAAGTTTCTTTACGATGTTTTCCTAAATCTTCCAGTTAAAAGTATATACATGCATTTATTTGTGGAATTGTGAATCGTACATGTCTGCGTTTGAACCAATACCGCTCGCAATTGGTACCCACACCATTGAGCACTGCTCGAAATAAATATAAATACTTGAATATCACATTAATTTCAAAATACAAAGCAAATACGTCAAGCAATTGTACATTGGAAAACAAAACTTAGAATAGCTAGACCCGAAACGTACGCACGGCACCAATATAATTCCGTCCTAATTCGTTTAGATCTTTAACATTCTTTACTAAGAATAAGCTCTATTTTTATATTACTTAGGATAACCTGTATTTTAATTTATATTACTAAGGGTAAACTCTATTTTATATTATCTTAACGTATATCGACGAATCTTTTACCCCATCACTAGTACGTCAGCATAGCCCGTGGTGCTTGCGGGACGAAACCGAATTTCCGAAACGTCTAATAACTTGGATGTTAACTCTGACAGCGTGTACTATGTACACGACAGAACCAGCATCAGCAGACCCCCCGCGGCCCCCCCTCCCGCCTGTACAAATAGGCTCAGGGGGATCCACGAACAGATTGATAGCTCTAGATACGCTGGTCGCGAGTGTCTCATTTGCCAAGCTAGTTATACTGTAGTTCGGATCCCAAATTGGGGTGTTTAGATACGAGATGCGAGAGACGGTTACTTGGGGAGTTTTTGGAGGCTTTATTAATAAAATACGGGTTATGTAATGACGACGTCACCTTAACAGCAGTTTATCGGTGCTGAAGTTTACATATCGACTGAAACGGTATTTGCAGCTTTTTCTGTTTAACTTAGGAGACGCTTTACAGAACATGCTTACAATTGTAGACTACAAGACAAGCTATTAACGTATATATGTACTTAGTTACTTACTGCTCCATTTAGGCGTTAACTTTATAAGAAGATATCCATATTATAATATCATAATTGTTAAGCCGGGTTGAGTTTTAACTGGAAATTATCAAATTATGAAATTGAGAAATTTGGGTACAACAAGCAAATATAAGCAAATATGCAGCAATTATTGATTCTAGTCTCACAACCAAATGCCATAGGCAACCAGCCATTCTGACGGAAACTGTTATTAATTACAATGAGTGATTACAGGATTTATTGTTTATTTTTTGTGTCTGTAAAAGGTGTGTTTGTGAACTCCGAAATTATACGTCTATCATAACCGTTGCTAGTTCCCGTAGTCGGGTCAAAATAGAATATTTATCATGCACGTCCGCATGATGATATAATTGACTTTAATAAAGTATAATCGCTCGAATGTAAATGTGAGTCCAGTAAACCCAATCAAACACTTTTGTCGACAATAACGAACTAACTGATCTTCGAAGCCATTCCGAGATCATAAGATCGTGACATTGACGCAATAAAAATAAAGAACTCCAAACGAATCTCACGGCGACAAGAAAAGCTTACAAATTACAGCCTTGAAACCGAACAAGCCTCAACTTGTCGCTGAAAAAGCGTCTAATTCAATAAAAAGAGGCAACAAGTGCTGCGCATAATCGAATCTTTGATAACGGCCGCGCCATTAATCGGCTAATTAGCGAAAGAAACGGAGCCACTTCCGTCCGTGTGGGGTAGGTCTGGGACGATTTTTGCGTCAGTTTTCAAGTCTTCTTCGGCGTGTCGGGATGGGGTGAATTGGTGTGTGGCGGATTTTAAGCTTTGTCGTGAATCCTTCTGTATCGAAACAGTAAAATCATAATGGGGATGTTGACACATGTTACCAATTCATGTAAAGTTATGTTTTATACATTAAAGGCAGTATTTAAAAACCTGAAATAACATTTTAAGAATATATTACTCGTAATAAATTAAAGAATATTAATTTAAATAGCGTTATTTAATAACCATTATCACGTGACTGCAAACGCTATCAAACCGCGATGACGTCACTGACCGCCAAACTGTTAACAAACGCCAAAAGGTTAACTTTGACAGAGCGCATGAATTTTTATCGGTCAGTGACGTAATTATAGTAACGTGACGGTAATTAATTTTAATTACGTATTTTTTACTGAAATTTGACGTATTTTTTCATGAAATTCTTATTTTCGTGTTTCAATAGAGTCTCTCTATGAAACGAAATAAATTCAAAAAAATTGTCAGCATCATTATTGTGCATGTGAATTTCTGTTTTACTATCTTATTTTTCAAACATGTTACACATACAAAAAATAAATAAATCGGAATGTAATACGTATAGTATTACATTCTGATTTAATTTTTTTTGTACATCATTAAAATTAAAAACTGCCCTAACGTTTACAGTTCATAACCCGCGACCAATACACGACAGCGCGACTACCCCGCTCCGCGAACCGCGCCGCGCAATCATAATGAATATTTTATTTTATCATACCCCCCCCCACCACCGCGCGCAGCCCTGAACTTGACACCAGCGAAAAATTAGTTCACAAGGCGAAAGTGAACTTTGTACAGAGTTTGCAGTTTTTGAGCGGACCTAGACTGAGATAAAAGAAGTTGCGCGCCGGGAAACTTTGTCTCGCCTCGATAGCGAGGCTTGGTTGATAGCGTGTGGATGTTAAGCGTGCACGGAGTGAGCGGTAATGTGATGGGCGATCATCAATGTGTTGGTAACAAAATCAAAAATGTTTTTTTAGATAAAGATTTTATCCAACTGGTACTCAGCGTTACATGGACTGATGGAATCTTACAGTCGACTTCTGCCTTGTGGATATTTTATTAAGGCCATGTTTGATTATTGTTGTTTAACTTAATGATGTATTTTTTGCTTAATTCTAAGGTGATTTAATGAATACAGGTAATGAATGATCTATAGACACCGAAAAATCTATAATTACAAAATAATTTACATTCCAATAGATTGACCCTAGTGACAAAAAGGCAGAGTATTGTTTTTCAACTTAGTAACGTTTCATTCCTACCGTCCTTCTAAATAAACGTATAAAAATGCTAGAATACGAGATTTAGCACTGAGGTCGATCATCTGTGGCTCGCATTGGCGCTACTGCACTCGAGTCGATCTGAAATAACCGCACTTGCGCACGCAAACGCACACCACGCATTTAAATGTTGTAACGGTAACTTTATGGTTAGCTTGCAGTATGGATGCTTTGAAGTGTGGGCTATATATTTTTGTAAAAATTACTGGTATATTTTTAAAATGAGTTACACTCTATTTTTTATTTCAGAAATCTTATTTATTTCCAATTATTATACATTTATTGTTTAACAGTTTATTAAAAAGCATTCAGTTTTAATTTAAGCCAGGCAAATTTTAAAACTAAACGATACATATATGAATGAGAGATTTTATGGTTTATGTAGGCACTCCACAATTATGTATACTTTAAGGAAACATTTTATTTTAAACACACTCGTTCCGAGAACCGCACCGTTGCTAATTTAAAGTCGCAATGAAGCTTATTACAGGCTCTTAAGCGGAGTGCGGGCCACTTGCGAATTACCGCACTCGACGCAAAGCCGAACTACCCGCACTGGCGAACGCAAACGCATTCCGCGCATTCAGCCGGTGTATGACGCTAATTAAAAAAGCACACAGGCTGGTTACGGAGTGCTTTGAGTCAGTCGTTTTAATGAGGTCGCGTATTCGGGTTTGTGAGGCGCCTTTTTATCGAGATGGTATAAGCCAACGCGAAGTTTTCCTGCGGCCTGCGCTGGGTTAAGATTTCGGTGTTATTGTTGTGAGCTGAGATTTTTCTGAGAACTAAACTGAGGCACATGGAAGTGAATTAAGATGTTTAGTCTTGATCCATATTGATAAAGATGGAAATCAAGTATATCGCCTGCTTAAAGGTAAGCATGGCCTGTCAATACTAGCTACGCTTCACTAGTTAATTGCTGACATGAAAATTGCTAACGTGATAGTATCTTTTTTGTCTTCAAAATATAGGTTCAGGAATTATCATTATTCTGGCGTATTTTTTATTCTTATATAGAATATCAAAATATCAATTCAACGTATTCCAATAAAATGTGGCCTACAGATTTCTGTTTAAAATTTATTTGAATTCGTTAATGCATAAGATACGGACATCCACAGTTAATTTTCACAAAAATATCTTCTATAGTAACATTATTTAAAAAAATTAGCTTAAGGAAATTGCGAATAAATGTTTATTTTTCATTTGTAGATACGTAAGTAAAGCTATCCAAAATGCATTACCTGTATCATTTCTTAACATATGCATGAGTTAGGATAGAAAATCTGTATAATATTCTTGTTACATCCAGTACTAGAAATATTAAGCTTTGAATTCATTAAAGTTCCGCCATTCTGGGTCTTAAAGTGAAATTAAGATTTATGACTTGTATGATAGTGAATATGCCGCTTCTCCCTTTAAGTACCTACTATTGCGACTAAGACCTATAGGTTGTATAGGTCTACGCGTGTGTTACAGTTTGCTAATCATTAATTCAGGGCTCTGCGAACGCGGTCTAAAGGTTCGCTTCCGTCCCCTTTTGACTACAAGCTATTATGGTGCTTTAAGTTGAGTCAAAGGAATCTTATACTCGATCTGAAATAGACGTTTTCATAGTACATCATTAAAGGCAGTTTAAATATAGCTATATTTAAAAGACACACACAAATAACACATGTTTCCCTTGGACCTATTCTAGAATTTTTTGGAAATTTCGGGAAACAGATTTTTCTCATAGTTTTAACAAGATGGAAATAAAAAGGATCCATGAAGATGTCCATTAAAATATGTATTTTTGAATACCTTTTAATTATAATTATGGTCTAGATCGATAGAGATTAATAAACTTTTTTATTTTAAGTATGTATAGTAAGTATTAGTCGAAGTAGCCCCGGTGGCGTAGTGGTTTCAACTTCGCGTCAAAGGAGTGCGCATCCAATCCCTACACCAGAATAAATACATATGTAGTTTTTAATTAAAACAAGTAGGCATATTATGTAACTCAAAGTCTGGGTTGTTGCGGCACTTTCGTCTATTCTCCTGTCCCTTAACTAACTAAACTTCACGCCACTTTCCTAGCGGGGTAGGCAGAGAGAACCGACAGTCGCTTAAGCCAGTGACAATACCAGTATTAATTATTATAGTTTTAACTAATTTTCATTTCAATCGGGATTCAAAATTAAATAAATAAAAAAGTCGATTTTACTAAACTAGATCTTTTTCCTAAAATAAAAAAAAAATAGATTGGCTGTCTTATCGCCGCATAACTATTAGCGTCAAATTAAAAGTGTCACGGGACCCATCTTAGCTAATATGGACTTTATCTAAGGTTTATTAAGTATAGTGTACAATTGATTACAACTACACTACGGCTTATTTCAACTACCTACAAGATAACTCATCATGTTAATCAGGATTAAGGATTTAGTATTTTAATAATGCTGTACAATTGTTGCGGAACATTTATTAAGGCTCGTCCTGGCTGACACTGAAAATGAAGATTGTAACATAAAATACGGGATTACTCATCAATAGCTTGCTATATAAAAATATCTATATATAATAACTGATGATGACTAAAAAACTCAGTGTTTAGACATATCATGTCAGGGCCGCCTTAAACGATGCCGGGGTCCTTGGCACATATGAATTTGGGGTCCTTGGGCACACAAGTATTTAGGGCCTTTTGGGTAAACATTCTTGTTCGTAAATCATTTTTTATTCTCTTAAGACTGCTCTACATTACAGTCGGTAACCAATAGGCAAAGGAATATTCTTGTAACAACTTCAATGTTTTGAAAACATTAAATTGTCGGTCCTTAGGGGCACCTTGAGGATGGGGGTCCTGGGCACGGGCCCTATGTGCCCTTAAGGTAAAGACGGTGCTGATCATGGATGGGATGAGTTATCTATCCATAATAATAGTGTAAATCCGAACGAGTGATTGTTTATAACTATTTTCACATCACTACAAAGTAACGGTTCAACGCGCAAAAATCATTTTATTTCAATAAAAACAAAACACCATTCTACTTACACTTTAGAAAAAATAAATTTGTATTGTAAATATATTCGGGGATTATGGGCGTGATGTTATGTATGTAAATATTATGAGCGTACCTATCTGTGCATCAACTTTAAGAGTATTCGACACGGGCAAAATCACGGGTGTAAATAAGTAAATAAATAATAAATAAATAAATTCTTCAGAGTGACACACCAATTCCCCAGTCCCAAACTAAGCTTATAAGCTTGTGCTATGGAGACTAAGTGAACGGATAGACATATTTAAATACGTTTATAAACATCCATGACTCAAGTACAAATATTCATGTTTATCACACGAAATATTTGCCCCTAGCGGGATTCGAGCCCGCCCGATTTTTAAACAAAATAATCCTGTCATGTCTATGATTTTTTATTAATATTGTAAAACTTAATTATTTTTCTTTGTTTTTTTATGACTTCGAAAACACTCTTTGGTTAGTCACTGTATACTATAAGCAAAACTACGGAATCATTGCATTCTGAAAGCATATAGAAAGCATGTCACTTGATTGGCATTGTCTACTGTATTTGCTAATAATTATGTCGTTTATTATTCTACATAAAATTCTACATTCTACAGAAAGTGTTCAAAATTAAATTCAAAATTAAGTTTTGTATGCCTAAGTATCGCACTTGCAATACATCCTTACTGCACTTTCCTCACCACCGTAGCAACTACTTTAAAAATCCAGTTCCCTCTCGAATTATTTCGAATTACAACTTACATTTTGACAAGATCGATATTTTTGCGAACACAAGATACAAATTCAGGAGAGAAATTAACAAAATAACTACAAGAAAGCATATGAATGAGTGCTATAAAACCTTTATTATTATTAGGTATGAATCAATGTGCACCAATTTTGTTCAAACATTTTTGAACACACTTCTTGACAATAAACTTGGATAAGACAACGATTGCTTAGTTTTTAAGTAAATACGAATGTTATTGGAAATTTTTAAGGGGATTAAGAGTTGTCTAAAGATGTGTGAAGCCCCTTTATCTCTCTCGCTTTACTTTGGATCTTAAAGTTTACATACATACATAACATCACGCCTATAATTCCCGAAGGCGTAGGCAGAGTCAAAGAGGCAGCAGGCCCCTTTAACCACAGTAAGCCACATTAAGCCAAAAACAAAACTGGGCTGGATCAGATGGAAAATTGTGAAAAAGTGGTCACAAGTAAAGTTAAAGATTCGTTTCTTTTATAATATCATCGACAACACTAAATTTAATGTAAGGAAAACCTGTCTTTGGTCATACCTCTGGTAATGTACTTCATGCAATGTAACGTTTATATAACGCCGTTGGTTTTCTAAAAAAAATAAATAAAGTTAAGTCTAAGATTCAACACAGTCCGTACCGTGACTGTTTATCCATTGGTCATACAACATTCACTCACAGTTTATTAAAAAAAAACCTCACGACATCCTCATAACAGATTTGATAGTGCGATAGTGCAATAATGAAGATGTCAGATAAAACTAATGAGTAATAAACGGCGTAATGTCAGCTAAAAGATTGAAATTATGATTTTATATAACTCAATTTACGGAATGTTTACGCAAATATTCATTAGACATGCTAATGAACTAAAAAATGTATGTCGGTAATATAAACATTTATACATACATGAAATCATGCTCATAATCCACGAAGGGGTAAGCATAGTCAAAGGGGCAGCGAACACCTTTAACCACATTCAGCCAAAAATTAAAGCTGGTTTAGATGGACAATTGTGCAAAAGTAGGGTCAAGTGTCTAGCTAATCGCCTACACAATCACACACCCAAAACCCGATATACCATTACGCCTTTTACGACACGCTAGGCAAGAAAGACAGTTGGCATATTCTTTTTAAGTACCAGACCAACATATATATTATGCTTAAATTACTATATTCTTACTATATTCTGTATTACGTATTTGTACTAGCTGGTGGTTCAACGTTAGTTAAAAGTTTGTATGAATGAATGAAAGAATAATTAATTATTACTTCTACGTGGTGTATTTATATAAATATTATTACGATTGCACAAATTATATTTTGTATCGGTATTGTATTGTATTAAAAAAATCATAAGTATTTAGGCTTTTTTAGTAAACTCACGTTTGTCGCATATTTTCTTTTTAAAACAAAATATTCTTAGCTTGAATACAGTTCCGCTTTAAATTTGAAATGTATACCTACCCGAAAAGTACTCTTGATAATAGATTTTATAAGAAAAACAAATCCAATACATAATACGATAATTAAAAACCTTTTTCAATAAGAAAACCCAAACAGCGCCATCTATCTTCTAATAGCTAATTCTTACTCTCGCGGTTAGATGGCGGTAAATTCGCGCGTATTTCGTAAGTTCGATTCGCGTGCATTTTATTTTAAGTAATGAAGAAATAACATTACAACGAAATTATTATTGTTTATTATATTCTAGGAGATTGTTATTAAAACAAGCTGTGTGAGATTTATAAAATTCGACTAAATGATTACACTAAATATTTTTGTAAGGCGAACTAATGTAACAGAAAAAATTGCAACCGTTTCTCTATTCCCAACAAAACGTTTTGCACCAAAAAAGGTCTTACTCACTGACAGCCGAGAAAACAAAGAAGAAATTCCAAACACGAAACAATGAAAACTGCTGTCAGTTGCAAAATTCTCGATCACCTCACGAAGTCGACGTGGTAACAATTTTCGGTTCTAAAATGACAAATCCAGTGTAGACGCATGTATAAGCTTTGATGGTCCCGGTACTGTGGTGAAATGATACGGTGGAGGTATTGCTTGGTGCTGGCAATGCTGTTGCTTCTGCCGACCAGGACTGGCTCCAAGCTGGAGGACGATGACGAGGAGGAGTGAGTTGTTGTTGTTGGCTTACAGTTGATGTGATTAAGTTAGTTTAAGATTGCTTGGAAAACTGGGATTAAAATGATTAGAGGAGGTTATCTGGTAAATGGTGTCTGAGTGACAATTACTTGACTGAAGAAGTGACTTTATTAAGCATAATATTAACTCAAGCTCAAACTCAAACTTAAAATATCTTTTTTTACGTAGGCCTCAAAAAGCACTTGTAAATCGTCAAATAATAGATACAAAATAGAACAATAATTTGAATCTACCACCGGTTCGGAATGTCGCATCTACCGAGAAGAAACCGGCAAGAAACTCGGTAGTTACTCTTTTCAATGGCAGATTGAATAACAAATTAAAATTTACAGATTAAATTAATATTTATACCAGTAATATTTATACAGTTAATGTTCGTTAAAGATTCAGTCGAGTATTATTATAAGTAAAAAGTTAAACCATGAATGACTTCATCATCAAATTGTTTCATCTCACGCGTCTACTTATTGAAAAAATTTTGTAAAATATACTAATAATAATGGACAGTTGTGCTACTGAGGTTAATATACAATTAAAATGTGGTAGGAATATATTAGTAATAGTGTGTATGTGTAAAATAAATATAGGTAATTATAGACGAGAAATAGTAGATATTCGGCATTAAAGTTCAAACGTTTATGATTTCTGTTTTTACATTTGTCTGTGGAGGCTACATTTGAAATCTGTGTACATCAATGTAGTTGTAACTTGTTCTTACTTATCATTAATAAATTGAAATAAATATCCGACGACATCACATACATTGATCTGACTCCGAGGTAAGTAGCTTGAGCACTTGTGTTACGGATATCAGAATCAACAGTGGTATTACAAATATATACTTAAATATTGGATATTAACACCCAGACACAGAACAAACTCAAGTATTCATCACACGAATGTTTGTCCTGGGTGGGGATCGAACCCACAACTCTGGGCGCATTGGGCAGGGTCACTACCGCATGCGCCATCGAGCTTGTCTAATCATTAAAAGTCGTCCAGTACACTTTTGCATTTTATAACTTTATGTGCGAAGTTAATAATTATTGTTTTCTCTAAAGAGATCGGCGATGAAAATTACTGATACGTATTACTTATACAACAAAATTCAGTTATTTAAATAAGATTTGACGTACTGTATCGAGTTAGTTTAAAGAAAACGTGATAGTACTCATCAAATATCGTCAAAATATCAAGGAATATATTCTCCAGACTGACACAACAATGCCCTAGTTCCAACCTAAGCTTGTGCAATGGATAATAGGTGACCGGATAGACATACTTAAATTCGTTTTTTATAAACATCCGTGACACGAGTACAAATGTCCATGTTCATCACACGAAACATTTGCCCCTAGCGGGATTCGAACCCGCGACGGCATGTTTATTGATATTTTATGCTTACAGACGTGGTGAGGAAGGAGACGAGGATGATGATGACGACGAAGATGAGGAGGACGAGGAAGTGACAGAAAAGGTTGAGTATTTGGGGTCATTTGTAAATGCAGGTTCACATTAATATTTGGATAGCAAACCTAAAATACTTGAAATGCCATTGATATTCATTACAATACACAAGCAACTTACCATGTACCGCCACCAATTCCCCTGTACCCGCAGGCGGAGCACGTGGCAGGCCGGCGGGCGCCGGCGGTGATACCCTCAGCCAAGGCGCTGATGGTGACCAGGACCACGAAGAAGCGCCCGCTTGAGTGCTACGTCTGCGCGTTCAAGTCGGAGACACCGCTCAGGGCTTGTCTCGACCCTACAAAGTACAGGTAAATAAATTTAGATAATTTAATCTGGCAACATTTTTACCGATGTAGTGTTACTAGGATAACAGTTAATTATAATATTATATGAATATGGGCTAGTTATGTATTTCTGGCCGTATCAAAAAATTCATAGCAAATGGGTTTTGAAAGGTGTTGGGGTCATATAGGGTCCAAGAATCGGTCAGCATTCTCCGAATTGTAAAAGTTCATTTGAGACTTATTTTCTTATTAGAATCTCATTGGGTCTGATCTCAATATTAATATTATCTATTAAGTCATTCTAGCAGTGTTGGGTGTTTTCTTATTATACATCCATAGTTAACTTGAGAGTAGGTTTTTTTAAGGATTTGTGGCACAATCATCATTTCAGCAGGATCTGTCAGGATTTCGAGGATTACTTTGCAAAAGCTAAAAACACACTTTTTTGTTAGGCCGCTTTAAGATACTTACCACGAGTCTTCTGGTCTTGTGAAAAGTGTCTCAAGCATTTCGCTAGGGGAATTAACTTATGTGTTGGACTGTTATGACTGATTTTATTGTCTAGTATCCATATTATAAGGGATCTTAGGAGTGTGCTAGTTTAAATTTTACTTTTTGATGCAGGGTGCACACAATCACGTGCCACAGCGCAGAGGACAAATGCTTCACGTCGGTGATCTCGAAGGGATCCACGTACGAGGCGGTGGTGCGCGGCTGCCGGTCCGGCTGCGTCGGCTCCCCGGAGACTACTTGTTGCGAGGTACCAGGGCCATTTAGACAGACTTTTATTATAGAACGGCGGTAGCACATAACTCTTGTTCTTCAGATCTTTCAAAGTAAGTAATTAAGTTTATTTTGATAATGTTTTTTTTTAATTTTTATTGTGGTGTCAAATAAATACTTTTTCTTTCTTTATTTCAAAGGATCGACAAAGTCATAATGAGAGCTATTGGTACGTTGCCTATTCTTTGAACGTTTTTGAAGGAATTAAGGATTTACAGCTATAACGGTCTAGTCAGTATTCGAGACTATTTACTCTGTCACCGAACGAAACCTAGCAGCTAAGGATAATTTTCTCTGAGATGATGGTCTTACCTTGGTCAATGTGGCCTCAGTGTGGCTTTATTACCGTAGGCTACAGTATGAAAAAATAAAACTTCTTGGCCTTTGGTTAACGACACCAATCACATGGCGAAGTTAGCTGTCAGCATTAGAGCCCCCGAAATGATACTTATCTGAAAATCCTTCTCTTTAGCTCAATCGCTGCAACAACCAAGCATTCGCCATGCCAGTAGCGCCTCAACCGAGAACGCTCACCAGCAAGGCCGTCAAGAGTCTGCAGCCCACAGTCTTCTTCTTCGTCACCATCCTGCTAGTCCTGCAGACGGTCGTCAAGGTTGCCTTCGTGTAGACCACAACGAACCTTTGCCGTGACGTAGGCAGTCGAAGTCTGATCAAATGGCACCGCATGTTCTTTATAAAGAGTAGGAGCAACATATTTGTTAGTCTTAATAGCAACGGTATCTTTTTCTTCTCATGTATCATTATTTACATTATTGAGTTTACTATTTGCTATTTCATTCGGAATGATTTCAAGATTTCGCGTCAGTACTTTATCAATTTTAGCTTTTTCACTTTAATCATATAGGTATGAATGAACGCTTCATCTGCATACTTTTTTTTTTTGGATAGTTTTACGAATTACTAAGTTTTCATTTCTGGCACGGCTGGGGATTACGGTACGACATCTGAGAGAAACCAACTTCATGGTAAGGGTTCTTATACAATTTAGCATAAAATGAAACGTAAACTTTTTCGATAAATGTATGATGCATTGGTTGGGTTGTCATGTCGCGTGACTATGATGTGCTGTGCCGTTTTGTCGGATGTTACAAGTTTTGTTGTTTCATAAATAAACTTTTGATTTCTTGAACAGAGATATTTTGATTTATATATTTTCATTATATTTGAATTGTTTTGTAAAATGGCCATAATTCCCCTTTTACTCCGTTTCTTAATTTAGTGTCATTGTTTAAAACGATATGCTAAAAGTTTTTCCAATCATAATTATTTGTAACCTATCTTAAAACAATATACATAACATAGCTTAGATATGACCATTGTTGGAGTCAGTATTTAAGATGCAGTGTCCTATTCACGGAAAAGATTTTAATGTTTCTACTCCATGGTCTCGAATCATCTTTGAATACAGCATTACCCAAATCAAAAATTTACGAGACAATATGCTAGATGACGCAATCTGTTTAGTCCGTCAGTTAGATTATAAAAACATATTAAACACGTATTGTTTTATTTATTTGTCAAACAAACATTGACGATACAATGCATTCAAGTTGCACGTGACGTCACGCTTTCGTAATTTTTTTACAAAATAGTGACGTCGCAAGCCCCCACTCCAAAACTTTGATGCTCTTTATCTTTGTGATTTTTTGTTCATTTGGTAAAGCGAAAAATATGTGACGAACTAAATAGAATTATAGTTTTTTAATGCAGTCATCATCCCTTTTTGCCGAAAGAGAGGAAAAAAGTAGTTTACTAGCGTTTCTATTCTCCTAACAGTATGATTCTCCTGTTTTTCTCATAACTTCAATAGTGGCACGAACAAAAGCTTCTTTGAATGCTCAAAAAAGTAAAAGGCGTAAGCTAATTTCCTCAACATAACATTTCATGAGGAACCCTCAAGGTCCCCTCGAGGTGCGAGGGGTCACTCGACCGCGGTCAAGTCGCCCTTTCCGCCCAATTGACTCCATCCGGGGTGTAAGGATACGATGAATAATTTAAGGGTATGTGGGCGAAGGTTTTTGGGAATAAATGTTTTTTTTTGCTGAATTAGCTGACGGGTATAAGGCGATAAGTGGTTAGGGATTTTTACTAATGTTGTGAATTCCATTTGGTTGTAATTTTTTTTTTCATAAATAATTATATGACCGTCTTGAAGTTTTTGGATACACGTTGTCAGGGGTACTTACCATTCGCCTAAAAATACTGTTCTTGAGGGTCATGACAATTTGCGATTAAGTGAGTGTATTACATTTTATTTATTATACGAAGTCAGCCCTGGTGGTGATGGAAAGTACATATATACATTTTATGTTTTGACAGGCCCGTGGGCCGAGTGATCAGAGACCCTAGCAACCGAAACTGAGGGTCACAGGTTTGATTCCTGCTAGGGGCAAATGTTTCGTGTGATGAACTTCGCCATTTGTACTCAAATCATGGATGTTTATCATCTGTTCACCTAGTATCCATAGGACACGCTTATAGCTTAGTTTGTTTACTTTTTGCGAGGATTTAGGCTATTGACTGTCCGCTGATGCTAAGTTTGTGTATTATGTTATACGAGTAATCTCCCAATTTTATGAATGACTTGTAGTGTAAGGGTCCGGGTGCGCCAAAGAGACGAAGCAGAATCCAAGGAGTAGCTCCTTCTACTTTAAGCCAAAAATTTAATTGAGTAAGCGCATCATCAATATAATTTTTTCGATGGCTCCAATAGCCATCCTCTATTGCACAAAACAATTACAGAAAACTTGCTCACGTCTCCTGACTTAACATAACCGTCAAATAAAATAGTTCCAATCCATCTAAACCAAGACAAGGGAAATGGCTTGTGAAAATGTTTTCCCATCGCATTGTTCCGTTTTCACCTACTTTTCACCCTCGACATACCACAGTTTAGCGCTAACACCGTCATAAACCTCGTGTGAAAATAACCCATAGGAAATTCCAATAAAACCAACCCCTGACCCTCGGGCAAGAAGCCATCTCGTTCGCTACCAAACATATGGACCCAATCTTGATGTCCAGCTAATAAATCCTGTCTTCATTTGAACTTTAACACTGTGGCGTAAGGTTGATTTTGGATTGTTTTATTCGAAGATGGAAAAGTTAGCAGTTCACTTGTTCTTAACGCGTGGACGGGAATGCCTAAAGGGTGACCACAGTGGAGCTATACTAATAGCGACTCTAATACGTTTGAAGTAAGGTTGATTTTTGATTGGCGTGTTGGGAAAGGTATGGGAAATTTGAGGGTGGAAAATTGTCGATATCCTTACCGGACTTTGTGGTGATTTTTATTTGAGGGTGCGTGTTAACAGGCTTGGTGAGAATGTTTGGTCAGGGGTGTAACGAATATGTTTGATGTCATCGGTTTGACAGGTCTTCAATCTTTTATGGGACTGTTATTCTTTTGTTTAAAAGTAGATAGGTACATTGTTATAAAGTTTGTCATTCTAGCATACAATTTGCAATCTATTTTTTTACTATAAGTATAAAGATAAGTATAAGTATTGCCTAAACCTACCTACCTGCGAAATATGTATGTATGTAAGTATATGTGTATATAGCAAATATTGGTAGTAGTATACAAATATTGTTATAATCTATACTATTCCTCAAAAATAGGACACGTGGCAGTCCCATAGACGAAGTGCACGCACCTGGACAGTGCGACAAAGCGCAGTGAGGCAGTGATCGATCGCGCCATTTGACACGCTCCGCCGGTCAGCTACAAGATTTGCACAACACTAGTGATGTGCAGCTGGCGAGGTGTCGATGGGTTGTCGATAAAGCTTAAGTGTCCATATGTGTCGAATTAGGTGCGTTGCTATATGTATTTCATAAAGAATAGTTATTTTTGCTGTCACAATATATTGTCAGAGCTTGGCATTATTTATTAAGGTATGTATTAAAGAAAAATCATTTTGGAGGTCTAAACTATGCATTTGTTTGTAGGACGAAATATATGGCATGAATTTGATAATGCCATTTTTCTTTAATCTATGGTACTGTTTTCGTATAGTTTCTTATCTCGAAAATAATTAAAGATTGTCAAATAAATTCACCAATCTCGACAAAACCTCCAGGAATAAAACATTAAATTTTATCGGATTATAAAACATACAATTTTCACAAATTGTCATTATTACTTTCTTATTGAATGAATTATTAGAAAAACCTGACTTCTCTACTACGTTACAAGTTTATCGATATACATATTTAGTCGCGATCCTACTCTCACGCATCCCTATTTCAATAGTGACAAGTTTAGCACGCATTATCGATCGGATGATCAATGATCTACGGGTATTTGGATCGTTGCAATTATGCAAAATCATCGCTTATTGTGGGAGTCATGCGTGTTGACCGTCTCGCTTTACACGGTATGAATTCGGTATTATGGTGAATTGTATGGTTTGGGTAATGTTATGAGGTTCACTGTGAATTTATATCTGCCTTGTCATGGCTAGCGGATGTATTGTTTAGTTCTGGATGATAACTCTAATCTATACTTATAATAAATCTGTAGAGATGTCAATTATGTACATGAAATATATTTTCAAAATAACTATCAGGGGGTGATTAGTGATCGATACTGATGCCAAAAATGCAATCAGTAAAATTTTTGTCTGTCTGTCTGTCTGTATGTTCCTTATAGAAGCAAAAACTACTCGACGGATTTTAACGAAACTTGGTACAATTATTCTTCATACTCCTGGGCAGGTTATAGTACTTTTCATCATCACGCTACAATCAATAGGAGCAGAGTAGTGAAGGGAAATGTTGGGAGAACGTGAGAAGTTACTCCATTTTTTAAGCTTCCGTCGCGTGTGCAGCCTTAATGGTTAACGTTACATACTTAGATATCATGTATGACGTAAATAGTCTTTATAATATTAACCATAAACGCGGGTGACACCGCTGGCACAGCTAGTAAATAATATAAATGATTGTTGTCGTGGTTAAGCATTACTATGAAGCATGAGGATTTTGATGAGATGGAAACCCTTGTCATCAAAATCTTTTAGCGTCATGTCCCATAGTGCATGTCTGTTTGAACCATAGTCCCCTTTTTTGTTTTATATTACGATGTAATATTTAATTTTTGTAAAAGCTTTGCCTATGAGTTCCACAGATATGAAATTCGGACTATTTTAATGATGGTTAAAAAAAATTCCGGGAGTCGGATCAGACAGATCAGATCATTTGTCTTAGCAAAGTTATGTTATTTTATTAAAGTCGGAGTAGGCGGTTAAAGCAGAAAACGTAACTGACACACATGAAGTAGCTACTTCCATATTCATATTCATACTACTTAGTAAGGATTTGTGAGTTTTTTGTTCTTAAAGTGTAGTGGCTCATTAAGAGCGGTGGTAGCTCAATGGTAAGGACACGCTCTTCATAACCGAGGAGTGCGGGTTCAAACCCGGGCACGTACCTCTGGATTTTTCAAGTCCATGTACGTATTTATACCACTAGCTCGACGGTGAAGGAAAAAATCGCGATGAAACCTGCAAATTCAAACAACTTTGGATTTGTAACCATGATCCAAAAGTTGTCTGGTTCCTTTATCTTAGGGTTACGAAGGTCAGATTGGCAGTCACTTCAATGTAATTACCAGAATCGCTAAATCCTGGATCATGGTCTAAGCGGACCCCGTCTAAACACGGGACATAACGCTAGGAAGATGAAGTGTAGTGGCCGATTAAGAATGGCTCTTTCCTTACAAATACATAATGAAAACGCGTATTACGCCGATCCCAAATGTCAGACCGGATAAAAATAGCGTCTACTTATTCTTAGTCGTATTTATACTGATGCAGTCAAAATAAACACCTGGTGCGCGGGTCATTGCGACGCGTTTGTTTGTCCGTCGCGGGGCGTGCGCGGGCGCCGGTCACGCAGCGACGCGCCGTCTTGCTCGCACACTTTGTCTGGTCACTGGTGACACTTTTTATTTCTGGGGTATTTGAGTTAGGGTAATTGAACGGAGGACATGAGCGATCTGTTTTATATGTTACTTTTATTTTAAACTTGGTTTTTCACGCGACTCCGTATGTGTGGACGTCAGTCTTACTTTAAGAACGTCTTTTACTTAAATCTTCGTAGGGGTAGGCAGGTACTAAAGAGCGAAAAGCTTCTAAAACCACATTTAGTCAAAAATACATTCAAGATAAGTTAGATGGAAAATTGTGTAAAAGCAGTAGCAAGTGGCCAGCTTATCGCCGTTACATTATTATAAACCCAATACCTAGTAAACAATTATTTGACTTTTACGATATGCTAGGCAAGGAACACACACTATTTTAAAGTCCTAGACCAGCATAGGAAACTCGTCCAATACGACTGGCTCGATGGCGCATTCGGTAGTGACTCTGCCCCCTGCGCCAAGAGTTGTGGGTTCGATCCCCACCCAGGACAAACATTCGTGTGATGAATACTTGTATTTGTTCTGTGTCTGGGTATTAATATCCAATATTAAATTATATATTGGTTGGTTCTGATATCCGTAACACAAGTGCTTAAGCTACTTACCTCGGATTCCGATCAATGTATGTGATGTAATCTGATATTATATTATTATTACATTAATACAAAAATTTACCCATGAACGAGAGTATCTCGAATTTGTGAATGGATCCTATGGAGATTACGTTCTGTGCCTTAGATGTATAAATCCTGCAAATGAACTAAACTTTCTACTGACTACGGATATGGACTCACGCACTTTATTTCTATACTAATATCACTGACACATTAAATTAGGTATATAAGCTTAGTGGTGTGCTTAACGACATGCATAAGGAGGAGAGTAGGTTAGAATCCAAGTACATTTAATTAGCTTAGTACAATGTAATAGTCCTAGTACCTCTAGCACTAAAAAAAAAGAGTTCAAGCGAAGTCGGGGGAAGAGTTAGCGAGAATCAAAAAAGAGAAGCGGCGATATTTTTTTCTCACTCTCGTCACGGGCGAACAATGCGCGCGCGACGGACGGACGGACGGACGCGTCGTCGCGCTGGCGCCGCGCCAGATGACCGCTCTCAAGTGCACTCATATGTACAGGATGCTCTCAGACGCTGCAATTTCTATAAAGTGAACATTAAAGGCAGTAAAAACAATATGTTTTTAATATTTTTGATGTCTACTGTTTCCGAAATACATAACATCACGCCCACGATCCCCGAAGGGGTAGGCAGAATCGAAGGGGCAGCAAGCCCCTTCAACCACATTCAGCCAAAAATAAAGCCGGGCTGGGTCAGATGGACAATTGTGAAAAAGCAGTGACAAGCGGCTAACCTGTCGCCTACACAATCACACACGATTCTGTTTCCGAAATGGTGCAATTTTTATTAGTGTAAGTCTTAAAACACGTTTTTTTTTGCTAGCTCTGTTAGGATTTTTTCCATACTTAGGTATTTCTATAATGCGTATTGGTCTTAGATGAGAACTGTTGTAGGAGCCTCGTAGAACACATGCTCAAAGAGACCTAATAATATTAATTTACGCCACAACGTGACTGAACCACTTTGCTTTGGCACTGTAATTAAAATATTATTATTAATATGCTATAAAAGGTATTCCTGGAGCATAATTGTAGACGGTGCACCAAACAACTCGAATCGAGGTAGGCACGAGCTAATTTTCCATAAATAGATTCAAGGCCCAAAGACTTTCCATATACCTAACTATATTTTCCTTTTTGAAATCACCCTGTATCCGTTCGAAAAGTGCATTAGCTTGTCTGAAAACTTTATTTTGGTTCGGTGGCGAATATACGGAATTCGGCGCGCTGCATCGCCGATGATTACACGCTCGACGGGTTTATACGACTACGTCTTTCAATTGTATAAAAAGCTTGAACTTACATAGTATATTTCTGATTAAGTTTAGCGGTGGTAGGTCAATTGTAAGTCAATTGTAAACCAGGGCACGTACCTCTGGACTTTCCAAATCTATGTACGTATTTATACCACTAGCTCGACGGTGAAGGAAAACATCGTGATGAAACCTGCAAATTCAAACAACTTTGGATGAAACATGATCCAAAAATTGTCTGGTTTCTATCTTAGGGTTACAAAGGTCAGATCGGCAGTCGCTTCAATGTAATTACCAGATTAGCTAAATCCTGGATCATAGTCTAAGCGGACCCCGTCTAAGCACGGGACATAACGCTAGGAAGATGATGATGCTTTCTGATTAGGGATGGTCATGTATAAGTAAGGGTAAGGGCCAAGTTGTTACCAAGCAAGCAAGCAATACAACATAAATAAGTCAGCTTGGACTGGTAAACTATCATATTCTTATAAAAATCGACGTAAAGTAATATTTGACAGTACTGAAAGGTACCCTCAAACCTTTAAGTACGACAACAACGTACAAGTTCCGTATACCTTTTTTAAGGTCTGCAATGAACTTGTGTTATATTTGTGTTACAAATGTCCATAGGCTATGGAGACTTCTCGGGTAGGCAACCATAATCTATACTTATCTATACTAATATTATAAAAGGGAAAGATTTGTATTTTTGTGTGTGTGTATGTTTGTAATGAATAAACTCAAAAACTACTGTGCCGATTTCAAAAATTCTTTCACCATTGGAAAGCTACATTATCTGGAAGTAACATAGGCTATATTTAATCCCCATATTCATACAGGAACGGGAAATATGCGGATGAAACCACGGGGTGCTGCTAGTTTCGTATAAAATTAACTACTTCGTTTCAATGGAAAGCAGAAACGTACGTATATGAATTGTTCACAAAATTTTACTCATAGTTCATTTCGAGTACGTTATTTTTTGACGTTAAATAGCAACCAACATAAATTTGAACTAATATAAATGGATAACAATACATTTATATAAAGCTGAAGAGTTTGTTTGAACGCGCTAATCTCAGGAACTACTGGTTCGAATTGAAAAAATGTTTTTGTGTTGTATAGTTCATTTATTGAGGAAGGCTATATAAGGCTACATAAAGTTAACCATAAACGCAAGTTACACCACCGGAACAGCTATTTTTTTATGTTTAGTGTTAAATAACCACAAAACTTCACCAAAGTAACCCCCGATAACATAACTTGATTTTTCATCCAACAACGAGTAGTGACCTCGTATCCTCATTAAACTTTAATCTCGTTCTAAGCACTCAAAAACTTACTCCATCCATAAGGACGTTCGAACTTCACTCAGTTGAACAAAAAGAGGAATGCGGGGTGTCCACAATGACGGAGATAGGACTCACTTATCGCTAAGACCAAGTTTTTCGACTTGGCCAAGTTTTGATAGTTTTAAAGGTTAGCGGGAGTGTGGAAGTGGCTTCTTTAACCAATCGCGTATGGTGTTAACAAATTCTACATATAAAAAAGCTTATGTATTAAACTATCTTTATTTATAAAAGCTCCATAAACTACTAATAGGTTGATTCAACCGAAGCGAATAACAAAGAAACGCGATAGTTAGCAAAATTATTTCATCACCCAAATTGGAGACAAATAATTCCTTAAACCAAACAAATAGAACTTCTTTTTGTTGTACTACTACTTGTATTGAACCCAAAGTCTGAACCTTAGTTGATATTAGCTTAGAACCATCTAATCTATACTTATAATAAATCTGTAGAGAGGTCAATTCTGTACATGAAATATATTTTTAAAATAACTATCAGGGGGTGATTAGTGATCGATACTGATGCCAAAAATGCAATCAGTAAAATTTTTGTCTGTCTGTCTGTCTGTCTGTCTGTCTGCCTGCCTGTCTGTCTGTCTGTCTGTCTGTATGTTCCTTATAGAAACAAAAACTACTCTACGGATTTTAACGAAACTTGGTACAATTATTCTTCATACTCCTGGGCAGGTTATAGTATACTTTTCATCACGCTACAATCAATAGGAGCAGAGTAGTGAAGGGAAATATTGGGAAAACGGGAAAAGTTACTCCATTTTTTAAGCTTCCGTTCGCGTCTGCAGCCTTAATGGTTAAATTTACATAGAAATCATGTATGACGGAAATAGTCTTTATAATATTAACCATAAACGCGGGTGACACCGCTGGCACAGCTAGTACCATCTAATATATCATACCAGCATACAGTTTATTTTTACCGAAGCCGCTTCCACCTTCGGCAGCCGGGCAGATATGAAGTGGTCGCGTTTCCTCACGCATGCGGGTCCTCTAACTTTACACTAACCGTAACTAATGCGAGACTTTTACACGTGGAATTATTACATTGCGTTCGGACTTTGAAGTGCGATGATGTTTTGAGTGCACTGTGACCATTGATTGAGACTGATCTCTCTTCAACTGCACTTCATTTTGGTCAGCGAAATACGAGCCCAGTACTAAGTACAATTACTTTGATTTTCATTTGTTTTTCTTCGATCTTACCATTTTTATTTGATTTTAATTTATCATGTAATCTTTTTATGTTTCACTTTGAGCTTTTTAAGATCAATCGTCTACGATGTAAAAATTTACACCGTTTGTTAAACTGTGATCGGGCCGTGACACCGTTTGTCCGTCACCATCTAGCGATAACAAGCCATCACTTATGGTAATAGATTAATGAGCACATTTAGGCCTTTAGATTTAACAAGAATGGCTATAGATTAATTCATATTGCATATTCTAACATAAAAATATACCAATCGGTTGATTGCATTATCTTTGTCAACAACACGCCAAGACAAATTAGTATCGGATAAAATTATTTTGTCATGGAATGTCGAACCTCATTATCATTCCACACAATTAATTTTGAAAACCTCGGCTTATATTCGCGTTACAATCGCATTTGTTAAGGCGAAGCACTACATATTCATGCGCGAGAAACGCCGCGGCGCGAGCGCAGTGTCCTGACACAGTATATGAGCAACCCGTGAAGACACATAGAATCGTGATACCTCTCCTTTTTCCTCTAGCATTAAGTCCTGTGCTTAGTCTGGGTCCGGTTCGGCCATGATTCAGGATTTAGCGAGTCAGATAATTACATTGAAGCGACTGCCTATCTTACCTTTGAGATTCTTAGTTATTTGAATGTGTAATTTTTATCATGATTCGTGCTATAAGTACCTACGTACGTACTTGAAAAAAGATCTCATGCAAAATCAATAGGGCATTTTTGTTTGTTAAAATACGTTTGTGACATCCATGGTCTAGTAAAAGAAGAAGGACTTCACGCTATCATACTATAGCGTGAAGCCACGTTTATGCATGTGTGAGTGAGATACATAAGGATACCAGATATCGGATATCTGTCATTTGGAGCACTTATTATGTCAATGTGTGACGTAAGTTGCGTGTCAAGGTGGAGCACCTGAGGAGCTTCAATGTCTTGTTAGTGGCGCGGAGTCGTTCTTTTTTTACTAGTCGTGGTGACATCATAAATTTTGGCATAATTTGTATGACACACAAACACGTATATAGTCATGTATACACATGTATGTATATTCACTGACCATGTGAGTATTGTTGCTTATACTTTATATTATTGGTGGGTGTATTTATGGGCTATATATCTACGGTGGAAACGGAGACGTGTCACTTTAATGCGCTTCACTGTGGTCCGATCCTGGACAATGCGCGTGGGCGAATCCTGGTATTATGCACGCCCGCTGTACGAGCGGTGCGCATGGCAGAATGCTCTACCTGACACACATCTACAGGAATCAAATCAAATCTACTTTACAGTAAATACAGTTATTAACATTAAATTACGCATCGCATGTTATTATCGGTCAGTCTAATGTTGGTTTGGACCTACAAAACCTAGACTTGGAAAAGAAATCAACTGCGGTCCTTGTCTAATATGTTGTAGGCAAGAAACACAGTTGGCATATTCTTTTTAAGGCCCAGACCAACATAGGACAGTGGGATGTTTATTAACGTATTTAAATATGTCTATCCGTTCTTTGTATTTATAGCACAAGCTTAGTTTGGAACTTGGGAACTGGTGTTTCAGTCTGGAGAATTTATTATTATTTTATTTATTAATAGAGCTTCGCGTAAAAGTAGTTATAAGAAGTTAGGTTGCACCTTCATAATCACAAACCCAGTGCCCTATATACCATTAGCCGCCTTTACAAAATATTAGACAAGGTACACAGTTGGCACATTATTTTTAAGGCCCAGACCAACATGGAACATACTTAGACCATAAGTCTAGATTTAGCGAATTTGGTTATTACGTTGAAGCGATTGCAATCTTACTTGGAGAACTGGAGGTTGTAGAATCAGGCAAATTGGATTGGACATATCAATGGTTATCAGATGTGGAGATTTTCCTAGAGTATTTCGTATTAGAAGCGCTGTCTAGGCGATAAACTACCAAAGTTCTACCATTATAGAGCTGATTTTACAATGCAATAGGTACAATTAATATCAATACGGACGAATTACTGTATCACCTGTAGTAGGGTAGTAAATTGACCAACCACATTCTTAAAAAGGTTTCTTATAAAGGGTAAAAAAAATTTAACCTGTTTTTTTTTATTACATAAAAAATAAGAGCTAAAATAATTTTAAGCGTAGTAGCGTATGTTAAAACTGCATCTGCCCGCGGCGTTGCTCACGTGGTACATCGATTAAAGATAGCTTACATGTTATTCTAATGTATAACCTATACTATTGTAAACTTTTATTAAAATCCATGCAGTACTTTTTGCGTAAAGAGTAACAAACATCAACACATCCATCCATCCATACAAACTTTTGCGTTTATTAGTAAGAAGTAAGATAAACATAATAGGCTAGATGACTAAAAAATTCTGATTAGTCCGTCAGTTAGATTATAAAAAAATATTGAACACGTATTTTTTTATTTATTTGTCACACAAACATTGACGAATATACAATGCATTCAAGTTGCGCGTGACGTCACATTTTCGTACAATTTTTACCAAATAGTGACGTCGCAAGCCCCCACTCCAAAACTTTGATGCTCTTTAACTTTGTGATTTTTGTTAATTTGATAAAGCGAAAAATATGTGTCTAGTATTTTTGTATAATCTAACTAACGGACTAAATAGAATTATCGTTTTTTAATGCAGTCATCATCCCTATTGTTGTCACATTAATACATAGACATATATTTATACATTTGGGGTTTTAAGTATGTGATTGTGTAGGCGACGAGCTAGCCACTTGTCACTACTTTATCACAATTTTGCATCTCACCCAGCCCATTGTCCCATATTGGTCTGGGACTTAAAAATAATGTGTCATCTGTGTTTCTTGTCTAGCATGTCGTAAAGGGCGACTAATAGTATATGGGCTTTTAGGTATGTGATTGTGTAGGCGACGAACTAGCCACTTATCACTATTTTCCATCTATCTCAGCCCAGTTTTGTTTTTTGGCTGAATGTGGTTAAAGGGGCCTGCTGCTCCTTTGACTCGGCCTACCCCTTTGGGGATTATGGGCGTGATGTTATGTATGTATGTATTTATACATAACTATTTACATACTCTAAGCACATTATCCTCCTTCAGACGCAGTCGGTTAACAACGTAGAGCCTCTTTCACCTTGCCTCAAACTCACCATAGTCCACGCCATAATTGATACGGGGCGATGCTAAAAACCAATAGCAAACCCTCTTATGATTTACGGCCGGCTAATGCGCATGTGCAGTGACTTTATTAACATTTATTATGGTAATGGCCGCGCTGAATAATGTTTCAATACGAGCCGCACGCCGCTGGACAGGGCCTGAACTTGGTCTTAACATGTAGGTGTGGAATAGACAGGCAGACAGACTTAATGGTTTTGAGAGCGTGGTCAAGATGACCGATTGGATGAATAGGTAAGATGACTAAAAAATTCTGCTTAGCCCGTCAGTTAGATTCTAAAAAGATATTGAACACGTATTTTTTTATTTATTTGTCAAACAAACATTGACGAAGATACAATGCATTCAAGTTGCGCGTGACGTCACACATTCTCACAATTTTTACTAAATAGTGACGTCGCAAGCCCCCACTCCAAAACTTTAATGCTCTTTATCTTTGTGATTTTTGTTAATTTGATTAAGCGAAAAATATGGGTCCAGTATTTTTGTATAATCTAACTGACGGACTAAATAGAATTATAGTTTTCTAATGCAGTCATCATCTCTATTAGGTATAATACTGACAGGACTAAACGCGATATGCATTATGTAGTACATGAGTACTTGATTACAACTTTATTTCTACATATAATGATAATGCAACGCGAAAGTTTAAAATCATGTGGATGAATTATGTCTTGGTCGTTCAAGTTCGTTTTCATATAATATAACTATATATTATTTGAATTTTTTTGTAGTTGAATAAAAGAAAATCCTTAAGTAAATTTTAGGATAAGTACTTACAAGTTTGGAATTGTCACTTTATGTATTTTATTTAACAAAATTTTATGATGATTTTATCGGCCTAAAAAAATACTAGAGTTTAAATTCTATATGAGTATATTTCAGTAAACAAATAGAGCGGTTCTCTAACTCACTATTAGTTACATAAGACCAATAATATAACATACCAGCTGTCCCTACGGTTTCTCCCGCGTTTATGGTTAAAGTTATATAGCCTATAGCCAAATATTTTTTTAATTCAGACCAGTAGTTTCTGAAATTAGCGCGTTCAAGTAAACAAACAAACTAACTCTGCAGCCTTAAATGTTAGTTTAAGATAATATGACAACAATTCAAGCCTAATTAAGACACGAAACAGACACTAAATCAAAACCTGGACCTTCAAGTACATTGTGTTTTGAGACAACAATACCAAGCCACTGAATCAACTGAATATATTGAATGCCAATGCAAATAGCCGTGATAAATTCGCGACTTAGCGCATTTAACAAGATGACCAATATGCGCGAATGTAAATCATACTGCAAATTTATTGACGCGATGTATTATCTAAATTCCGCTTTATCTTACATGGAGCTATGAAATGGAAGAGTGTGCAATATGCAGACTTAAAGCTTATTGAGAGATATCCATATATACATACATAACATGTAATTCCCGAAGGGGTAAGCAGAGTCAAAGGCACAGCAGGCCTCCTTAACCACATTCAGCCAAAAATACAACTGGACTGGGTTAGATGGAACATTGTGAAAAAGTAGTGATAAGTGGCTGGCTCGTCGTTTAAACAATCACTAACCAAAACTTGATATACCATTCGCTTTTTACGACATGCTAGGTAGGGACCACAGTTGGCACATTATTTTTAAGTTCCAGACCAACATGGGATATATGTGACATATACATTTATGGGATATTCATACAGATTGTGTGAAATATATTATTAGTAAAATGGCAATTGATAGCTTAATGATGACTGACGAGATTGAGAGAGCATAATTGGAATCGATTTTAGATGAACAAGAGAAAGACCCAGTCTGATTAGATAGAGGCTTTAGTCAAATCGACTCATTAAAAAAATATCAGAATTAAAGTGAAATTTATTAACTTACAAACTAAACTAGCCACGGGTCGCTTCACGCTCTTAGATAGCGCATTCTGAATGCAAATTCGTTTAAGCACATTGTCCCTTCGGTTCACAACCGACAATTAGCGGCCCTGTCCTGTGACAGACCGCATTGCATCGCATGATCTGTTGTCGCTCAGTTAATACGATAATCCGTCTGTTATTTTGTTGGCTCATGGTCCGTACTATATGGTACAAAGAGAGATCAGATTGTTTTGCTTATCTGTATTATAAAAAAATGGAAAGAAGCAAAGGAAATGTGATTGAATCAGAAGAATTAACGACTATTTAACCTTCGCACGTTTTGTAGTAATTTACTATTAGACAATACTCTTAAACGCTGTCTGCCGGGTCAGTTTCAATGGTAAGTGATTTGTCATCATACATAGAAGCTGACAAATTGAATAATAGTAACATAATATATAGTTTGAATAGAGCGGTGGTAGCTCAATGGTAAGGACACGCGCCCCTTAACTGAGGAGTGCGGGTTTAAACCAGGGTATATACCTCTGGATTTTCAAATCTATGTACATATTTACCACTAGCTTGACGGTGAGGGAAAACATCGTGATTAAATCTGAAAATTCAAACAACTTTGGATTTGTAAACATGATCCAAAAATTGTGTGGTTTCCCTATCTTAGGGTTTTGAAGGTCAGATTGGCAGTCGCTTTAATGTAATTACCAGACTCGCTAAATCCTGGATCATGGTCAAAGCGGACCCCGTCTAAGCACGGAACATAACGCTAGGAATATGATGATCGATAGTTTGAATCGTTGAGCTAGAGACGTACTTAGATTTTAAATATTTAGTGTCCAGGTTTGAACCAAAACTACTTGCATATGAGAGGCGTATGCTGGACAATGATCTACTACCAATCTTCTAAGCAGAATATAACCCCTTACAACTAAAGATTACTCAAAGAGTTTCTTCTTTGAACTCCCTGAATAATGGTCTTACTTGTTGCCACTTTGGCCATTTATCCCCCCTCTCCTTCACCAGATCTGGCTGTAAGTCAGTCTTACTTATCCTCTTATACCCTATCTTATACAAGCCGACTCTCATGCACGTATCAAAATCATTAGATTTCAACATCTATCACGCTAAGTATAGCCCTTAGCACGTTTTCATGGTAAATCTAGGGTTTTCAACTAGATCCGATTCGAATAGATGTATCATTTTGAATTGAAAGAGATTTATTTATTCACTATTATAAATAAACCACTTTGAAGTTTATGTTATTACCAGTTTTTAAAACGGAACGCATTCAGTTTTCTATAGCTGATTCATGAAATCTATGGTAGTAGGTACTCTTCGTAACAATAGATTCATGACACGATTTGGTGATAACTTATGCACATAACCTATAGATACTATTCAGAGAAACATTAGTGATACTTAGATCATTGATAAAATGTCATATAATATTCAATCGAAATGTCTAATCAAATGACCTTGTTCTAAACTCGTTGGATATAGCTAGCTAATTCCTAGTTAATGTAACGTTGTTTTGGCGAAATTATTTTTAAACAGACATAATCATATAATTTTATCTCTAGGTAATCATATTCTATGGGTGATATAGTGAAAGATTATTAAAAAGATTGACCAAGCCTTCAACTAACCCTATCCGCTTATTACTTTGTTTAAGGAGCAATAACCTTCAACCACATTAACAAATACTATGAAATTAAATTAAATTAAATTTCTATTTCAGCCAAAAATAATAATACAAAAACTTGTCTCATGTTGGTCTGAAACTTAAAAATAATGTGCCAACTGTGTTCCTTGCCTAGCATGTCGTAAAGGCGACTAATGGTATATGGGGTTTTGGGTATGTGATTGAGTAGGCGAAGAGCACTTGTCACTACTTTTTCACAACTTTCCATCTAACCCAGACCAGTTTTTTTTGGCTGAATGTGGTTAAAGTTTCTTGTTATCCTTTTGACGCTGCCTACTCCTTCGGGGATTATGGGCGTGATGTATGTATGTGAAAATATTGTAAGTGTATATTTATAATATTGAAGACCTATTGACCTCCCAGCGGCAGCCCTGTACAACGAGACACGTGACCGGGCCACTCGGCCGCAGTCGTTATCGGTCAAGCCGCGACCTTTGCGAAGATGGCTCGGCGCGCGCGCATGCGCCGCGGATACATTATGCCGATTTCGGGTTGATATTTCCACTTGCAATCTGAATGCAGCGTCAAATGGCATATCCACTATGCGAATTATCGTAAATATCTTAATCGTATTCATCATGTCATTGTTATTTAGGTAACTCATTAGCCCTATTAAACAGTTTGAATTTTTAGTTTTTCTTTATGTTGATTTGAATGTTTCATCGGTATTTTCGTACTTACTCAAATTTTAGATTGATTAGTTCAAGTCGAGCATATACTCGTACCTACCGGTTTATCTATTAATCTTAAATTTGTTGAGGTGATAGCTTAATAGCTACCACCGCTTGTTACCACCTATTTAAGGGTTACAAAGGTCAGAATCCTGGATCATAGTCTAAGCAGATCCCGAACAAGCACAACACATAACGCTATGACGATGATGAGTATGGTCGTGGTACAAGTTAGGAGTCTAATTTACAATAAAATAAATGACGCGCGTTAACCGAACGCAGGATGGAAAGATAAGAAATCTGAAATATTGCGCCAAAGAGTTTTCACTTCTCAACAATGTAAGTAAGTCATCTTAGGAGTAATTTTAAGTAAAATCTTCTTTAGCTTCGCCAATTCCCAGATGTGTCAGTCAGAAATGATCACTCCCCTCATTTTCCCACCGGATAGCGATCTGGCTCGGCGCGCATTCATAGTCGTGCAAGTGCGGACTGTAGGTCAAGCGGGCAGCGCGCGCACCACGCGAAATGTCATCGTCCCAGGCCGCTCCTTAGCGCAGGTCAACTGGGAGGCGAGCGAAGAGATGCAGGTTTGGGTTTGGTGGAAGAAAGTTTATTGGGAAGAATCGGTCTATGTTAATACGATCGATAGTATATTTACATATACTTACCACCATGCCCGCAATCCTTGAAACCGAAAATAATTATAAAATTATGAAAAAAAAAAACTATTTTTGTCCATTTTAGTAATAGTTAAACACTATTTCAAATAGTCCATTAAATACTTAAATTTAGTGTACTACGTATTCAAGTTAATGTGTCAAGATTTTTTATTGAACAAATGTAGGTAGATATAAACATTAAAATCTTCGCTTTTAGAATGTGTATAGTGACATACCCCTTGGTATGCTCCTGAATATTCTACTAGATGAAGAGTTGTTTTCACGAAGTCCGGGGAATTTTCGTTTAAGCTATGTAATTCTCGAGTTGGTGGATGAAATGGCAAAGAAAGCGAAAAGAGCTTATCTTGGTATCGCTTCGCTCTTAGTGTAGTTTGCGTTTAAGGCTCAGTAAATGTGCCGCCAATCACAGCCACCAGTGTTTAGTGACAAGAATTTTACTCGATTATTTTTTTTTGATAAAATGATTTTTAAAGAAAGAAAAAAAGACAAATCGCGAATTACTCTCTTAAAAACGTTTCGAGTAAAATTCTTGTTACCGATGGTAAAAATATTTTCTTGCCAATGTTCCATTACTGATGGTCGTTATTATTTTAGTTAATATAAATTATAACGACCATCAAAAATTTAAATAGGCAAGAAAATATTTTTTATTGAAAAACTAAAAAAACGGTTTAATTTATTTCAGGGCACTAATATCTGGGACATATTAATGATAACTGTTGCGTATTGTACAAAACGTATAAGAAAATATAATGACACTTCTACTGGATAGCGAAGTGGAAACAGATTTGTTCTGTAGACTGTTCTACATTGCATGGAAGAACTACTCATGTATAAAGTTTGTCGGCTTATTCACCCGCATATATCACCGTACGAAATTCGCCCAGCACCATTTATACAGTGCGATAAACAAATATCTACTACACTTTCACAGTTATTACTACAGACGTGAAGGCTCATTACGAGATTCCGTCCCGAAGGTATATCTGTCTTGTGTCCGCAGCGCGTCGTGTCGCGCATTAGCGGAGCGTGTGAGCGGTGACAGTGAGTAGCGGACCGCGGACTGCGGACACGTGGCCGCAGTGCGGCGCTAGGGTTAGCGTTTTAGAAAAATACTAATTGCGACGATAGAATTCAAACAAACACAAACATAGCATCACGCCCATAATCCCCGAAGGGTAGACAGTCTAAAGGGGCCTGCTGCCACTTTGACCACATTCAGCCAAAAACAAAACTGGGCTGGGTTAGATGGAAAATTGTGGGAAAGTAGTGACAAGTGGCTAGCTCGTCGTCTACACAATCACATATCCAATATCCCATATACCATTAGTCGCCTTCTACGACAAGCTAGGCAAGAAACACAGTTGGCACATTATTTTTAAGTCTCAGACCAACATGGGACAATGGGCTGGGTTAGATGGAAAATTGTGGGAAAGTAGTGACAAGTGGCTAGCTTGTCGACTACACAATCACATACCCAAAATCCCATATACCATTAGTCGCCTTCTACGACAAGCTAGGCAAGAAACACAGTTGGCACATAAGTCCCAGACCAACATGGGACAATGGGCTGGGTTAGATGGAAAATTGTGAGAAAGTAATTACAAGTGACTAGCCCGTCACTTACACAATCACATACCCAAAACCTCAGAAAACCCCGATAGAATTCGTTCTGTCATAGTCATCACATTCCAAAGATAATGTTGTTTTTACTATTTCTCATGCAATTTTTAGGTACGTTTTTTCTCATCATGTAAATCCTCATTGATTCTAACGAAAATATGAAAAAAAATTGTAGCCGAAATCTGAATTGGTGGAAATGTAAGTTTTGCGACTAATTTTAATTTTCTTTGACTTAAGTTTAAAATAATATGCAGACTTAGTTTTGGTACAGGTAAATCTGTCTTGTGGCCGCGGGCGTCGCATCGCGGCGTCGTGTCGCACATTAGCGGAGCGTGTGAGCGCCGCGATAGTGAGTGGCGGACCACAGTCTGCGGACACGGTGCTAGGGCTAGCCCTCAGATGCTAGCTTAGCTTATGAAGATATAGCGCAATACACAGCCCCCGATCCGCAGGCACAGCCCGGGGCCAATAAATGTTGAAAATAATAATGTCGGCGACAAATGCCTACCAGACATGTAAGTGGCACTAGCGCAAGCGCTCAGTTGGCTGGCGACACTTAAGCTAACAATCGCCAACTTACAATGAGTGAAGCCGCCAACTAGCCCGCCGACAAAAAGTTGACGATATATGTCGGCGGGTAGATGGCTTTGGTGTGTCATCATCATCCTCTTTCCCTTCTCCCAGTTCATCTGGGGTCGGCGCAGCATGTCTTCATTTTCCATACGTCCCGGTCAGCCGTCATCAAGCTATCCACTCCCATTTCTCTCATATCATCTTTCACACAATCCATCCATCTCTTATTTGGTCTTCCTCTTCCTCTCCATCCACTAAGGTGTGTATTGCGCTTAAAAAAATGTTAAACACAGGTTGTCTCTCCTAGCTAAATCTAATACATAATAGTGCAAATCCTCCGTGTTGTGTCAAATATACCTACGTAAAGCAGAACGTATAATAAATAAATATCGCAATAGTAATAGCAGGCTTTACTTACATTGCTGTAGATATGTTATAGTCAATATTTTGACAAGCTCGATGGCGCATTCGGTAGTGACCCTGCCCCATGCGCCAAGAGTTGTGGGTTCGATCACCTCCCAGGACAAATATTCGTGTGACGAAGACTTGTGTTTGCTTTGTGTCTGGGTGTTAATATCCAATATTTAAGTATATATTTGTAATACCACTGTTGTTTCTGATATCCGTAACACAAGTGCTTAAGCTACTTACCTCGGAGTTAGATCAATGTATGTGATTTAGTCTGATATTTATTTATTTATTATTTATTAATATGTATAAATTCGTATTCATCAGCTGTCATAATATCAATCTCAGTAAGACACAGTTGCATTGTTGTAAACCTTCAGCACAGGAAAAACTGTTCGAGTATTCGTTTTTAATTAAATAACATAATAAAATTTCTAGCCCTATGAAGAGGTACTGATTTGAAACAGTCGTGGTCGGTGCCGTATTGAGACGTACCAGCAATGGCGGTGATGAAAGTGTGAAAGATAACGGCTGATAATCTATGAGTTATAGATACTTTTAGATTTGCAATATAGGCCATTCATTAACATATTGTATTGATTTCGAATCAGAATCACAGTCCAATGACAAGTTGGATCACGCTTAATACTGAGTTATATGAATGATCTGAGTAAGTTTTTCTTTTTAACCTTCTAATATTTACTTAGGTTTTTTAAAAAAAATACAGGCATTCAATTATTATCGGTCTCTTCGGCGGAGTAAATCGGCTTGTTTGTAGTTATGAACTTTTCGCTGTAAAAGTCTTAATTAAACAAAGGATCAAGCGCAGTTAAACAGGATTTCAACTAAACGTTCAGTGCCATTGTAAGGCTATAATAATGTTTACTAAAGCACCAAATACATTGATCTGGTTTCAAAATAAGTAGCATAAACACGTGTGCTATAGAAATCAAAATTTATAAAGATACGCGAACTTGAGACTGCCTGTTTCATCGACGCCATTCCTCCCGGTCTGGGAATCAAACCCCCTAGACGCGAAGTCTAAACCATAGTCTAACCATCACCAGAGTCGACTATAGCTAATAAAACTTAATTTCTCAGCACGACTTATAAAATTCAAAACGAGGCAGCTCTGTTAACCTCGGCCGATGGAAAAACAACCATTTATACCCGTCATTGGAGACGTTAAGAGCTAAAACCGTTGTGAGAAAACATTTATAAGCAAACGGTCTAAAGATCACCAATTTCAGCCATTAGAGTTGTGAATGATAAACGTCCCGCTTAAATGTCAGTGGACACTACCTCGTAAATCAGCACTAAACATCTTCTAACCAGCTGTTTTGAACGAACAAGACAATACAATAATTTGTCGGGAGTGTATTATTAAATTTACAGTTACACCTTTCTTGGTCTGGAAGTCAGTCAGCGCATCGATGCTTGTTGTTTTAGAGGTTTTGTATGAGATTTTTTAGTATTCTCACAAACACAACACACACTTGCGGTAACAAATGGAAAATGACGTACCCACATTTAACATTTTTTTTTTTAATATGTCATTTGGTTTTGCACGATTGTTTATGGTTTGAATTCAATCTATGGTTCATACAGAGCTCTATGGTATTTTTTCTTTTTAATCTATAAATAGAGGTCGCCCCACAACATTAAATCTAAAAAATCTGCCATTCGTTTTCCATTAGGTTACCATTGTCGCCTAGAGCGATGCGCTGAACTCTAAAAAGGCAACCGCGGTTGCCTGGACGCTGAACCTGTCAAATGGCTTTTATTTTAAAAAGAAACCATCGACCAAAAAGATACAGTTGAATTCGGTGATTATGTTAACTATAGCAATTTATATATATTTATTTAAATTTTTACTTTATATAATTAGTATCATTATTTGTTATTTTATAGAGATGTTAAAATATGAAGAACGTTAATTACCTTATTGTTGGAAAACTTCGCTTTTTTGACGAGGATCGCAATCGACTTGATAATGTGTGTAAGGTTCAATGCCGGTCTTAAACCTGCTACTACAGGAAGAGTAGTCTTTATAAAAATAAATCAATACTAAACACTTGTTGTATTTTATTCAAATTATTAAAAAAATTACGCGTCATTGGCAGAAATAAAACTCGCGATTTTTTGTTAACCACAAAAAAATAATGCATGTACGTACATATACATTAAGCTTCTTTTTTATGAAATTCTTTAAAGTTTTCACCCGGCTTACTCCAGAAGATATTTATGCTTAAAATTTAAGCCATTATATTAGATAATTTCCATAAGAATCGCAAACAAATATGACCATTTCAAAATTCATTGCATAGTATTGTAAGTATCTTCAATAGTAAAGGCATACACATTACGTATAGGAATCTGCAAATTTAGCGAATCCAAGTTTATTTCACACCAGAGAGCATTCCAAAATCGCTTAAAATATGTATTATGCTTCCATTAGTTCGTTCAGTTTAAACCAACAAGGCAATTGCACACGAACACAATGTGCGCCCGTGCAGGTAATATCCGTGAAAGAGCAAATTTAAGAACAATAGGATATTTTGAATAATAACCATTAAAATTCAATAGCCGATGCTTAAGTAATAAATCTTCATAGAAGGCTATCTATGCAGGAACAATCTAATCCAGAAAGCCATAGTTTCATGTCTGGACTGTTATACCTATTTCCGATATTATAGGTAGTGAACTTTATTGCAATAGTTTTAAGGGTCAGTTTTGAGGATAAGGGTTGGCCAAATGTGGTCTTGACCGCACAATGGTAGGATCAAGTACATAGCTGGATAAATAGGAGCAAGGTGCCTCCATTCGTATTTCAAAACTGCGAATTTCCCAGGAAGAAATAGCCTTGGTTTATCGTTCTTTATTTGGTTCTCGGATTTTTAATACCCATTTTTTTTCCGTGCACCTTTTTTATTTTTTTCTTTCATAATAACCTTCACCTGATAATAACAAACACAACTAAAAAAGAATTAGCGAAATCGGTTCAGCTGTTCTCGAGATTTGCGCTTAGCAACTCATTCAGCGATTCATTTTTATGTTAAAGATATGATTTTAAACTTTAGCGTTGCATTATCACTACAAGCAATACTAACAGGACTAAACGCGATATGCATTATGTAGTACATCAGTGACTACTTACAACTTGACGTTTGGGCCATAGGCAACGACTGTGGTCGTCAATAAATATGATGTTTAATATCGCGTTTAATCCCGTTAGTATGGGTTCTAGTTTAATTTGGCAATCGGATATTCTAGGAAATTATATTTTAATTAATGTTAAGTTAATATATGGAAAGTTATTTTCTGAAATAAATGGCTAATAATAATTATGAAACTTGTTTAAGTATGTATTTAGTTAAGTTATGACATTTTTTAAAAGGATAATGATCGTTCCACTGTAAGATTTTGTCCAGCATACCAAATTTAGCGCTTAGCACTATTGCTTTTTTATCAATGCTTTGAATATCTTCATGCAACTTTACTGTTTTCCAAGTTATACTGTGACGAATGGTATTCAAATAGATGCCCTAAGGAGCCCGCGGCAATTTGTGGCCAGCGTGGTGTTTTGACACCTTCATACATAAACAATTCGCTTTGGAAAAATACCAAATGTGTGGAATACTTGACACCAAGTGGGTTCAACGAGTTTTTTTTTTTCAAAGCATTCCCGGATAGGATTATGACCTATGATCAATTTACTAAGAATCAAGTCTAACATAAGCATAAATCAATATTTATATTCGCGCATATACCTTTATTATATTTACTGTGTTATAACCACTAAAACTCGACACACGTGAGTCCAGTCTCTTGTGTCGAGTTGGTGAAAAACCCAACGAGTTGAGCATTCTGGCTAGGACCCATATTATATATCAAAATAATTTTAATACTCTCCTCATGCGATTATTGAAACAGAATCATTTGTTGGAAACATACAACACACACTCTCATATACAAACACCTAAACATGCTCACACACACACACATACACACATATATATACACACACACCCCCACACAATTACTCCTGCATAAGTTCCCGTCCATAGCATATAATTTTAGAGCAATTGAATTTTAAAAGGTTTCCCAAATGACAGGTTTGACCTAGTTTGGGGGGTTAGAACCTGGTAATTCAGCCATCTGATTGATTAATTATGGTTTAGTATAATTTGGTATTTTTTTTGTAATTATGAATTTTATTTTTAATAACTATTTTTATTATCCATTCTCTCTGCCTACCCCGCTAGGGAAGTGGCGTGAAGTTTAGTTAGTTAGTTAGTTATTTTTGTTATTTTTTTTTATTTAAATTTGAATTTGAATGCGCGTCTCCATTACAGGGGCATAGGTTAAAACACGATACTGTTTTTGAAAATAGTTGCTGTCACCTACATTATTTTCTTGCTTGGACGACCTACACTTAAACTCTAAAAACCCAGCTAATTTACCATAAGACCATTTTTTCGACAAAACGAGAAGGTTATGTTGAAAACGTATTGTTCGTTAACAGATATACCTAAACCTACTTGATCATAGCAAGGTGAGCGTTGTTACTGCCTATCTAACTGCGGTCACCGTCTACTATTATTCCCGTATTATCGTAATATAATATTTGTATAAATAGGGAATCTACTAAGAAAACGTTCGAGATAGAGGGAAAGTTTGTCGTTTCGAATTCATCTCTCTTATAAATAAACCAGCAAACAAAAACTGCTAAGCATAAGTTTAATAGTAATTCACCACGTGTGTTGGTTTTTGTGCAAGTCTGCACTAGCCTTTTATATATTTTTACTTTTTTTATACCTTTTTGTCTATGTTTTTGATAGCTATTGGTTATGCTTTTTTGATTGATTTATTACACTTTTTGTTTTACAAAAAGAACCAGCGCCTTTTATTCCGGTAGTTCAATATTTTTAATTTGAAAACTACTATATTTATTAAGCTTACACAATTTTTCAGTACGATATAAAAAAATATAAGAAAAGTCTATTACTATGTAGATAAGGGTGCCCTTAAAGTATTACAAACCGTAAAAAATCTTAAGATAAACCACATTAGGAACAGCTCAGCTTAACATTCTGATATCTGAAAATGTTGATGTTACTCATTTATTACTTGTACCCACACTTGTAGCAAAAAAAAAAGTATATCTATCGCAAAAGGCTGAAGCAGATTTAGTAAACTAAAAGCTAACTAAAACCAAGTAGCTTAATACACATTTGGAGTATATCGGAGGCCTAATTAGTAACAAATTCCGCAGCACTTTCGAATAGAAAAGTAAGCGCCCGCGTCAACTTCCGTATCTATATAACCTGAGATCTCTTAAAATCTCTGCTGTGGATTGCAGACTGAAGGATTAAACCATTTGCACATTGCACGAGAATGCAACCGCGAGTGGTACCAGAATAGCAGCCCGATTCGAAGATGCGACAAAATGAGGAAACTGCGATTGTTTATGGTTTTATCGACGGTGAAGCGGTCTGCGGTCACCCACTTGCTTTTAGTTCCTTGTAATCCAACAGATTTGATTTGCTGTTTGTTATTTATTTTAATTTAAATGTAAATTATGGATCTGATATTTTATAGCCTTAGCATTTTATTAAGGTTGGTCATAGGGTTTTACCATTCGTAAGGAAACCTCTTGAGCAATAAGAGGGTCTGGGTTGACTGATCCTTTCATATGCCTTATTCATGGAAAAGCAACGGATGGAAGACCATGTTCGTTAAAATATGGTCAGTTTTTGAGCCATAGCGGATTATAAATGTCGACTTAAACAAGTAATTTGGACCTATCGGCGTGTTTTTTTTATTTTGAATTGATATGCTACCGGGCCCACTATTTTGTTAACTTCACACCATAAGTTTCCATGATTATGTGAGCGGTGGTAGTTTAATAGTAGAGGACACGCGCTTCATAACCGAGGGGTGCGGGTTCAAACCCGAGCACATACCTATGGATTTTTCAAATCTATGTATGTATTTATACCACTAGCTCGGTTCCTTTATCTTATGGTTACGAAGGTCAGATTGGCAGTCGCTTCAATGTAATTATCAGATTCACTAAATCCTAGATCATGGTTTAAGCGGACCCTGTCTAAGCACGTGACATAACGCTAAGAAGATGATGATGAAGTTTCCATGACAAATAGTTACAAGAATCCCATTATAGTTTCGATAGTGTTTTAGTGCTCCCCGGTAGTAATTCTGTTTGCACTACACTTAGTATTTGGCGTGCACCATGTTTTATGGGCAATTCGGCGTTTTCACGACCCGTTGGCTCGTAAATTGAAGACACTTTCCCTTGATAAATTTCCCTTTTGATGCTGTTTGATTTGTTTTCACTTGTTTATTTTTAACATTGTTGTTTGTGCTATGGGCGTTGAAAATCGCGTATCGTCTTATATGTGAGAATTAGGTAGAAATAATGTGACTACTGATTTCGGCGCCTAGCATATCGTAAAAGGTGAAAAATTATGTATTATTATCAGGGCCCTCTTTCCCACTGGGCACGTACCTGGCCCTGCGATCGACAGGGCCCCCTAGTGCAACATTGCGCCTGGGCACATATGTATCTAATATAGACATATATTTACCAGTAAACCAATTTGTTTTCTAATGTGCCCAGGTCTCCAATTGGCAAACGGCACTGATTATTATGTCGGTACCAAGCAAGCCCCTTGAATTCTACTCTTACTTAATTTTACTTTCGTTTTAATTGTTTAGAATCACGGCTTCTTTGTTATTAAAATAAGACGAAAACTAATCAACCTCACCCGTCTTCTGCCATTATGTTTATACCAAGACGTTAATTTTTCTGCACTGTTACAACAAAAAACTCAGGAAAACACCGAACCTCGGCTAGTGACATTGACATCTAACATTGTCAAAGGCTTTATGCGTTAATGAACAATACACATAGGCAATTATTCCGTGGACTGACGCAAGTAGAGGGCATGGGGCAAACACGATCCATAAGTCATCCAAAGAATACCAACAATACTATTCAATCGGTCACAGAGCAAAAACTCTTTACCCACATCGGGCGTCGGCTAGTCAGTAGTCAAACGTTGAGTTTGTGTTTTCCTTCCCTGTGGAAGTGTAAGGTCATTCTTGCTAGCGCACGTTGCAGACTCGATAGGTCGCACTGACTAGGGTCAAAGGCGGCTGAGGATTAAGGTCGACGGTATATTGTCATGTAGATGTATGCTAAACACTTTTTGTCCAAGCATTGTATGCCTCTTTGTCGAGTTTTGTGACGGCGTACTTTGTTTGGAGACGATTGTATGAGCGATATTATTGAATGGGTTGAGATAAAAGATACGTAGCTATTTCATGCTTGTTACGCAAAACGAATCGTGGGCATCTAAACTTATTCTTTAGATCAGTAGCTGGAAGTAGTTTTTAACCGACTGCAAAAAAGGAGGAGGTTCTCAATTCGTCTGTATGTATAATTTTTTTTTATGTATATTCACAATTATAGACGGATTTCAATTTTTTTTTTCTGTTGGATAGGGTCCACTTCTGAGGTGGTCCCATTATAACGAAGGCACCGACTTCAAATTTATAAGTATTTAAATACGTATTACTTTGGCCTAAGTAAATTTAATTTTTCCTTTTATTAGGTTCGTTTTTGAAGTCGGTTTTTTTTTGTTAAAAATTATTTTATCAGACCACATCACATAAATTATTCTTATACTAAACCAGTAGCAACACTAAATACTAGTATTATGAAGGTATAAATCAGTTTGCACTGATCATCTATTTCTAAGGATCTGTAATAGATCATTATTCTAAACAACATTGACTCCCATTTAACAGTTCAGTGCGAAGTTAAATAAGTGAAAATAAAACGTATGCCTTTAGAAATAAGAGTGTGAGTCCTACTTCTTGATATTTAATTAAGTCTTTCATTTTTGATTTACGAAGCAACCTTTATTTTCCATGTTAGTTTACCTGCTAAGTACCACTGTTACTATACAGTTTGTAAACGTCCACTTTTAGAGTAAACATTATCATGTTTATAACAACTTGCGGAATTCGAATTTACGTTCTTTGGTTCTTGGATATAGTCATGGGCGTACGCAGCTTCTGGTCTAGGGGGGGGATACAATATTTTGGGTTCAGGGGGATGGGAGGGGGGATAATTTTGCCTAAAGCAAGAGAACTTGCCTTTGTCTATTAACAGTATATACATCATCTTCCTTGCGTCCCGTCTAGTCGGGATCTGCTTAAACCATGATCCAGGATTTAGGGAGTCTGGTTATAACATTGAAGCGACTGCCAATCAGACCTTCGTAACCCTTAGATAGGGTTACCAGTCAATTTTTAATCATGGTTACACATCTATAGTTGTTGGAATGTGCAGACTTCAATACGCTGTTTTTCCTCCCCGCTGAACTAACTAGTTCAGTCGTATACGTACATAGATTTGAAAAATCCAGGGTACGTGCCCGAGTTTGAACCCGTACACCTGAGTTAAGAGGCAGTATACAATTATAAGAAAATGGCATCGTAAAGGACACGAAAGATGTCGCTTAGGTCGCCCGGTGTCACACAATAACATTTCCCAAAATGCTAGGACGTCAGTGAACGGCTGGCAAATGCCACTTGCCGTTTGTACAGTGTTTACGCTTGTACAGCGCTGGCAATTGGCATTCGCTGTACACGACGCGTCCGAGACGTGATAGGTGGAACACTATCTGCTGGTGACGAAATGGTAAAATGTGAAGTCATAGAGACAGGGGAAGACATCAGTCAATAGCTCCTTACAAATTTATAAATGCGAACGTAATTCTGTCAGTCTGTGTGTCTCTATACCTAAATCGCTTGCAATGAAAGTAAAACTAAGGTTTAAATTCTGATAAAAGACACAGGCTACTTTTTATCCAGAAAAAAAAATCAGAACATATCTTATAATAGACCGGTTAAGAATTCGGTCTGTTACTCTACCGATTGAATACACCAGTCAAAGTTCAAACTATAATAATACCAAGTAATATAAAAGCATAATAATAGTCAATACTATGGCGTTTAATCAAGCACTGATTTTATTCTTCCTGGATATGACGTAAGTAGTAAGTAATTGAAATTAGTTAGCTACTAAACTTTCTATCTAAAAAAAAATATAGTTACTAAAAGAGTTCTGTTATACACTCGTTTCTGTGAGCCCACGTGCTTTATTGCAGTACCTAGGTATAAACTTCGAGTAATCTAGATTTATGCGTCTGTTCCAAGCTCTGAGATATGGAGGTTTGGGGAGGAAGGGATTCCACTGAAGAGGCACACAAATATAATTAATATGTTTTTAGTATTTTCTAAAATGAATTCATTGTAAACTATTAACATAACATCACGCCCATAATCCCCGAAGGGGTAGGCAGAGTCAAAGAGGCAGCAGGCCCTTTTAAACTACATTCAGCCAAAAAAAAACAAAGATGTGTTAGATGGAAAATTGTGAAAAAGCAGTGACAAGTGGCTAGCTCGTCGCCTACATAATCACACACCCAAAACCCGACACACCATTAGTCGCCTTCCACAACATGCTAGGCAAGAACCACAGATGGCACATTATTTTTAAGTCCCAGACCAACACGGGTTTTTATTATTTTCTAAAACGATTTTATTGTAAACTACTATTAGACTAATTGTAACACAGATTCGGTTCTACTTGCCTACTCCGCTAGGGAAGTAGCCTGAAGTTTAGTTAGTTAACAAATGCAGAATCAGAGTTGGGCTGATGACCTAAGGAAATAATTATCGCCTAAATGATATCTATAGAATAGAATAGAATAGATAGTCTTTATTCGACACACACATTAAAACACAAGCCACAAGAAAAATATGAAAACATAGAAACTTAACAAATGTGTGCCAAAACGGCGCCCGCGCAGCTGTGTCGCGAGACTGCCTGATATCAGGCAGACTACGACGCTGGTTTTCATCGGGTACCTGTGTCTACTCCGCGCATCCGCATCCGCTTCTCATTATTGTCAGAGTGAACCAAAGTCTACCATTATTTCGTCGGTCAATATGTGATCTTAACTAAAAAGTGTGGCAGTTTGCTTGCATGTACGAGCAATGACATTTATACCGGCGATTCATATCTCTATCTTGATGGCGATATTGTGTGGAAACTTGCACAGTTATTATGACTGAAAGTGAGAGTTCCCTTGTTCAAGGATTACAAGGGTCAGATGTCCGTCGCTTCAATGTGGTAACTAGCTTCACTATATTAAATAACGTCTTGGTCTAGCCGATTTCGACTTGCAATGGGACATAAGAGCAAAAGACACGGGAGTTTAGTAGATTTATTAGACAGTTAGGTATAGATTGCTGGGTAGGCAGACATGTTATAAATAAATAATAAATAACCGACTACATCACATACTTTGATTGGACATCGAGGTAAGTAGCTTAAGCACTTATGTTACGGATATCAGAATCAACAGTGGTATTACAAATTAAAACTTAAATAATATTGGATATTAACAACCAGACACAGAACCAACACAACTCTTGGCGCATGGGTCAGGGTCACTGCCTAATGCGCCATCGAGCCAGTAAAATGGTGCAATACGTTATATTTTAATAAGTTTAATTAAATAGTGTTATTTTGTTTTTTGTTTGTTTTCAATTCGCCTTTAGGTCCTGCAAGTGATTTATCAAGAGACTTGTTCCGTGGTCAATATTGATAAGCTCATTCATTGGCGCATTCGGTAGTGACCCTGCTCCATGCGCCAAGAGTTGTGGGTTCGATCCCCACCCAGGACAGAATATATTCGTATCAAGAATACTTGTGTTTGTTCTGTGTCTAGGTGTTAATATCCAATATTTAAGTATATAATTTGTAATACCACTGTTGTTTCTGATATCCGTAACACAAGAGCTTAAGCTACTTACTTCGGAGTCAGATCAATGTATGTGATGTAATGAGATATAAAAAAAAAAAAATATATATGATTCGCACCCGACAACGTTTATGGTAATTAGAAACCGTAACTACGGAAAAAAGGCCACACTTCTCGAAAAACATAGTAGGTAAAAGTTATCCACGGATCGACGATATATTCATTGCATATCCAATAATATGCTTCAATTTATACAAGAAGCTGGCGATTTCTACTTTTATTGATAGGTGATTTTAAATTTTCAGTCGATACACGACTAATTGCAATCCCAGTTTTAATCGCGCGGTTAATTTCGGAAACCGTCAAGCCCAACCGGGTTGTCGCTGTCACTATTGGGCCGGGAGACGTCGTATTGGATCCTGCAATTTGGGCACACCGAGCACAAATTTAGCTGTGCTGGTTCCAGCGACATGTGCTGGTTCAATGCTGCTGGTGTTCAATCCCTATTAGAGAATGGAATGTTGGATCTAACAATCCCACTACGTTCAGCACAATTTAGCTCTGCTGGATTCATCACGGGACGCTGGATTGAAATCCCTAGTTGCAACTGACCAAGAAGGAATCGAAAGCGAATTTTTATTCGTCCACTAACAGTAAGTCCCGTCTCTTGTGACTTGTTCCCGTGCGAATGGACACAGATAGCGTTGTCACGTGGAGATAGATGTGGGTTGACAGCGTGAAAGTCGTCCGTCGACGATGTAACAAGTTAATGATGCTAACTGCTGCGGATGGGGTTACCGGCGCTTTGTGACGATTTTCCTTTTGTTATTTATATTTTCATACGTTTTGTATGAAATATAAACGATTTATATTTCGGTGATATTCTGAGCCTCACGGGCCTAAGACAAGTGAGATCCAGATTCCGGTGCGGTTTCGGTTGAAGTGATGTGTCGTCCTGTATGAATTTTCGGACAATAAATAAATAAATAAATTCTTCAGACTGACACACCAATTCCCTTGTCCCAAACTAAGCTTATAAGCTTGTGCTATGGATACTAGGTGAACGGATAGACATACTTAAATACGTTTATAAACAGTTCATAAACAATTATATAACGTTTATAAACAATATTCGGTTCTCTCTGCCTACCCCGCTAGGGAAGTGGCGTGAAGTTTAGTTAGTTAGTTTATAAACATCCATGACTCGAGTACAAATATCCATGTTCATCACACGAAATATTTGCCCCTAGCGGGATTCGAACCCGCGACCCTTGGTTTCGTGGCTAGGGTCTCTGACCACTCGACCATCGGGCAAGTCAACAATAGGAAAGATGTTGTGGATTGCGGCTTTTTGCGTGGTAGTATGTACGTATTTTCTGGTAGGTATGTCAATTTTTTATTTTATTTATATTATTATTAATGACCTATGTTGGTCTGGGACTCAAAAATAATGTACCGACCGTGTTCCCCGCCCAACGTGTACTAAAAGGCGATCAATGGTATTATGGGGTTTGTTGATACAGTTTTATTTCTGGTCATTGCTTCCAGTGATTTGCTTACCACTTCGATTATAGCGGACGAGAAGTTGATTAATAACTAGATGGTTTAGGATCATTTGAATGCATTGTTATCAAGTCAATGTTTTTCATATTAGGACTGGTGTGTCATTATTCAATTTTGTTACTTTGTCAGGAGTGCCTGCCTTATTGAAGCGAAAAATCAGAGGTTCGTTGGCATTTTACTGGGTAAGATCGCTATTAATACTCGTATACAACAAATACACAGATATGCACAAAGGCTTTGTGTGTACTTGAAACACATGTGGAAAGCTACTTATAATAATGGTAGGGCCGAAAGGGAATTACCTTATTCGAAGCTAGGAAGTCTAGATTCGGAAGTTCACCGCTCGCCTGGGAACCGATGGTATCTTGCATCCCTCTCGCGCACGTCCGTCGATCTGCACGCGATTAGACGCACGCGCAGCGGTGATCTAGTTCAACATCTTCAGGATAGTGTTGTGGACTTTGAACCTAAAGGCTGTTGTCTTAAGGAGTGGCAAGTGTTTGTTTATGATGATAGGTCAATGTTCTAGGGTACGAAGCAAACATGGTTATGACAATTTATTTATATGGGATTAGTGTGTTGTGGATATAGAGAAAACGTAAAAGGGTCGGTGATCAAAGATGATAGATAAACAAATATTTTAAGCCTTGTTGTCGCATTGGTTGTTGGTTAAGGTAAAGCAGGGAAAAGTCCCAGGTCCCGGTTCGTTACCGGACGTTATGAAAATAAGTATTTTCATAATTTTTTCATGTCAACACAAAGTTAGTTGAATTTTTATTTTCTACCACCCCATTGCTATTATGCCGCTTGGTTCAAGAGAATGGATGTAGTTTTTGCCAGTTCTACATGTTATAAAGAACAATCATCTAATTAATAGTTTAAAAAAAATACCAATAATTAAATTCTTCACATTAAAACTCATCTCCACATTTACGCTTGTTAAGCTTAATAATAACCAACTAACTAAACATTACGCATATAATCCCCGAAGGAGTAGGCAGAGTCAAAGGGGCAGCATGCCCCTTCAACCACATTCAGCCATAAATAAAGCCGGGCTGGGTTTGATGAAAAGTTGTGAAAAAGCAGTGACAAGCGGCTGTGCGGCTGTCGCCTACACAATCACACACCCAAAACCCGATATACTATTAGTCGCCTTTTACGACATGTTAGGCAAGAACCACAGTTGGCATATTCTTTTTACGTGCCAGACCAACATAGGACAGTGGGCTGGGTTGGATGCAAAGCTGTGAAAAAGGAGTGACAAGTGGCTAGCTCGTCGCCTACTCAGTCACATACTCAAATGCCTGTAAACGATTAGTCACCTTTTACGATATGCTAGGCAAGAACCACAGTTGGCACATTCTTTTTTTTTGTCCCAGATCAACATGGGCCAAGTCCCAGACCAACATGGGACAAATAAGAATAAATAAATAAATATCCGACGACATCACATACATTGATCGGACTCTGAGGTAAATAGCTTATGCACTTGTGGTACGGATATCAGAATCAACAGTGGTATTACAAATATATATCTATTTAAATGTTGAATATCAACACCCAGACACAGAACAAACATAAGTATTCATCATACGAATGTTTGTCCTAGGTGGGGATCGAACCCACAACTCTTGGCGCATGGAGCAGGGTCACTACCGAATGCGCCATCGAGCCCGTCAATGGCATGTTTAAGCCATCGCCATCTCAAACAATATCTTCAGTGTGTTCTTTGTGTCCAGGAACAAGGAAAACTTGAGGTAAACATGCCATAATACGGCGAGATAGTGGCAAATCATCAACTTAAAATACAAAACGTCCTTATCTGACGCTAAATTTCCTCAAAACGACGCTAAAAAGTTACAATGTCAGCCGTGTCGTGCGGTACTGGTGACGCGAAAAGTGTCTCGGCGTTTTGTTACGAGGATTAATAAGGTTTTTACAATTTTGAACACAGGATTGTCAAAACATTATTCAGTCGTATAAAGTAATATATGATATTAAAAGAGCCACAAGGAAAACGTATTGAGACAATCTTTTTGAAGTTTTAGATCGCTTCTTTTACTAACTAAATAACGAATGCTAGGCTATTAGTTATTTAATTATTCAATAAATAAAAGCTTTAAATTAAGTAACAGCATGAATAGGCTTTATAAGTCAAATATGAGCCTAGTTTCTAATATTAACGATATTAAAAGTATCGGGAGTGTATGTAACGCTATTTGCTGCATTAAAAGTTAATAGAAATATTCGTCAGTCAGTCAGTATTGTGTCTTTGACATTTTATAGTATTTGGTAGGTGCAAGTACGAACAAGGAATAATGCTAGTATGTGTGAGGGTAGCAAATAATAAAAAAAAATTAAGTTCGACCCATCACTGACATAGGTCTTTAAATGTATTTTTATATAACATTTAACATTCTATATTGGTTCTAACGAAGAAATTGAGATTACAGGTAATTTATCAAGTGTTAAAATCAAATTGTTTTCCTAGCATTTTATGACACTGCTCAAAGAGCAACATAAGCAAAATACGGGGCTAGCTTCCGAAATTAATGATAGAAAAATATCCATCTCTTAAGTTTGATAAGCCGGTATTCACATTTGGCGCGACAGGTACGTAGCCTGTCGCGCCAAATGTTGACAGTCGCTCAAATAACGTGTGTACCTATATCTTAGACGCTCTTTTAACGCTTGTGTGCGCGTCGGTAGCGCGTGGTCGCGATGACCATCGCGCTATCGGGCGGTCACTGCGGGCCTGGGAGCGCGCGGATAGCGCATCGCACGTACGCGCACGCAATTACGACCGGCCGGCGTGTTGTAGCTCGACCCATCGTTTAACATACTATTTAGGTACAATGCTAGAATTGTTAAAATTCTGGACCTTAAACGTCAGATCGACAGCACACACATATTAGTAAAAGTCGTATATTTTGTTAGTGTCAGATACATATGATTGAAAAAATATCTTACTTTTAATCTATCTGATACGTAACGTAGTAGAATGTCGCGCCAAATCTCGACAGAAACTTAGTGACGAATATAATAATTTGATACAGAACAAGCAAGCGTTAACGCTTGTGTGCGCGTCGGTAGCGCGTGGTCGCGATGACCATCGCGCTATCGGGCGGTCACTGCGGGCCTGGGAGCGCGCGGATAGCGCATCGCACGTACGCGCACGCAATTAGGACCGGCCGGCGTGTTTTCATTCAGGAACATGCTTTATAAAGCTATTAGAGGGTTAACGGGCGATGTAGGAATCGGTAGCTTTGGATTAACAAGCCAACATCGTGTTAATGGTTGACAGGATGCTCGGTCTAGTATACTCAACCAATTAAAGAGGAATTTTACATATACGTACGTACAGAAAATCATTATTTCTATTTTAAGTTGATATCTTTCACGAACATGGTCTGGTATTTACCAGATCTGTGTCCTTACCCAGCTTATTTTTAAAATCAGCTAATGATGTATTGGCCATTAGGCTTGTGTAGGCGACGAGTTAGCCGTTTTTCACTTCTTTGTCACAATTTTCCATCTTACCCAAATTTTTTTTTCGGATATAAATGGTCAAAGGTACCTTCTACTTCTGGGACTCTTCTAACGACTCTCTCGAATTACGGGCGTTATAATAAGTAGTACATGTATGTACGTACAGCAAAGAATAAAGTGTACTTACCTATATCCAAAAAAATGTGAACTGTCATCGGAAGATACAAGTTTAAACTTTAACGCGAGTAAACTTTGTAAGAACGAAAAGCCTCCGAGGAAGAATGATCATAAAAAAGCAAAATAAATTGTTAGACAACAGTAAATGTAAGGTACGTTAACAAGGTCTTATTCATTAAACATCAGTTACTTAACACGTTTACATTTTGCGTAGTCAGTTCACTGAAAACAGTTTAGCAGTGAGTCAGGCTCGTGGGACGTCGCACAGCACAGAACGATACAATCTGCAAATTTATCACTTTACGGTGTAATTGAATAACTATTGACTGTTACCGTCTAATAAGACAGGGCATAAATAATGGATTTCCTTGTACACTGCTGTCTTGTCATATCCGTTTTAATTTAGAAGGTGAGAAACAGTTGTAACGTCTGCGACAATTTTGATTTAAGTATTGAATTGGGAGTGAGTCATCATTATCGTCCATATCCATATAGCATCGTTTTATTTGGTATACCTACAACTTTTCGTAGCAGTTGATGATTTATTTGGCTCGATGATATATATATGATAAGGAAAATTGCAAGATGTGGATGTGTATTGGTGATTTTCTGATTCTTCTATTTAATGTTCTAAAGGTTAGATGTAATCATTTGACTTGCTATATATAGAATCATTGGCAAACGAGATACTAAAATAACAGGGAATATAGTGTTAGGAATTTTTATGTTATGCCTATACATATTTAGATTTTATAGTTGTATTTCATCGAGAAGGTAGAAATGAGCATTTAGTTTTGTTACCACGTGTTGCTATTATTCTCAAATATAAAAAAAATATGGATGACATTTTTTGTAGGAACTTTAGGAAGATTCTAAGCCTCTTATCTCTCAATCAGGTAGGGAATTCATCGCTATTCAAAGCATCTACAAACATATTTAAGTTTCCCTTTATTTCCTTCAGTCAGCAGAAAAAAACACAGCAGATGCGTAATGAAAAACACAACAGATGTGTAAACACGCTAGGCGCGACCACATTCGCGCACGCGCCCACGCGTGCATTACCACCGATTGACTTGTAAGTGTGGGCTGGCGTTCCTCCGCCTGGCTCTTTGTTTCATGGAGAACTTATGTGGCGGAAGTGATTCATATGTTAATAGACTGGGAGCAGTTCTACTCTTTACAATTAAGGAGCTGCTTTCTTTGTAATTTGCAACTGGTTCGAGATCTCTCTCAAACCAGTTGCAAAATATAGATTACGTAATTTTATTTGGAGGCATTCGAACTTTCTTAGACGAGACTGGCTTGGACCATAATAGTAAAAATAGCGTATTTATTCTATAAAATAAACCGTACATAATTAATATCACCAGATACCGTCGGTCATGCAAATTCTTCCTCGCTGCCGAGCTATGGTATAAATACTGGAAAATTCAGAAGAAGTGTGTGCTTGCTGTTGTCTTGTCATCGTTCTAATATACAAGACTATGAAAGTTACAGCCTTAAATAAAATTCTTTACCAAGAATTTACGGTATTCCTTGAATTAACAGGACCAAAGAGCCCCCGTACTTGTTACGCAGAGAACATAGATCCTTGTGGTGTTACAAATTGACCATAGGCTATACTACCGATGAAGTATAGGGCCTATTTAAAGCATCAATATGTTTGATGGCCATATTTAGTGAATAAAAAAACCCTACTTTACAATTATTTCCAAAGAAGTCGCACTATAACATCTATCTACTCGTATTAAAAGCTTGTGAAAATGTTAAAATACTTAACTGGTCGTTTAATGTATTGCCAACATCTTTGCTAAGTACTTCTGTTTCGATGCCATAATTCAAGCCCGTCTGGCATTTTTTCAACTTACAAAATGAACGCCTACGCACCATTGTTTATGAACTGTGACATTAAAGAACATAATGAGTGTATCGTAGTTCTAAATTTCGTTCTAACAAAAGTAGAATCTAATAATTTTAAGATTTTTTTTAACTGTTTTATTATGAGTATAAACGTAAAAAAAAAAGGTTTACGGGCTTTTGGGTATGTGACTGAGTAGGCGACGAGCTAGCCACTTGTCACTCCTTTTTCACAGCTTTCCACCCAACCCAGCCCTCTGTCCCATGTTGGTCTGGGACTTAAAAAGAATATGCCAACTGTAGTTCTTGCCTAGCATGTCGTAAAAGGCGACTAATGGTATATCGGGTTTTGGGTGTGTGATTGTGTAGGCGAGAGGTTAGCCGCTTGTCACTGCTTTTTCACAATTTTCCACATTTGCCTACCCCTTCAGGGATTATGGGCGTGATGTTATGTATAAACGTAATGAACTATGGTAATAGAGAACACAACTAGAAACGAACAAATATATATGGACAAAAGAAGCAAATTAATATGAAAGATGTCGAATTAAATTTACTTTATAGGTATAGCTATAAACTCTTATAGCTCCGACTAAGAACAGGTCACAAATTTAGGAATAAAATAGTATCTATCAAAATAAATAAATAAATTCTCCAAACTGCCACACCAATTCCTAGTTCCAAACTAAGCTTACAAGCTTGTGCTTTAGATACTAGGTTAATGGATAGATATACTTAAATAAGTTTATAAACATCCATGACTCCAGCACAAATGTCCATGTTCGTCACACGAAACATTTGCCCCTAGCGGGATTTGAACCCGCGACCCTTCTTTTCGTGGCCAGGGTCGCTGACCACAAGACCAACGGGCCTGTCAAAAAAAAATTAGGAACCTCTAACTCTCTACATAAATATAAGTAATACCAACCAACAATCGCGCTTCTAGAAGAAATAAGTAAGGTTTATGCTTTACTAGGACCACGCATGTTTGATTTGAAGCTGCTACGTGCATTAGCCTAACAGCATTAGTCACATTGCATTATTAACCCGACAATAAAGCCGAGCGCACAATTATGAAGTCAAATTCAGCTAAACAAGACGAATGGCTGCGCGGCCACTCACGCGCAGGCCCTAGGGCTGCCTGCGGCGTTTTAGGGTCAAACGTGATAATTGCACTCGCAAATCAATTGGGAGCAAATTTATTTATTAAGAGGTTGTTAAATGTAGCTAAGATTAGTAGTGCAGAATAAATTTAGATTTAAACTTCCAAAATTATTCAGATAATATCTCAATAATAACTACATAATGATGTCCGTATTACAACACGATATATCCTATTATGCGTTTACTTATAAAGGTTTTTAAGACAATACTACATTAAATTTGTCTAGCATGTCGTAAAAGGTGCCTAATGGTGTACCCGGGTACATTGTATATACTGTATTAAATTGGCTTTGTTTTATCTAAGACACTTGTCACAACTTGTTTAGAAATTTTCCATATAACCAGGTCTAATTTTATTTTTGGATTTAAGTCTAATTTTATTTTTGGCTTTAAATGGTATACTCTACACCAAGGCAGCACGCCCGCGGGCCACGTAGTGGCCCACCAAGGCATTTGAATTTGTCCGCCACTCCTCATCAGCGCGTCGACTCCCGCCAGTTACAAATAAATAAAATATTAGTGTTTTTTTTTGTGTATAATTTTAGTATTTAAGTACCTGTCAAATCTGAAACTAGTGGTCCGGTGCTGCTTCAGGCTATACAATTAATGGCCCACCTCGAACGTCTATTGGCTAGCCTTGCTTAAAACCGTACTGGTTCTTTGCTGTCTACTGGGCATGAGTTATCTATGCTTGTTAATTTTACTGTAAAGCCCTATTTTTTTTAAAGAATAATAATAATAATAACATTCATCCGTTTGTCCATCCGTTCTGACCAACTTTCTCGTTTATAAATCCATGGCATAAGTTGTAGGCAGCCCTACCGGGCGCACACACGCGACCCGCGCAACCTGCGCGCGCGTCCAATTTGTTACCAGGACTTTCTCTCAGGACATTTGGACGGCTCCATGTCGCTCGGTACCCGGTCCAGGCACGGACGAGCTTGGGAATCTTGGGCAATCACGTGAATTCATTACTAGTAACAGAATATTTTAGTACTTGTAAATTTACGTGAAATTGCCAATGTTTGTCTGGAAAATATTTTAATAGCTTTGCGACTGATTTTGAATTGGCCGATGGGTTGTGCTGCAAGAGTGTAGCTGTTTACCAAATCTAGGTACACTTAGTAACTTAGTGATATCCAGTAAACGCTTTTGTTTATACTCCATTAAAAAGTAACGAACATTTCAAATGTGCAGAGCTGTTCGAAGTATATAATAAAAATATAAATTTGATACTAAATAAAATAAATAAATAAATGTAAAAAACATATTTACTTTCTACTTTATAATATTGAAGTAAATTAAGGAAAAAAATATATTTGGAGACACCACGAGCGACCTCTTTTTTCCTCAGGGTTAAAACAAACTTTCCTTGACCTATCCACGGCGCGATCGCAGAAGCAATTAATTTCCATCCCGTGGTCATAGACTATGCCTTTCGCCGAGCCGTGATGCCCTTGATAATCTCGGGTGAAGATGCGAACCGAAATAAGCAGGTGTTTGCTAGACTAGCGACAGCTCGCGGGTTTGATTACGTGGATGATAAAAAACTATATTATAATAAAAATCTATATTCGTATATGTACTAGGTGGGTTAAAAAGTTGATTAGAAGAAATGAAACTTACTCTTTTTTCACTACTTCGGAGCATCCTGTTCTTTTGAGGACTGTCTGTGTCGGTAAAATGGGACTTACATTAGGTTCAGAGGTATTTTCTAATGGATCAACATTTAAATCAATCAGATTAATTTTGTTTTTAATCAACAATCTTTATTGAATTTGATATACAGAATAGTATCCATACAACAAATGTTATCTTCTACATACTTTATAAATTACTGCTTGCGAACAACCCAGAATTCAGAATTAAGCTGAAGTAAATTAGAAAAAGTAAAATCATTGTTAATATCACTTAAATGTATCAATGTATCATATTTTTACAGATATTCTATAATAAATGCATACAGATAGCATCCTCTCCACTGCAAGTGTATATGACTGCTTGGTCCATTCCCTGCGCGAGTGCACCCAGTCGTGGCCGGTAAATCAATCAGGCTCGTATTTAAGTGGGAATCAGTCTTAAATCAAGCGCGGCTCATGCACGAACTGGATTAGAAAATTGAATGTGGCCATCAATTTGATGTTAGCTGCATGATTGTTAATTATTGTGCAATGCTGCTCTTCTCGCTTACATAGTTAATATACATCGCACATAAGTGTGCAAACCTGAGCTTAAACGTATGAGTTTTTCAAATCAAACTATGTGTTCACTTTGTTATATCACTGGCTTGGTGATGAGGGCATTATGAGGGAACTCGCATAACAATTGATATGTTGCAATGTTCTAATCAGGAACAGAAAAACTCTTTAGGAAGTGTCAGGTAAAGAAAAGAGAATGCACAATTAACGCGAAGATTCAGCATAATTTCCGCTTACCCAGTTAACCCCAAGGACGATTTTATCATCCTCAACAGTAACTTGTTGGTAAAATGTACCTACTTGTTCTAGTAAGTACGAGACAGAAATACCTAAGTGAACTTTGAAGACTCATAGCTCATCACACCTTCACTTTGTCGGCGCGATGCAACCGTTATCACCATTAAGAGCATCTATCCTTTGGCTAGGTGTTGGAATCGCACATTTATTCCTATACTCTGGTTGCACTATGTTCGTCTATTCCTTGAATTAATATTGGGCATTAGCGTGTAATCGGAGCCCGTAAGTGGTGCGTCGTGATCGCGTAAGGATGCGAACATGTGAAGAATAATATCGATGGATTCATGTATCGATGGATTGATGTATCGATGTATGGGTGTTTGAAAATATAGATAATAGCAGCGACTTGCGGTTTCACTTGGGAATACGGGGTGTAAATATTGCCTATGTAATTCGCTGATAAAATAGCTTTCCATTGGTAATTTTTTAATTTTTGTAATCGGTCCAGTAAATTCGGAGCCTATCGAATGCAAACAAACAATCAAATTTCTCTTAATAATATTAGAGTTGAGTAGATGAAAATTATCAATGCTGAAAATTTATCATATTGTAAATATGTAGATGTACTTAATAGGTTTGGTTGCAATCAAAATACAATGCTCATATATTACTAATACGTACGCAATAATCAATAGTAAAAATTAAAAAAAAAATAGTAAAATAGCCTATTTTAACGGTCTTTAAAATAAATTCTTCAGAATCACCTGGAATAGTCTTTGACATCTGACAAAACGCAGCAGCTTAAGAGACTTTATTCCAGATTCCCCCTAAAAAGTGGTTGATCATCCTAGCATTGCCGAAACAAAGAGGCTCGGCATCGATGTTGTTGTTTGCATCCTTAGTTCTCAGAGTTGATACTGGACTTATATAAGTACTGGATTAGACTACTGCCTAACCGAGCTGGGGATTGAATACCTACTTGTGATTATCGCGTCTTCTTGATAACCGTAATGCCGTGGAAGCGTCAGTTATTTGGGTGTTATTTGCAAGGTCACATCAAAGAAGGTTGCGGGAAACAAGCTATTTCAAGTCGAAGCATGTGTGGTTTCAGGCCTGTTTTAATTAATGCTTCTTCTAGTAGGAGATAATAATTGTAATTTGGTTCAAGGATAAGAAATACGTGCATTTTCATAAGACAGTGTACATATTTATTCTTTTCGTTCACTTCACATCTGCTTCATTATCAATAGTTAATGAATGTTGCTTCACACACGAGGTCGTTTTAAGTGCAATCTGAGCACGTCTCTGAATTTTCAGATTAGAATTTAGAGGAATAAGACAAACACTGGAGGAAATCTGTAGTTTCAATTAATGGTAATATGTAACCATGATCTTATTATCCAGCTTCTCTGTATACAAAAGTTAAATCTTACCATTAATGTACTAAACATATAACATTTAAAATTTTATATTATCAAAAAGATGAGGATATATATTGACGATGATGGCTATTCTGTATCTTCTACTTGTTACGCTAGCAGCTTCCCCTGCGAAATCTTAAACACTTCATTATAATTTATAAGCTCGTAAGTGGTATAAAGTGCACCGACTGCAGCGTGTGAGCGAGCAGTGGTCGTGCGGCGGCATTAGTCTCATAAATAGCGGCGCGCGTTTAGTCGCCGGAGTGCGTCACTGTCGGGCGACGATAGGTGTGAGGCGGGTGCATTTTTCAGGGTGCATGGAGCCGATGTACGGGAGATATAGAAGTTTGTAGGATAGCTCATTGCAGCCTATACGAGAGATGTGCTTTCATCACTGTCGGAAGACGATAGGTGAGGGTGCATTTTTCAGGGTACATTGGAACCAATCTTTGGGAGACATGGATGTTTGTGCGACAGTTCATTAGAGCCAGTATGAGAGAGGTATGCGTGTATCAGTGTCGGATGACGATAGGTGAGGTGCTTTTTTTATGGTGCATTGGAATTAATGTTTAGGAGATATGGATGTTGGTAGACTGACTTTTAAATTTCTTAAAACGATTATATGTATATATCTAGGTGTATATATGTTTGATTTGACCGACATTAACCCACAGCCAAAACTAAGTTTAAGTTCAGCTGTTTCAGTTTTCTAGCTGAAATAATCTAGAATTTTTGTCAACTTCGAAGAATGATGGACCACAGATAAGAAAGAGAGCTTATTTCTCAGCCCAAGTATCGCTTGTTATTAAAAGTCTGTCTGAATAGATATATACCGGTGAGTTATGCAGTTAGACATAAGTAAAAGCGTACTCGTATTAAAAAGCCTCGTTACGAGACATTCCATCTCTTTCTTCGTACTTTTTCAAGATTGCTAATGAAAATAGCATGCAGTTCAACGACCGAACTGTCCGTTTTTCTTATCTTTCCTTCTAATTAAGGCGATTTCCCACGCGAAGTGGAGCAAAGGTGCTCGCACGCATGCGATGGTTTCCGCGCTATGAATTAATACTGCCAATGGTATCTTCATTGCGCGGTGCCTTTGCGCAGACATTAGCGGGCTGCGGTCACGAACGCGCCCTGAGAGTAGGGCTGAGTGTGACAGGGATCAAATTGGTGTGACAGTAATTTTATAGAAGGTACTTTCACAATTTTCAGTTTAGTTGGTTGCCCGAAGCCAAGGAGAAAGTCTATCCAAGATATCAAAAGCTGTGGATATCGACATACGGACATTGAACACTCAAAATAGGAAAACGTATTTTATTTTACTAGCACTGAAAACAGGATTGCAATTGGTCGAATACAAACGAGATAAGATATCATAGGTAGCAGTTTTAAAAAAAATTTTCGTCACTCATAAAAAGGAATCTTTCAATGGACCTTGTGTATCGTCCACGGATATGAATATCATAAGCGTTGTAGTACTGTGCTATGAATTAATAATACCAATGGTATCTTCATTGCGCGGTGCCTTTGCGTAAACATTTGCGGGCTGCGGTCACGAACAGGACTTGAGAGGGCGGGTGTGACAATATTTCTGCAGTAGCTTAGCAGCTTTGAGCTTATATGTTTACGCCATTCTTAACCTTTCTGCATAGAAAGACACGAACTGTATCCTGGTGGTATCAGAAACAGAATCAAACAGACGAGACCTAAGGGTCTTGTTTAATTGACTGACAATAAATTTTCTGTGATAAGTAAGCTAATCGCAAAAATAAATAAAAAAATAGTCAAATTGAGAACCTCCTTTTTTGAAGTCAGTTGAAAAATGAACTAATCTGCAATAGCAAACAACTACTTCTATAGATTTATTTTGTGCATAATTTTTTTTCCATAGCAATATGAGAGTGACCTCCATCATTCATGACAATTGTTTTTCAATTATATTTGTTAAGCCCATGTTGGTCTGGGACTCAAAAATAATGTGTCAACTGTGTTCTTGTCTAGCATGTCTTAAAAGGCGACTAATGGTATATCGGGTTTTGGGTATATTGTAGGCGACGAGCTAGCTACTTGTCCTACTTTTTCACAATTTTCTATCTAACCAAGTCCAGTTTATATTATTTTTGGCTGAAAGTGGTAAAAGGGGTAGGCTGCTTCTTCAACTCTGCCTACCTCTTCGGGGATTGCGGGCATGATGCTATGTTTGTTTTTAAATATAAAATAAATAAATATTTTTTTTAGACTGGCACACCTATTCCCTAGTCCCAAACTAAGGTTATAAGCTTGTGCTATGGATACTAGGTAAACGGATAGACATACTTAAATACGTTTATAAACATCCATGACTCGAGTACAAATATCCATGCATAACATTTGCATCACTTGCCATTTCTTTACACAAATAACATTGATTCAAATACATCTCACTGGATTTAACTACTCTCATTCGAGAGGTTTGTTAAATCCTATCACATAAAACCTCCGTTGTGTCTCCTGTGGCTTAACTGAAAGTTAAGTAATGTGGATGATAGACAACTTTTGGCTGCTTACACAAACATACTACTAAGTAATACCGACACATTAATCTAATATAAAAATAGTTAACAACAAATTATCAGAACCATTAATCATATTAAACCTGATTTTGATCAGTTAGTACGTTTATTGTTCACTACCCTCTCACATTTTTTATGATCTTCTCATTGCTATAAACTTTATTAATTGGATTATAATCAAAGATTTAAATTAAATAAGTAATAATTACCCCCCCTTACCAAGTAATTTAGTTAATAATTGTCCATTTAATAATTTATATTAAATAACTTATGAAGTGAATGTCATATAGTATAATAGTTTTTAGATTTTAGGTTGTTTAATTTTGTCATTACATTTGTTGTACACTTATTTATAAACAATTCCAGGTATGAGTGGCATGCTTCACTCAAAGATGACGACCCGGAGGGCTACCGTTCAGGAGCTAGAAGTCAAACTGAAACGGGCTCTTGAGGAGATTAAGGAAATAAAGAAGGACAATAGCCAACTTCTTCGCGAACGTGATGAAAATGAGGAAGAATTTTTGAAAATACTATCTCACAACACTCAACTCAAGAATGAGCTTGCCGAACTGCACTCCCAGCTTGTGGAAGTAAATGAACATCGTGACCAGCTACTTCGTACCATCAACAACTTTGACCAATGCAGTGTCACCTATGAGCGGACCCTGGAGCGAATGCATGAGCTCGAAGTGGACTTGCGTGATGCCAACAAAACCATCCTGCAGTATGAAGATGACATACGAGGTCAAGAGGCTATACACACTCACAGCCTGTACGAGGAGCTGCTCGGGTCACCAGCTGGGATTACTGCACATAATGACTCTCAATGGAAATTTAATAAAAGTAGGCTTTATAGTAATAATAAATATAAGAAATACGCTAAAATCAATAGGTATATTAAGAAAACCGAGCGATTGATAAAACGTCAAAAATGCTTTCTTAAGAACATAAGCCTTAGAAAACAACGTGCTGATCTGTTAGATAGTTTGGAACTTTATAGTCAAAAATTAGATCATAGTAGATCAAAATATGAAAAGGACACAAGAGAGTTGCAGGCTGACATCTCCCGGCTGCATGGTTCACTGGAGCTTATGACGGACAGGTACAAGTCAGCTCGGGCCCAGATAAGCGAGCACATCCTGGCTGCTAATACTCTTGTGGATCAGTGCAGCTGTTATAAAGGTGCTGATCCTTCTGATCAGCCCCAGGCTGATGTTATCCAGCAGCTTCCAGGTGAAATTATTAATACCCAACCTCAAGTTCAGAAAGCTACATTAAATTCTAATATAAAAGACAATGTCTTAATATTTTCAGATAATATAGGAGTTGGCTATGGTTCTCTTTTGAGCAAAAAATTAAAGTGTAATGTTATAAATTATTGCTTTCCTGACGCCCCACTCAGTGAAATATGTCGCAGAGTGGTAAAGAGTCATTATAATGAACACTCAATAATTATTTTAATGTTTGGAAATGGGATAAACACAAGTAAAAAAGACATTTTAAAAGGATTTTCTATATTGTCAGAAATCACAGTTAAAAAAATTTACATGTGTGCTTGTCCGTATTCTAAATATTATTCCTGTAAACAAAATGATAGTATTCACATTTTGAATACTCTATTATACAATTTGACCTGTCATAGCGACAATTTTGTATTTTTTGACATTAATAAGTTTACTGATAGTAAACTAGTTTTGACTGGCAAAAGTTTTTATTTGCCTTCTAAGATAAAAAAAACATTGGCTAATTTATTAGCCTATAATATTGATATATTATTTAATAAGTTAACTTTGGAAGTTAACTAGAGAAGTCCTCTAGCGCCTTGGTGACAAAGGAAAAAGCCACCTACTTAAATATTGTACACCAAAATATCCAGGGCTTTTCCGGTAAAGAGTTAGAAATAGAATTGTACTTAGAAGATAAGAATATTCATGTATTGTGTATTACAGAACACTGGTTTAGTCGACACGAATTATTATTGAGTATCAATAATTATCATGTTTGTAGCTCGTTTACTCGAGACACCGCTATTAGAGGCGGGTCACTCATTTTACTGCGAAACTCTCTGAAGTATAAGGAACGTAAAGATATTGTATCTCTTTCAGTAGAACGCACAATTGAAATCGCATGTATTGAATTAGAGCAGCATATAATTGTAAGTGTATATAGGCCTCCTTGTGCTAGTTTAATCTCTTTTGAGACTGTCATGGAAGATGTATTAGGAAAAGTCAGCTCATGTAATAAAAAAGTTGTAGTGTGTGGGGATTTCAATATTGATATATTGAAAAATACACAAGAGTCCGTTAGGTTTTTAAATCTCTTTAAATCTTTTAATTTAGGTAACCTTTTTAATGAACCTACACGTGTGACCTGTACAACAGCCACATGCTTAGATAATATTTTCTGTAACTGTAGAGTATTAGAAAAATCTATTATAAATTGTGTTAACTCAGACCATAGTGGCCAGCTAGCTGTCCTGGAGCACAGGCATGCCCCTTCATCGGTAAGTGTTGTTAGTCGACCCATCACTGCATTTCGTGTAGAAAAATTTAGACAAAATGTTAGTAATAAATTATCGTTGCTCAGTTATAATGACAGAGAAGTAGATATATTGTATTCAAGTATGTTTAATATTATAGAAAAAGAATTTAAAAGTAACTTTCCCAAAAGGACCATACAAATAAATAACACAAGGTCCAAATTCTGTGACTGGGCAACTGTTGGAATTTACAAAAGTAGACGGAGACTATACGAACTCTATGATCTGAAAGCAAATTCCAATGATCCTTCAATTATAGAATATGTTAGAAAATACTCAAAAATATTTAAGAAAATATGTGCATTCGCTAAGTCTTGTTATTTAAAACAAAAGATAATGTCAGCAACAAACAAAAGTAAAGCTACTTGGAAAATTATAAACAAAGAGACTTGTAAAAATAAAACACAAGACAACAAGTTCTCACTCAATATAAATGGTACTTATTTTGATTCAGATGCTGATGTAGCAAAGGCATTTGAATCTTTCTTTTCTAACATTCCAATTTTAACAACTACCAGATTAAACTCCAGCCCACGTCTTGCTGACTCCCTGCTAAAATCAAAAGTAAATGAATGTAAAATTGGTTTTAGTTTTAGTTATATTGACACTAACACCATTTTAAAGAGTTTTATGGGTCTGAACATAAAAAAAACAGAAGACCTTTGGGGGATTTCGGTCGATATATTAAAAAATATTATTACCTTTATTGCACCATATTTAGCGTTCTTGTTTAATAAATGTATAGAAGTAGGTCAATTTCCAAATTTAATGAAGCTAAGTAAAGTGATCCCACTATTCAAGTCGGGTGATAAAAGTGACCCTTCTAATTTCAGACCGATATCCATACTCCCAGCTCTTAGTAAGATATTTGAAAAAATTATATTTATGCAACTGTTATCCCATTTTGAAAATAATAACTTGTTACATGACAGTCAATTTGGGTTCTCAAAAGGTAAATCCACTACTGATGCGGGCGTAGCTCTCATCAAACATATATTTGATGCTTGGGAGAACAAGCGGGACGCTATTGGAGTCTTCTGCGATCTGTCTAAAGCTTTTGATTGCGTTGATCACCAGACGCTGCTGATGAAATTACGGCATTACGGTGTTACGGGTAGGTCACTTGATCTACTCCGATCATATTTATCTGACAGGATTCAAAGGGTTAATATCAATGGAACTGACTCTTCTGGTGCTCCTTTATCCATGGGGGTGCCACAGGGCTCAATATTAGGACCTTTACTTTTTTAAATTTATATAAATGATCTTCCGTACTATACGAAAGATCTGTGTGAGATAGTGTTGTTTGCTGATGACACCTCTCTGATTTTCAAAGTTGACAGAAAACACCCTAATGTTGACGACGTAAATAATGCTCTCTCTCACGTACTACATTGGTTCACGATTAATAACCTACTTTTAAATGCTGGTAAAACTAAATGTGTTAAGTTCACAATGCCTAATGTTAAGCAATCAAATATTAATTTAAACATAGGTGATGAACCTATTGAAATAGTTCACTCAACAGTATTTCTGGGCATTACCATTGATTCTAAACTGCAATGGGGCCCTCATATTGCTGCTCTAGCGGGAAGACTTAGTTCCGCAGCATATGCCGTAACAAAAATACGGAAATTGACTGATGTTGGAACGGCAAGATTGGTTTATTTTGGCTACTTTCACAGCGTAATGTCGTACGGCCTTCTGATGTGGGGGTCTGCTGCTGACATACAAAATATCTTTGTATTGCAGAAGCGGGCTATCCGCGCCATATATGGCCTTAAACCACGGGATTCGCTTAGGGAGGTATTTATAGAAGCCAATATATTAACCGTAGCATCGCAATACATGTTTGATTGTATTATGTATGTACGCAAGAACTTTAATCTCTTTTCCAAAAAATCTGACCATCATAGTTTGAATACCAGGAATAAACACAAGCTTGTCGTTCCACATCTTAGACTTCATAAAAGCAGTAATTCTTTTGTGGGGCTTAGCATTAAGTTATTTAATAAGTTACCAGATAAGGTAATTCAAATGCCCGTTCATAAATTCAAATCACATATGAAAACATTTTTCATGAAAAAGGGCTATTATAGAATTGAAGACTTTTTCAATGACAGGAATCTGCAGTCTGCGCTCTAATTCTTGCATGGTCTACTGTCCTATTGTAATGTATTACATTAATTATATTTGAATTATATAAATTTGTAGAAGTAGATAAAAGTTGTTATTGTATACATGGCGATTTAAAAGAGTAACTACCGAGTTTCTTGCCGGTTCTTCTCGGTAGAATCAACGTTCCGAACCTGGCGGTAGAATGTTTATTTTGTATTATTATGACTATTCATAAGTGCTTTTGTGGAGCCTACATGAATAAAGATATTTCTATTTCTATTTCTATTTCTATTTCATGTTTCGAACCCGCGACCCTGGGTTTCGTGGCCAGGGTCTCTGAACACTCGACCAACGGGCCAGTTGAATATAAAGATATATATTTTTGTCAATACTAAAACAAGTATACAGCTTGCCAGTTTTATGTTAAGCAGTTACTGCAGCAGGAGCGTTGTACATGGACTATAGGACAGAGGCGGACACCTGCAGTGAGATTTAAGAAGCTGAAGAAGAAGAAGAAGTCATCTTATCCAATGGCCATTGCAATATCAGTTATCAGTTAGAATTATCAGTTATCCTTTAACAGTGGGGGTGATCAGCTCTATATAAATACATAATTGCAAAGTACACCATCCTTAGCGGCTTGCATACGAAGTCGGAGCGCGATGAAACGCGCGCGGTGCAATTTTCGAGTTATAAATAAAATAGCCACCATTACAGGTGCTAAAGTGCACAATGCAACGGGAGTTGAGCTGATACTCGCTATCGCGATAATAGATTTTGTAAGGCAATAGTGTACTGTGACGTCACTATTTTTGGAAACTTATAATCTTCTTTGCGTTACATACGAAAATATCTCGTACGTTGTCAGGATTTGCAAAAGCCTTTCTTTTTCTCATCTAACTCATAAATTTCTTATCGATAGCTTCCGTTCCTCTTCTAGTTGAAGTCGGCTTTAGCGAATCTGATTTGATGTGAGATAAAACCGAATAAAAATGTTATTATTTCACTTTAAAAAAATGTGTTTTTAATAAAATAAGTTTTTATACGTAATTTCTTTGATAATTTATTAAATTTAGGTGAAAAACATGAATATAAAATATTAACTTCAGAAGCAAGCCACAATAATATTTGTTTTAAAATTATTAATTTTACACAGATGGCGTATTATTACTAAGAAACAACTAACCTGTGGTGGTATCGCCATCTTGTATTATTCCTGACAAATAGACTAAACTTTGCTGTAGTTCCAATTACTCACCACAGTCGCTGTTCTTGCGCGAGTTATAGCAGTAACTTTTCAAGTATGGGCAGTGACCCTCTGTTGTACGTAGTTTATTATTACTCTGTGCTATCATGCTTGCAAGATACAATTCAAGATGCAAGACGTACCAGAAACCAGTTTTAGCCAAAAATAAAATTACTACATTTTGACTCTCTACATGAGCCCACACCACTGCTAACATACTGCCAAAAAAAGGTTAAGAAATAAACAGGACCTACAAAACACCCTCTCTACAGCTTCACCACAAACGCCAGAATATTTTCGCAACAAGTGTTAGCACCCAGCGGCGCAGCGACGATTTGTTCATGTCATTAGGTTAGGTGATGCGCTGATATTTAGGCGTCCGCGCTTGCGCCAGAGACGACACGACCGCTGCGGCGCGCGCCGGTTGACACAGTGCTGCGCTAACTAGACGTCGAGACTACTTTAACACAGGGTTAAGCGATAAAACATTAGCTAGCAGCAGTGATTTGTTCACGTCTTTAGGTTAGGTGATGCGCTGATATTTGCGTCCGTGCTTGCGCCAAAGACCACACGGCCGCTGCGGCGCGCCTTGGTTGACACAGCGCAGCGCTAACTAGGCACTGGGTCTAAGTTAATTCAGGGTTAAATCTTTAAAAATAAGTTGGCAACAAAGATTTGTTCATGGCATTAGGTTAGGAGATGCGCTGATATTTAGGCACCGCGCTTGCACCACAGACACGACACGACAGCAGCGATACCGCGATTGGGGCGTGGAAGTTTTACTTCTGGGGGGCTTACTCGGTATAAACTGCTACCTACCCTACCTACCTATATAAATCATAATGTGTAGAACGGGTTTCTTGACTAACTTGAACAAATTACAGTTATGATGGTAAATGAATGCCTTAAGTCATGTAAAGTATTGAGGCAACTAATTGTTAGTCCATGATTTGTTTAACTCTAGTTTAATTTTGGCACCCGGATCTAGGTGTTGTGCCACTGAGCCCGCAAGGTCTGCGGGCGGCGAGTTCGTGTGGTCGTGCCCGCAGTCAGATTAAACTATTGCACCTCACCGACATTTCGGTCGCCATGGTAACCGAAAACACACGACTTTCCGCTGTTCACCACAAACAACCACAGTGGCCTTTATAGCTAGAGCGAGAGGATTCATTTTCGAACAGTTTTGGCCATCGAAAAATGTTCGTGAGTTTATGAAATAGGTCGATGTGTAGGAACCGTCGGGTGCTAGCACGAGTTTTGTTAGTGAAGTGTCGTTGGATGTGGGCATATAATTAGAATAACATTGATCACTCCTATTCATTCATCACCCATCCTTCTAAATTAACACAGTAAAAATCTTTGGATCAGTAGGTACATTACTGCAGGTTCTTTGACATTCAACATTGCATTGTGACTAGGTTGAGGTGCTAAGCGCGACATTTTTCTTATATCCCGAACCTGCTCAGTGCTCCAAAACATTTTGAAGAAATGAGTTGAATTTTCTGGCACAGTGAACTGAGTTAGAATAGCTGCAGTATGGTGTTCCCAATACTTATTTGATAATATTAGTACGGTTAATACGACATATGTTTTGATGAAAATTAAGAATACTGATAGAAAATGTAATATTTCTGAATTGATAGCAGAAATAAAAAAATAAGAGTGACTTCCAACAATCGCAGGGTGATACTAAGAAGGCTGCTTCTTTTAATAGAATACATTAGCTTCTCCCAACTGTCATTCTGGTAAAATGTTCTCAAGTTTTAACCTTAAATATGTAGCCTTTTATTCTAATGCCTTACAGAGTTCAATGAACCTTCGTAAAGTAGCTTCTAAAACTGTAGAAGATTCTCCTTGTAGAAGCTGAAGGTCACAGGGCACAGGCCAGAACTGAACAGACAACCGGACGCGACTAGCACAATGCGCGTTGATAAATTGTATGCTAACGGGCTGCCTGTCAATTTAGCTTGAAGTATCTTTAAACGTGAATATTTAACAGGATCTTATGGAAAGGTTTAGTAAAAAAGTTTAAGAATTAGGTAAGGCTGGAAAATTTGGTATTTCTTTTTTTTATATAAAAATTCACTCACTGAGAGACTATTAAGGCGAAATCACAAAAACACTTAAATAAAGAGCTTAAAATATAGTCTGATTGTATAGTTTTAATATCCGATAATAAGAGTAAAAAAGTCGAAGCATTATTTTTTATTTTTTTTATTGGTACTCAATTTAATATAAACTCTTAATTAAAAAAAAATATGGAAAAATACGTTTATATATTTTTTTCAAGTCAATCTTGAATGAACTGATTCCAATTACTCACCTCATTAATAGTTTAGTTTGATTGGCTCGATGGCGCATTCTGTAGTAATCCTACCTTAAGCGCCAAGAGTTGTGGGCTCGATCCCCACCCAGGACAAACATTCGTGTGATGAATACTTGTGTTTATTCTGTGTCTGGGAGTTAATATCCAATATTTAAGTATATATTTGAAATACCACTATTGATACTGATATCCGTAACACAAGTCCTTAAGCTACTACTTCGAAATCAGATCAATGTATGGAATGTAGTCGGATATTTATTTATTAATTATGGAAGCTTACATATTTACAGTATGGCAGATTCTCATGGTTAATATCGGCATTAAGCATTATAACGCAGTCATTGCTTCTAACAAAATCTAGTTTTGCACCCGGATCTGCATAGCTAATGAGACGTTTCGCTCGCGCATGTGTATTATGCATAATTTGATTGTACTTATTTTGTAAATAAACAGCAAAGTCGCATTTTATCCTAAGAAGATTGTTATTACATATTTGAAAACTTGGATATACCGTACCAGTTTGGTGACGTAAACTAAAGAAAATGTTGCTTTCTATAATTTTTTTTTTCTCATTTTTATTATTTTCTCCCATATACCTACCTACATTATACAAGAAAAAAATATTTTTTATACAATAAATATATTTTATTTTATTATTATGGTAAAATTTCTTTATTTCCCATTAGCATCGCCTCTTGGTTACACTTACGTAGTTCCCGCGTAAATGCAGAGATCAAATATAACATTTTGTTACTCTCTGATAACGTAGGTTTCCATTAAATAAAGAGCTTTGAAAATGGGTTTAGTGGTATAGAAGTCAAAGCGTAACAAACAAACAAACTCACATTTGCATTTATAATATTAGTTAGTATAACTGTTGACCAAAGAAATATATTAAATCAAGGTTAATTTAAAAAAAATAAAGTTGTTGTCTTTTAACAGACATTGACTACCAAAATCTTGCAAAGGAGTTTTCCATTAACAAAAAAAGTAATTCTCATTTCAAATATGTCATCTATTAAGAAACCAGACATTTGTACTTTCCCCGTTTTGTCGCGGCCGGCCGATCAGGTGTCCCTGTCAAACGTTTACGCGCTAATTGGGGCGGGCGCACGCGCAGCCGACGCTAATAAGCCGGTTGATTTGTGGCGCGAATGGCTGCGACTAGAAATAATAAACAGTTTAGATCTCTATTTAATTGGCCGACAGCGTGGGGAAACGGTGAGGGCTGGACTTGGCGCACTAAGTTTATTGGCATGCATATTTTAGACTAATTTTAATACTTTATTTAATTTTACGAGGTGGGTGAACGACTATACACATAGACTGTCTGATGGTAAGAGTTTTTAAAGGTAAGAGGTCTCCGTAGTATATAGGTGTCTACAACATATGGGATGTCACGCACAAGTTGACCCTTTAAAGGTTTTGCTGAGGATTTTGTGTTTTAGAAAGAAATTGTGCAATAAAATTTTGAAATACATAAGTATTTTATCAATGACTTGAATAAATGAATAGATATGTAATCTACTATTTAAAACTACATATCCACAATTTTAATAAAATTTGAAAGCAAATTAAGTATATTACCAATAAATACTGAAGCATTTTTGAAACTAATACTTTTATATTATTACATAAAAGTATGTCCAATAATGACATCCATACCCTTTTATATCCTTATAATAGACGTCATGCAATCTGTGCAATCATGCAATCAATTATAAAACTTTGCAAAACATTCTTTAAATGCATATATGTACCTAGATTTATAGCATATTTTACGATATCTGTATCACCACAGGTTTGCCCTGGGGAAACCTATAGGCCAGTAGCTTATGAATTGGATTACAAATAGGTCTCGTTATTCACACGTCAAATTCCATCACTCGCGGTGTATCCTTGACCGGACGTTTGATCCAACAATGCATAGGTCAGGGGTCACATTCCCATGGGCTCCCGCGATTTGCGTGGGATGCTCTGAAATATCTTTGATGTGAGCTTCCATCTGTTGTTAAGCTATTGTAGAATTTCTTCAAAGAGTTGCTAATATTGCCTTGTTGTTGCTTAATGTTCAGATAAAGTTGACCGTTGTGCTTATTTCCGGGGTACTTTAAAATCTGATTTAATTTGTGGAAAAATACGTTAAATTTGATTCACAATGCAATATTGATGTAGTGTGTTAAATGAAAATAGTTTTTTTTTTTATATTTAAATGTTTCTATAACTGTCAAAACCGCGAAAAAAAGTCGCGAAAATTTGACGTGAATGTTCTATAATATTCCGCAATTTTCTTAGATTTTCTTTCACAAGAATATTCAAAAAAATATTAGAAAGCTTCAAATAAAAAGATGAGTTAATTAATGAAACGCTAAATTAGTTCTCAAATAATGACGTAACCAATGTAATTGGGATACATTTAAATAGATATTTAAATGTTTATTAATACGTAGATATAGACTACTTTTATACAATGTTCTTATCTTAAGCTCCAATCGCATTACTAACAACATCTTCAACAGCCACGAGAAATTCTACCAACAGTCACAACAATTCTCCACACAATACAAATGTACTCATGACCGAGCCGTGTCACAGTGCAATCGATTATCTAACTAGAGAGCTTCCTGCACCCACAAAAACAAAGCCGACAGAACTAAGACGCGGAATGCAATTAATATAGTTTTTGCGTCGAATCAGGAAGGCCGGCGTAACTGTAAAAGGCGAAATGTGGGAGAATCGACAGGAACAATGGGAGAGATGGGGTTTTTTCGGATGAGAGAGTGCTCGTCGATGATAATTGCGCGGGCGACTCGCATGTTATGATATGGGAGGGGAGGGTTTCCTCGATGTTGGTAAGCGGGAATGGAGGTTAGGTTTGATCGGGGATTTGTATAATTTTTTATCAAGTTGTTAAAATACGCTAATGAATCTATGAAAAATACCAATAAATAGAAAGCAGCGTCCTTTTAATTGTAGTCTTGTCACCTTCATTATAATTGCCAAACTAGCTATTATAAAAGTAGTCTAAAAACTAGTTGGATTTATAGAGCACTGATTTTATCTCTATAAAATAGTTTAATTAAATTATTGAGCAAATTATTTCGGTTGTCTAACAATTTTATTTTACAAATATACATATTGAAAGATCTGTAACATCTTTGATGTATTTACTCATAGATACTTAGTATCAACACTATTTCTTCATTACATCAGATATTATTCACAATATGCTCAGTAATACTGCTTAAGATAGATCTAATGAAGGTTTTCGCTAACCCCTAGTTAACTAATTAAATGCTTGCATTGTATCAAAGTGTCACTAACTGAGAGTTAACTGGGTATTACTGAGACGTCGACATAACCCGCCGCACTCACAACTTTTTCACGAGGAAAAGCGCAAACAATACGCGCGCAAAGAAGCTGAGAAAGCTGCTCATTACCATGGCTGGACAGTTATTGTGTGGTGATCGCCTTCCTCATTCCATGGGCTAATTGAGTTGCGCTCATCTACGATCGCCCTTTGTTGCCACTTCCTGCATTAGTTTGTTGCCGTTTTGTTACTTTTTTAGTCTCTTGGATGCTGCTTTATTGTCTTGTCGTGAACACATTTGATTATTTGTTTTATCAGCAGTTTTTCTTCTGATGAATGTGTTCAGATATTAAAAGTAGGTACAATCGTTTGAATCGTTTGAAACTTTAAAGGAGACCTGTAAGTACTTAGTGTCCACTGTCTTCCTAGTTCTTCCTTACTTTCGGCTGTGATAAAGAGGATAATAAGGTGTAGTGAATTGGTAGTCATATTTGGAACACAAGCGATCTCTATGAGGCCCTGTGGAGGTCTAGATTTTTTTAATTGTATAGGACATATGCTCATCGTGCTCTGCTTAAGGCTACGATAAAAATACAGAGTTTTGTGATAGGAATTATAGATACTATATTAAAATAATACTATATTAATGTATTGTCTAAAAGGATTATTACATTATACATAACTAAACATCTCTATCAAAAGAACCGATCAAATCCTAACTGCAAAGCAAATCTCATGACACCACCATCCGCTAAAACCGTCAGTCATTACAGCCGGCTGGCTTTAACCAGGAAGACGCCAAAATAACTCTTGCACAACAGCTTTCCACTAACAAGGGCCCCCTCACGTATGCACCTTATACGGCCGAAACCCAGCTAATTTCGGTCGTGCATCCTGCACATGAGAACTGCAACGTACGCGAAACGATCAGTCAAACCACTACTTAAACATCTACATAAGTCACGACGCAGTAACAGTTTAATAATGTCCGCGGTAGACCCCGGCGACCCCGAAGAAATACGGCTGAACGGACTTGGGCCATATTTCCCCATGTATCGTGGCAAGTCGTGTCTTCCTTGCTGGAAATAAAACGCAAGGTCCATCTCTGGGGGCATCGGTGCCTTAGATGCGCTATTTTTGAGCTAATTCACAAACAACTTAAGAAGAATAGCTGAACCAATCCAAAATGTGCCTTATTAGTTAACGTTTAGAATGTAAAGTTGAAGATTCGAGTTCTAGGTTAAGTTGGTAGTAAGAGCGAGGTGCGAATAATGTCATGGGAAGGCTCAATGGATGAGCGGACAGCGCGTGGACTGCTGACCGGCAAGTTCACAAAACAACCATAGATTCAGCAAACAATTTTCATCCTTACCCACCAAGAAATAAAGTCGGTGGGAGATAAAAAGCCAAGTTTGTCGACGAGGTCGTAGGTGGCGTCAGTCGTGATCTTAATAAGTGTAAATCTGTTAAGATGTCTCACCGAGTTTGCATAAATTTTTCGATTTGTTAGAGGGCTAGATCGTTATCTAAGATAGATGCGGTAGGAACGGCCACTGATGCTTCTAAGTAGAATTTAATAAGGAACTACGCGCAATAAATAGGGAATTTATACTTAAAGATATGTCCTGTTGTGAATTAATTTACGTATAAATAGATACAAATGGCTTTTGAATAACTGGAAATAAGACGTTCAGTTAGGTATAACAGGACAATCGATCGTAGATTGGTTTAACTTGTAGCATTACAAAAATATAAATAGCAGACGCCACATTTTTTTTTAATTTGGAAATTAATTCCTCGCTTTGAACAAATCATGCATGACTATGATTTAATTAATATCTACTAATAATTAAATACGAATAATGGAGTGAAGAAAATCATATAGTGCTTGAAACACTAAAATTATAACGGAATAGTAGTATTATAGAATACAATAATATAGAGGCATATACCAATCTAAAGAAGATATCACAGCTTCATTCACGTGATAAGTGGCCAGTATACACGAGGTACAACTGAGTAATATGCATCTCTCTAATGCGAGAGATAATTCCTAGTGATGATTGTGGGAATTTCGTAAGACATCCGTTATAATGACATTTGGGTAATATAATTAATTACAATAGACAGCTTTACAATTTTTGCGTATCAAGTCACGATTTTTTATTGATTTTGATAAACGTCAAACGTATAGTTTTTAAGTTGTTTTATAGTAGCTGGTAAGGTTATAAATTGTAATTATTAAGGCTTCACGTTAGATTTATTAAAAATTCCGGGATAAAAAATGTGTTATGTCAGTTTTTTTACATTTAATCTTCGGGAGTGCCAAATGGTAGTTTTGACGTGAAGGCTCAATAGCCAGACTAATAATTATTTTAGCAATTCAAATAGTAATGAATATTATTGGATTAGTGAAGTTACCATGAAGTTTTTAGGCGGTTAGAAATAAAGAAAAAAGGTTAAAGCTCTTTTTGATAGAAGAAAGAAGAAAGAAAGAACAATTGTTTATTCAGAATACGTGGATCCAATATGCCGACCTACCCAGAAACTGCTCATAGGGTACAAACCAGACTCTCATAAACAACCCAGTGACAGCATCCCGTGTCATCTCGTGTGGCCCCACAAAGGTCGCACTTACTTTGTAAGCATCCTAGACACATTTGGCAGAACCACCACAAATGTCAGAGGATGCGTCCCGGCCACCTGAGCCATATAAGAGCGGCGATTGGCCTACTAACATACTCTTAATAGGGTGTGTGGGGTGAATATTAAAATGTGCATGTTATGAGAGGTTATGACCAATTGCATGCATATCTTAGAATGAGAAAAAAACATATTATTAAAAAAAAATTTTTTGGGAAATCCTGTTTTTTTGATTTTTTTCTAATTGATTTACATCTGTTTATCCAAATAGTAGTAGTAGTTTAAGCGCTAAGGTGAATCATATCTAAATATAAACGTATACTGATTGCTAAAATCATATACTTTTGACTTTGATCTGCCAAGTTAGGTTTTTAAAATTCAATAAACCCTTAAGGCGTGATTGAAAAATTTATTTTCGATTCAGATATATGTCTGTTACTTATTGAGTCTTATTAATGACATTGACTTCGTACGGTTGATTCTTTTCTATTCTTTTTCTATTCTCTTTCATATGTATTTAGTATATGGAGTGATTTTGCCATTACAAACAAACACTTGAATTTGATTTATTTGTCTAATTTCTGGATTAAGTCCGAATACTTAGTCAGTGGGTTACGTCATTATCCGCGCCCACAGCACGCAGTGTAATGGCTCTATGATCCAAGGCAAAGTGCACCAAGCGAGTGCATAATAGAGAACTTAATAAAGCATAATGTGACCGGACTTGCCCTTTCCCGTAGGAAGCGGCCGGCTCACTGACCCACTGCGGCGGGCACTCACCTCACTGGAGTACATTTCAATAGGCTAGATGACTAAAAAATCTGTTTAGTCCGTCAGTTAGATTATAAAAAAATATTGAACACGTATTTTTTTTTTATTTGTCAAACAAACATTGCCGAAGATACAATGCATTTAAGTTGCGCGTGACGTCACGTTTTCGTAAATTTTTTACAAATAGTGACGTCGCAAGCCCCCACTCCAAAACTTTGATGCTCTTTATCATTGTGATTTTTTGTTCATTTGATAAATCGAAAAATATGTGTCTAATATTTTTGTATGATCAAACTGACGGACTAAATAGAATTATAGTTTTTTAATGCAGTCATCCCCCTATTATGTTATGACTGTTCTTATATGTATTGTCTTTGAATAGCATTATCATCATCATTCATCATCAAATTTTTCATGCAAATCGGGGTTTGTTTGGATCATGATATTGGGTTTAGTGACCTTGAAGCCATTGACCTTCGCAACCCTTAGATGGGGGAATCAGATATGTCAGATCATGGTTGCACATCCTTATCTATTTGAATATGCTGGTTTCCTATTGATTCTATTTCCTTATCGACGAGCTAGGTAATCATCTGTTATACCACTGAGCTGGGGGTATAATAGACCGATTCGATCTGGATTTTTACAAATCTAGCATTAAGGTTTGAAAATCCGTCTAAGGTACATGCCGGACTTGTTGAAGGATCATAGTTAAACAAACATAACGCCAGGAAGTTGATGTTGATTAATTTATTTGTAACGAGGTTATTTACAAACATGTGGACTTTTAGCAGTTCCTTCTGGGAAGTTGGATCTTCTCCCTCGAAGACAGTAGTGGAATGGGTCCTATAGCCACTTAACCCTGAACAGTCCTAAATCGCCAGGAATGTGCACGGAGTCAGATGATATGATGTTGTCGGATATTAATAAATTTACGATATATGCTAAGTTTGGAACTAGTGATTGGCGTGCAGATCTCGACAATTTATGATATGACTAGACAAAATGGCGACCCAGCCAACCCTACTGGTACATCTAATCACAGCTCCTCCCAGATGAAACAGGCAGATAGCCAGAGAATAGAACCTCCGGCACAGTCAATGCCGTTTGCGACACAGCCAAATGTCAAAATAAGGTTAAAGGTAATTATTGTTGCTTGGCATTCCCGCGGATTTATGCAGGAATGCTCGGATGCGCGTTTGGTAATAGTTTTTGATCTGTTAGCGATTTGTTGTTCATTGTTGTTGGCTTTAATTAATTCGAAGACAGAGCTTTCCGTGTTCGCACGCGGCTATCTGAAAAGGACAATCGTTGTCTGTGAAATATTTACTATACTAGTCAGATGTCATTTGACAGTAATGATTGGTCAATATTTTCTACGTAGTATTTTGATCATCGCTTAGATCAGTATGCTAGATAAAGTGAGCAATAGATTGAGAGGCTGATGTCTGGCCTTCATTACCCTTAGAAGTGTACCTAGCAAATTGGATCATGGTCAAAAGTCTAAAGTTATCTAAATCTAAACTTTCTCATGACATTTTTAGTCACTGTTCTGTTGAGTGGTCATCATGAAATCAGTTTAGATTTTTGAACATTTCAGGGTATGGGTTTATAAAATATCATCTTTTGCATATGAGTCCTATTTACTGAACTATTAATACCATCATTGATTAATTAGGACATCGGATAGTATTTATTTTTTTGAGTTTTGAAGAGGTAAGAAGACAGTCCAAACGGTTCGTGTATACACACTGTGCCGCTCGCCAGTTCTCTTATTTAGGTAATTAAACATAAACAGTAAGTCAGTGATAGACACCTTAAAAGGTACAAGCCGACAAACCATGCGAATCTATCTTCACGATGTTCAAAATGCTAAATCCGCATTTACCTAAAGCCTTGGTCTGACCGGACCTCAGCTGAGCGGCGTCCTAACGAGACTCTTGCGCAACACGTCCCCTCGCTCACGCGCCGCCCCGCCCGTGACATCGCCGAAAGGATCCGCCGAGTGTCATACAATATCAGACACATATACAACATTATGGCTTTACAAAGATACCTACATTTTAAATCGGTACATTCTTATATTTTCGGAACGGTTGGTAGCATAGCGGATTCAACTCGGATACCTAAAACTTCGTAATTAAACCTGCACATTCAAACAACTGGATGAGTAACCATGATAAAAAATTTCTGGTTACGAAGGTCAGATAGGCAGTTTCAACTCAGCGGCAGCCTCATTATCTGCCAAAATATGAAAACGTAAGCAGTTATAAGGAGCCAACTAATATAAGTTAGTCTTAACCCATTTACATAGACTACTCATTGCTTTGATGACTATATCAAATGTAATTGACATTGCGTTGATGTTGATGGCAATTGGTGTGGCAAACAGCATTCAGCAATAAAGTTTAAAATGAAGCTTGCACCTATTTTATTCCCATGCAATATTAAAAAATATGTAATAGTAAAAACATAAAAAATCGGGTATAATCATTACCAATATTACCTGCGACCTATTATGCGCAAGAGTACCTATCACCTTGTACCTGTTATCCAACAATTGCCCGCTGATTCTCTCTCGGCGAACGCTCTCCAGCGATGTAGATCATAATGTTCGAAAGCAGAATGATTGACAGGCGGACAGATCACAATAACCGGTAAACAATTACGATCGTCGAATTATTGCTATGCCGGGCCGCGTGCGCAACGCATATTTAAATCGGCGCAAAGGTCGCAAACTTTTGACATTGTTTTGATTCTATTGTTCGATAAGTTTGCACGTCTTGCGCAATTGTTAGATAGTGGAGTAATATGATGCGTTGGTACTTGATACTTTGACGTTGAAAAGTCGAATTCTGTTTCAATGAGATCTTGCGCAGTTAATAGTCTGCTAATCCGGATATCTTCATGGATACTCGCCTCACCGGGAAGCGACGCGCGTTATGTATGACCCCTATCGGCTAAAACCCACCAAAGACATCCATTTCTAGAGCTGATATCAAGAGCGACAGGAGTACACGTGTAACTTCCTCTGTCGCCCCAACCCTAAGAAATCCCTCGCGTCGGGCGAAATGGTTATGTAGGACTGCTGGAGACTCCTTTTGCTCGAAAGCAAACGTATTTTTTCTGTTGGGGAAACTCCCATGAGCCGTCAGCCTCTGCTCGGAGAAACAGAGGGCGGTGTGGAGTTTTAGTCGGACTCGAACCGACTAAAACTCCCATGTGACCTACTTCTGCGCAGTACCGGAGAAGCCGGTATTCCCACTGTTGGGACTAGCAGCAGTTCCTCCTCTCGAAAGTTCACCTTAGGAAGGTTAGCTTTACCTACGATACGCCGGACAGCGATCCCCGTCGTGGATCGTCGGTCGTGCCGGCCGATCGGACGCGATCACGGCCCCGCCTAATTTATGGACCCGCCGACGAGAGCCGAAGCTCCCGGAATTGTACTTCATTAGTATTGTTGATAGTCATTCTGTTTCATAGAGAGCACGAATAGCGAATTCGTGGCGCAGGCGCAATTTTGTTTCGGTTAGGTTATGGCCGTATCATCCTTCGCGTTTGTTTGTAGAGAGTTTGTAAATGGCAGAAAAAGGTTGAGCAAGTTTAATAAAAGAAAAAATAAGAGATTGGGGAAAATACTCAGTCCTATGTTGGTCTGGGACATTAAAAGAATGTGCCAACTGTGTTTCTTGCCTAGCATGTCGTAAAAGGCGACTAATGTATATTTGGGTTTTGGGTGTGTGATTGTGTAGGTGACGAGCTTGTCACTTGTCACTACTTTATCACAGTTTTCCATTTAACCCAGCCCAGTTTTGTTTTTGGCTGTATGTGGTTAAAGGGGCCTGCTGTCCTTTTGACTCTGCCTACCCCTTTGGGGATTATGGGAGTGATGTTATATGATATGATAATATGATATGGGAAAATGCTCGTTTACTTTTATCTAGTAATACGTCCAGACTGACGGATAAGTGTATCTTAAATCCGACCTAGTTAGCTATGAATAGGTATAGGCTAAGCTTGTAGCATTTGAGACCAGGCAATGTTCTGTGTATATACTAACTGAAAAAATTCTAGATAACTCTTGACATTATCTTAAGCTGATTTTTATAGGAATATAGAATTCTATAAAAATATCGAAATAAACGAAATAAACCGAATTGCACAGCGCTTCTAAGGATTTTTTATATATAACAATCCTAAGTAGTTTAGAAATTTAAATTTGACTAATTTGAGAAACGACCAACTAAACTAAACGCAATTTTCTAATCCATGCTTCTTTTAAGACAGCTGTAGACTAAACTGCGGAATTGGCAACATGACTACAAACATACATCAGAGCTGGGCACAAGAAACTATTGTACTTATCACAAACTAGTTTTTTACCCAGGAAAATTCCCTATGCTGTTCCTGTCTTTCTTATTTATAGCTCGCATACTCTTTTATTTACAATATTCAGCTCCAAAACGGAGTCAGTGGAGCGAACAGTTGGTCGTGGCAGGAGTCACATTTCCCCAGTCCGTGGGAGCGCTCTGCTGACGGACGTCACGACTATCGGCCACGACCCGCGTATGCGCTGCCCCTCGTACCCACACACTAGGTCCACGGAGCAACCGGGTACAGATGAGTGCTGTTATACTTAAGTGTGAGGTACGTAGAAGGCCTAGGATATATCGTTGGTCGAGTGGTCAGAGACCCTGGCCATGAAACCGAGAGTCGCGGGTTCGAATCCCGCCAGGGGCAAATATTTCGTGTGACGAACATGGACATTTGTACTCGAGTCATGGATGTTTTTAAACGTATTTAAGTATATCTATCCGTTCACCTTGTATCCATAGCACAAGCACAAGCTTAGTTTGGGACTAGGGAGTTGGTGTGTCAGTCTGGAGAATTATTTATTTATTTATTACAACGCATAGTCTGCTAGGATTTAGTTATAATTATAGCTTGATCTCGGTATGTGACTTTTTTATTGAGTGTTTCTTTCAAATCTATGTAAATAAAGAATATTTTGACTTTGATATCGACTTTGAATTTGGATGTCATCAATCGCATAGGATCGATAGGAGATCCTATACCAAAGATTCTGGGGGTCCAAAACGCCTTGGTGATTTCTGTTACAATGTAATAACCACACTCGCAATTTTTTTACTAAATTCTTGATGCGGTCTAAGTGAACCTCGACTTAGCTTTTCATCTTTTCTGATCATCTTCAATCGTTATGCTGAATCAGCTATGAATCTGAATTCATAGTGATACTAGGCAAGGAGTAGACCCTCTGCACATGCGCTCTCGTGAACTGAGGCTGTAATTACACTCGCGAGACTGAAGAGGCGGCGCTGGGAAACGTGCATATCGTTTATGGCGTTTGGTGGCAAAATTTAAATTTTCCTATATATTTTCCATACAATCATCAATACAATAGTCATTTTCCTGGTTATGATCCGTACTGAGTCGGGGTCAGCTTAGACCTGTCCTGAAGAATCTTGGGTTTAGCTAGTCCGGTAATACATAGAAGCAACTGCCTAGCTGACGTTCGCAAGTCTTTGTAAGGGAATCATACAGATTGCATCATGGTATATTGTCTACTAATAAAATGCAAAGGAAAATATGCAGTCAACCCTGTGACACTATAATTTATAGACCTGATGGATAAGTTTTCAATAGATTTAGACAACGTCCAGTCAGACAAAAAAATACCAGTTCCCTTTAAATAACCATGTTTTCATCGTGTATTATATCTACACCACATTTGCTTTTAAGTGTTAAATATATATATATATATATTTTTTTTTGTTTAAAATTGTTCACTATTAGATGGGGGTTAATGGGGATATAGTGGCGACATACATATTGTATCTATTAATAATGTTTTCTCAAATTGCATAAGATAACATTTCTTGCTCACACGCAGTGTTAATTCAAATACGAAAATACATCAATAACAATAAAATTTTATGTAAACATTAGAAATCATAACATCGCTAATACTTACTTTAAAAGTCAGTTACGACCGGGTTTTACTGACTAAACCGCTCGCCGGTTCCCAATAGCTTTATTATTTGAGCTGCCCGTTTTACGAACGCAAATACGAAACGTTTCGCTCATTATATAGTGAAGGTATTTCCCGATTATACTGCTTAAGGCCTCATAAAAAGGCCGTTAAATAAATTGCTCTGTCTCCAAGTGCACGGCTTGAAGAAGCACAATTCACGAACCGAACTGAATTTGCAGAACCAACAATCAGAGGCCATCTAATAACCGCTTGATCGCGTAAAGGGTAAGGATGAAATAATATAGTCGATACTTTTAGTCGATTCGGCCTCGGTTGTAATGTATCGATACTTATTTGGTATAGATACTACTCGTGTCGATTGTTTCTGTTTGAAGAATTTAGAATTAGAATAAATAGATAGAAATAGCAACGGTATTGTATATTGTATAGTAATGTTTTGTTTCCTTGTAAAACTAATTGAAAAAATATATTTATGGATAAAAATCAATATGTAAACTTCAAAAATCAGTGATGCGTTAAGAAAATATTCGATGTTATTTATGTTCATGGGTATGGTAGCCGCATGGATTATATCCTTGCCAAATTAAAATTGTGACGATAATTCGAGTACTTTTAATCAATTATAATACTCGATTGAAAAGTATCGATACTAAAAGTACTCGATATCGAAATATCGAGTATGTACTTGGACTGATCGTTTCATCCCTAGCAAAGGGTAGTTGCATACGAGTCAATCGGCGGAGATGGCGCCGTAAACGTGGCGGTTTACGAGCGTTTTCGCTTTCACGCCATTTGCAATAAATCAGAGGAGGCCCCGAGTGGGCGACAGCGTGCGCTCGCGCACCGTGGTCAGATTGTGACGGCAGACGGGCGTTTGCGACCAGAAGAGTGAAATTTCACATACGACGTCAATGATTCATCGTCATTAAGATCTGAAAAAAAATTTTGGGGCCAGTCTGCACACAGGGCGGGAGGTGGAGGAGAACAAAGTACAGAGAGCCGGAACAGCTGGTGGCACAGCCAAATATGAACAGCGAGATAAAAGCGCACAGACTTCGCTGGCTCGATCACCTTGAGAGAATGGGCGAAGATCGAGGAGTGAAAAAAGCGTACTTGGGACGGCTGAGTGGTCGGCGACCGGTTGACCGTCCCAGGTACTGCTGGGGGCATGACGTCGCAAAGAACCTGCGCGAATCCCATGCCAGTCAGTGGCAGTCGGTAGTCGGAGATGGAGGCTCTTATTATCTTAGACTATGATCCTTTTATTTTGTTGATCAATAGGTTAGATCATGGTCTTGGTTTAAGCAGTCTCTGTTGCGGCTCCGTGGTCCAAATTGGTGACGGCAGACTGGCGTAGGCGACGTCAAGATATGACGTAACTCATTAATCGTTACCTACTTGCCTTTATGTCCTGTGCGTTGGTAGGGCTTGTTTGGACCCCATGATCTAGTAAAACCGCTAAACTCAATACTCCTGGGTTAAACAGTTTTGGCGATAGCATCATATAACAAAATTGGTCAATTTAACCACGGTCAAATGACGTCACTGTTTCGTCTGCTTGACTTTATATCTAGTCAGGATTAGTTCGTTGGGTCTATTACTTAGTCTAGTCGAGACCTAAACTTCTCTCCCCAACCCCTGGGTTTAATGAAGTCCCATAATATTATTGTATTTTGGTCAAAATATTTTAAAACTCAATAGCCCGCTACAGGATAACTGATTTAGATAAAATACATTACAGTTCCACAGTAAGTATTTTACTGATCCATGTAAAACGATTAATTAGTTAATTAATTACTGACTCGTATTTCTCTATATGTGGTAAGTTATCTTTATCTACTGTTAATAGGGACTATCGTTTAAGGTTCATTTAATACGGATATTAGTTTTCTATATAATTACCGTGGGGTGGTCATAAACCGTGGTTTTATTCTGGGTAACATTATCCGCTACAACTTACCATTGCAATAATCCTCTCTCATTTCATCTTTCTAAGATATATGTAAGTACTAGGTTTCCTCTAGGTCAGTTGCCCTAGCGGTCGAAAAACCTATCCTGGGCACAATAAAAATCTGTGACGTTCTTGGATCATGTAAACAAAACTCGCGCGTTACGTTTATTAAATATATATTTTCTAAAAAAATTATCAACATAAAAAGCCATGACTATTCTTTAAAAAAAATACATATAATTTTCTTAATAATTTGGATTTGATTGGATACTAAAAGAATACAGGCGTCTTTTTTAAATATCCATATCATAAAAAAAATTGAAGCACTGACTATGCTCAAAAACACATAATTATTTAGAAACTAGCTGTCTGTTAATATGTACAATAAAAAAATTGTTACTTAAATTATTTTTGCTCCTATAACAATTTACTTAAGAGGTTATCTAACTTCTATTAAATAACGCGTCCATTTCCATATTATGAACCTCCTCTGGCGTGTGATTTAATGCTGAAAAGAAAAAAAAAATTATACTACAATGTTAGTCACAAAGCTTACCAGTTCTAATATTTTGAATGTACTAGTTACTATCAGACTGACCCTGACAAGATCACAGCTGCCTAACAACCCTTTAAATAATAAAGGTGACAAAGTCAGTCGATCTTTTTAATATCCTTTAAATAAATCAAATAGCTTTAAAAATTATTTAATTACTAATTAATGCACAGGTATTTATTTACAAGGTCTTTTGAAGGTCATTAACCCCCTTCACTTTAGCAAAGCTTTCCTTTAGGCAAATGATATTTGTTCGTGATCATTGTTGACAAGATTATATGATCTCTATAAACATAAATAAGGTATATCTAACTATACTTTAATATAAAGTAAGGTAATTCATACTTACTATACGACCCTCTTCTTGAAAACCACAGGTATGTGTTCAAGATAAGAAAAATAGCTGATACAATGATAAGACAAGTCATGGCTATTATAACTATAATGTATGCAGTATATACATCTTGTTCCCTTGCGGGTGGTAGGGTGCTAGAAAAAAAACAGATATCGGCTATCCTATTAAGGAAATTAAAACTGAAATGAAATGAAATAATTTATTTGGCAAGTGGATTTATAACAAATTCGCACGTAAAAAAATTCTAAAAATATATAAACTAATGATTGGTAAGGCCAATCATTAGTTTATATATTTTTAGAAAGCCCGCTTCAATCGCGTTATATTCCGATCGTTACAAGGACTTTGCCTTCCTTCGGGTACTATACATTTTTTCCGAATAAAAAACAGCTTATCTCCTTATTTAGGTTCAAAACTTTTGACATACGAAACCCTATTTATCAACTGATTAAATGGTTTAAGCATGAAAACATGATAACAGAATATTTTCGCGTTATAAGGAAGGATACTGAGCATTAAAAATTTTTGATACCATCTATAAAAAGCTCGATTCGGGATCTTCACACTCACAATGAATCTCTTATAGTAATAATTATAAAAAATAAAAGTCTAAGTATATATAATATAGCATGCCTTTTTAGATATATAAAGACCAGGTATAGTCTAGTCGGCAACAAAATTTGCTAAACACTTTTAAAAGTTTTCCAAAAACATAAGAACAAATACATTCAGCTACTTTCAATGCCGGCCATACTTAAAAAAAAAAAAGTACCTTTTTTTGGTTGGCTGTAATTGAGTTAAATAACCTTTGGAAAAGCCCTCCTTTGAATTTACTATACTTTCAGTGTTATTTTTTTCTACGGCATTTGTATTATACGAATTATCATCACTCTCGTAGTCGCTGAATTCGTTATTTATTTTCTTATCCATATTTTCAGCGTCAACTGTATTCATTATTTTTCTATAATTGCCGAATGGTTCTGTTCCTTCTACAGTATTATTATCATTAGAATCAAGAGGATTTGATAAATCCAATACTGTTTTGTTTGAACTAGATTCCAAATTTACAATCGTAGACGTTTTTAAATCATGCAGCTCGTTACTGGAATCAATATTAGTAACCAATGCTGCGGTTTTTAGAACAATCAAATCATCGGTAATATCATTCACACTTGACCCATTTGAAAAATTTTCGGATAAATCATCAATCGATGATGTTATGTTGGAATATTCATCGTATTTTGCAGTGTTTGCAATTATTAGATCATCATTGTATATAGTTTTTCCAGCGTAATATTGAGTGTTAGATGGGGTAACTATTGTATGACCAAAAATAATGGCATCCTCTGCGGGCTGTGTAGCAGTCCCATATGTAATAGAATCATTGATCTTTAGGTTTAATTCATCAAAATCGAACAGTTTTTCAGTTGCACTCGAAAATGTGGCTTCAATTTGACTTTCGACATATTTATTTTTAGAAACGTTCATCAAATGTCTATAGTTATGATCTATATAATCCTCATTTATTTTCAGTGATGTGTTATTTATTTGATCCAGTTTATTCTTGGTTGATTTATCAATTTTTAAAACAGATTCGTTATTGTTTATTGCTGTGGTGGAATACGGATAAGTAGTATTATAGGTGATTGAGTTATTTTGTACATTTAGATCATCACGGGTTGCTTCTACTTTATAAGTATCATTATTATAAATCAAATGTTTATTATTATTTATCAAATCTACAGAGTTCGAAAACTTGGAAGTATTATGTTTTTGAAAAGACATAGGAGTAACTAAAGTAGTGGATCCGGCATCATCGGTGTCTTCATAATCTAGGATTTCCGTAAAATTTGAAAGGTCTATAGACTCGTTGTATGGGATAGTAATAATATTGATACGAAAAGGGACGGTACTAAGAAATACTGTAGAATTGTATTCAGGAATAAAATGATTGATATTTGTCTCATCAAAAGACGAATTAGTTCTTGATATGTTTTCCACAATATTACTATTAGATGTGTCGTTATCAGACGAAGTCGAAGTAATCATTACATTGTCAGTGTTATTGTAACTAGAAATTTTATTAATTTCGGGATCAGGAATTTTGGTTGTGTGTTCCGTTCGTGTATTCTCAATATTTGTCGGTTCTGTCGCACGTAATGTGGACATGATATATTCATTATGAATAATAGCCGAGTAATTTTTATATGGAATCTCTTCTGTAGATTTTTTTAGATTCAACGTAGGTTGAGAATGAATGGGTGTCAAATTTTCTTCTATGGAATTTGTATGGTACCTGTCGGTATAGCAGAAAAGATTATCATATTCGTCGTTTAAAATTTAATTAGATCACTTATTTAATAAAAATATAACTTACCCAGCACATCCACATATGCCATCTATACCAAGCCCCAATTTTCTGTTACAAGAATAGTATTGTTATTAGTGGCACTTTAATATTTTTTTTAGTTTTTTTATTTATTAGCATTAACCATTTACAAAATCTTCACAGGAAACCTCATAATAAAATAGTTAGCTTTCATTATATTTTTATATTATGGATAAAAAAGAAAACTAAAATAAAAATTATCAATAAATATATATTACTTTTATATGCAATGCAATGCAGTTGTAAATATCTATCTGTAGAATTTAAGTTGATGAGCTGTGTGGCTCACAACAAATAATGTATCGTTATGTGATTTTAAATACTACATTATTATAATACGATCTTAATAAATGTATTTTTTTTTAAATTAGACTGAAGTCGTTTGGCCTAGGCATGTAAGCTTCCGGTTTCGATTCTAATTTGGCCAAAATTAAGAAACAAACATTTTTATTTTTATTGGGTTCTACAAAATTCTGGAACTAAGGAGAATATTTATTTATTTATTAACCTATGTATGCAGTTATTAATAAAACATCAACAATTTAACTAATATTTTTCTCTCACCGTTTTTAATCAGATATTCATGTGATTCAAACTTACTATGTACATTTTTAGTTATTCAAATATTGATTGTAAGTAAATATCGATATTAATTTAAAGTACCTAAATATTATCTAATTATAGTGAAAGCCATAACTCACCCGTCTTCGTTGAATGTACTTATGTGGCAATTCGTGTATCCTATTTTAGTTGAATTTGTAGATTTAATAATTTTATATCTAAAAATACATAAAAAATTAATATATACAATTAATATATACCAGACATTGCATAACATTTCATGAACAAAGCAACTGACTTATGCAAAATTTTTAAGACCTTTTAATTTAATTACTAATAAATTGATAAACAAACTACATTTAATATTGTTGCATACTTATTTAGTTATTTTATTAGATCCTAGATCATGTAGTAAAGTAATCTTACTCAAAATATTTTGCTGATAGATGGTTTTACTCGTAATATTAATTTAAATATACCTACAAAAAAAATTTAGTTAGGTCACTTTACTATTAAGCATGCGAATATAGAGCATCCTTACCCAAGGCATTTGCATAATTCTTCATCATTTAATATTTTGATAACCCTAAAAATAAAAAATCCATTAGAACACTGCGGACTTAATTTACACATTAATAACAACACAAGTACTTGTATTAAAGCAGAATCGCAATATGGTATTTCTTTCCATATTATACTCGTATAAAACTGCCTGAGAATAATAATATATAATAATATATAATAATCTATACTAATATTGTAAAGCTAATTAGTTTGTTTGTTTGCTTGAACGCGTTAATCTCAGGAAGTACTGGTCCGAATTAAAAAATATTTTTGTGTGGTATAGTTAACTTATCGAGGAAGGCTAACATTAACCACAAACGCGGGTGGAACCGCGGGCACAGCTAGTGATTATATAATTAAGTAGACATACTTGTTATTTAATAGCTCCACTCGTACTTTGCATTGTTCATTTTTGGCATCAGAAAATCTAGCAAATGCCTAGAAAGTAAAATATATTGTTAATAAATTATATTATTTTACAATTTAACAATGCCTATACTGCGGCAGAATAGAAAACAAAGACTATATAAATAAAATATAGATGGTATTTACTTTGTACGAAATATCAACACATCGCGCAAATATTATATATATATGTAATATTTGCTTTTTTTATGATGAATAGGAAGTATGTATATATTATAATATATATATATATACTTACTATACTTCTTAATTGTAGGCACGTATGATAAAATACTTACAAATAATGCAAATATCAATGGAAACATTAATTTATAAAACTTAAACATTTTGACTATTTCACAACACACATCATAGTATGGGAACAAAACATTGTGTGAAATAATTGGGAGTGATATTCTTATCTGTAGCTGTGATAATTAATGTTTTAATAATCAGTATAAGCGCAGTAATGAACATTTGTCTGTTTGGTTGTTTGATCAATCAAACAATTAAATAAACAACACAATCGAAAAAGTAACACGTTGCGTAAACAGGTACTTCTACATAGTCCTATTGACACCTGAATATTATTTTTAATTTGTGAATCGATATCTTGACAAAATCTTTGTCAAGATGTCGATTCACATGTAAAAAATCTCATGTCTTTGGCCGCTATAAAAAATGTTGAGTACGCCTGCTCTAAGCCGACCTTGACTAAGCATAATGATATAAGGTTTTTTTTAAGGTATTTGATTTAGATTAAAACAGAAAGGAGCAGCAGAATCCTGTAAATAAAACACTGTATGAGGAAAACGTTATCAGCGATCTAGTTAATGGGTAACTGGAGAGCTAATTAATGATGTTTTAATTATTTCTATGACCCAAAATACCAACTCTCGTTATGGGCACATTTTAATATCAACGTTAAATATACATAAAGTCTTTTATAACGGTTTTTTTTATTAGATGGTATAACGCCAGAACGTTAAGTTCCTATGTACGAATCAAAGGGGTTGCGGGTTCGAGTCCCAATAGGGGTAATATTCCTGTCATTCGCATTATGCAAGATCTATATTATTCATAAGTGTTTTTTTGATTGTCTATTAGTTTCACAGATGTTTCTATTTTTTGAAAATGTTATTTTTTAAAACACCTTGTCTGTGAAAGTTCTATCGAAATCGATTCAACCGTAATGGAGATTGGCCGGAACAGATAGACACATTGACAGATATAAAGCTTATAAATTTATATTTTGTTGTAAGTGCGGTAAACACATTATGAAGTAGGTATTCTGTAATAAGCAGACACTTTAATATATCTATAGAATACATAGAAATATATAACTATACTAAATGCGTTCCACTCGCCCGTCTGTCGCGCTCTAACGGGCCAAGTTTCACTCGACCGGCGCAGGCGCCGATTCCCCATTTTACTGTCAATACAACTAAACGTCTCAATTTGGCCCGTGCGGTCCAACAGTCATCCATACATATGTCATGTTGGCTTTATTCGCATGCTTTTAGGAGTCGCAGACAGGGCAGGCCAACCTTGGGGCTAGATCGTGAGAAACCGTCATGTTATTGTTAATAAGCTATTTAATAAGAGTGATTTACCTCAACATTCCTCTTTAATTACTGTGTTCGTGATCATCCAACTTCTGCGAAAGGGGTCGGATTTTGATGATTTTTTTTTGTGTATAAGGTAGGTCGTAAAGAAATTTTCACCCTCATAATAATATACCCACCCCCATTTCGAGAACGGGGCGGTACCAAGTTCGTTGGGACAGATAGTAATTCTATATTGAGGTCGGTTGGCAGAATTGTTAGAGACCCATGACATAATAACTAAGGTGTCAGGTTTGAATTCCGTTCAAGATTACGTACACGTTTACATTTTAAGAAGTTTCTGCTCATTTCCTTGATTTTAATCAGTGAGTGCGACCACTGGCTTAAATAAATTAATTATATAACTAGGTTCTGCCCGCGGCTTTGCTCGCGTGGTACATCGATAAGCTATGTATACTATTGAAAAGTTTCATTAAGATCCACGCAGTACTTTTTGCGTGAAAGAGTAACAAACATCCACACATCCATCCATCCATACAAACTTTTGCGTTTATAATATAAGTAAGTATGACAAATAATAACTATGATCTACTTTTATTTATCCTTGCTAGTATGTTCTGCTCCTCGTTGGGGTCTGATCTGACAGTGGTCTAACTAACTAACTAAGTTATTTTGCACTTTCGTTAATCGCACATCCATTTGTCGCGCTCAAGTAGCACACTCGATTTTAATTGATAATAAAGATTCGTACTGCGATTTGCGAAAATGCAAATGAACGTGAGATGTTTCGAATACAAAAGTAGTATTCGAATCGTTTAAAGTGGCAGACATAAAGCATATATACTGAATTGATATCATCTGAAGGCATAAATTAAACAAAAACAATATTTTTTTATATTTTTGCAAGTATAAAAAAGGCTATGTATAATATACTATTGATATATTTTATTATAAATGCAACAATGTTCCAAGGATATACATACGTTTTTTGTGACACTAATATTTGATTACCTTTGCATGCTCCTCGTACTGAATATTTATCCAAAGATGAATAAAAATTCTGCATTATTTTTTAGTACTTTATATAGCGATTTATTCTTTATAAGCCCGTGTTAATAGCATACGTATTAAGGACATATACTTAATAAATGCGGATGTTAATAATAGCACGGACAAAGAGTTAGATAATATATCAACATACGAGAGTAAAGTATTGGACGTTAGTGCAGATTACACAAAGATTGTTGTACACGCTTTATAATAGTTTTAATTTCGTTTATGAAAGCCTATTAACATATTTTAATTATGAATTCAATATCGTACCAAGAATAAACGTTTTTATAACACAAATAAAGATTACATTTGAATGCCTCATTTTTCTTTGGATAAAAACGTTGTACTGATAACGTATAATCTGTATAGGGGTTTTGTCCTTTATTCGTCCGCGCTATTATTAACATCCGTATTAATCAAGGACATATACTTAATTAATGCGGATGTTAATAATAGCACGGACATACGGCAGATAATGGATAGACACTCGAGTAGCTAGTTCGAGTAACGTGATGCATGTGAGCTAGTGCACATGACACGAATACAGGTTGTTGTGGAGCGATACGTTCCGGCGGGACATCCTGATAACGCGTCTGTCCGCGCTCTGTACACTGCCGGACAAAATAACCGGACACACGGGATTGAATTACGCTATATAGGTGCTATTGATGGTTGATACTGTGATGATTTAAGAAGTGAATGGAATAATTGTAGGTGGTTGGTCTTTTGAAAGAGCTTGTAATAATAGTACTTAAGTATTTTAATATGCTATGTTCGACGTTCCGAACCGGTCATCGCAATTGTTAAATGATTTAAAATATCAATGGGTTGGGTATATTTGATTTATTAGCTTAAGAGGTAACTCAAGAAAATTGTTTTGGTTTCTATAAATGAAATAATTATAAAAAAAAAACAAATTAAATACAAAACGTTCCCAAATTTACAATTATAAATTGTTTTGGACAACATCATCAAACCAAAAAAAATCATAAATAATATAAATTTATATTATATTCTTTTTATTGTTAAACACATAGCTCTAAGGACATAGCTCCAACAGCCACAACAGTCTTAATCCAATAACTCTTTGGCTCTACAGACGAGTTTTTGTGACGTTTGCGTCCAGTTTCTTCGGCCCGCAGTGCACAGCTATAATGGTGCGACCATTGGCGCGCGGTGGCCGCCAATTGTCCTATTGGCTCAATTGTTGTGCGACGCTGCCCGCCGGCTCCCGACACGCTGTCTAACAACAAACTAGATATAAATAAACGTGTCGGCGAAGTATGTACTGCTGGATATTTAGCATAACTTTCTATAACGTAGCGATGGGGTTGTGGGATAGGTGGCAAATCTATTAATCGTTTTTTGAAATTAATTGGAAGGATCGTTGGTGTTATGTTTCAGCATGTCGAATGATAGGCGTTTGATCTCGCTCTAGAGAGAAGTCTCTCTCTACTCTCTACACTACATTTTATACATTGATCTAATCCGAATGTAACTGCAACTAGATTTAAATCAAGTATGGAAAATCGGAATCAACGAAAGTATCAGAAATACCCTAATTATTCCGCAACTATTTCAATCAACAACAATTACTAATAATAATAGATCAATGAATAAATAATACCGTTTGATATATGCAAAGAGGACCTTCTCTCTGCCTACCTCACCAGGGAAATAGCGTGAAACTAGTTTCGTTTCTGCTTAATATATTTTAAGAGGTTATGAGGATTGTCCCTTCTCAGTGTATAGGAGTGTGAGCATCTCAGCCACAGGTAATAACCAGACAAACAGAGTTACATATCCCACTATCACGGGCGCAATCCATGAAGGTATAGGCTGCGTCCAAGAAGCGGGAACCTCCAAGCACCACATTGAGCACCGCATTTTTTATATTAGTAGAATTAAGTAGGTCAATTACATAAACACATAATACTGGCTCGATGGCTCATTCGATAGTGACCCTGCCCCATGCGCCAAGAGTTGTGGGTTCGATCCCCACCCAGGACAGACATACGTATGATGAATACTTTTGTTTGTTCTGTGTCTGGGTGTTAATATCCAATATTTAAGTAAATATTTGTAATACCACTGTTGATTCTGATATCCGTAATACAAGTGCTTAAGCTACTTACCTCGGAGTCAGATCAATGTATATGATGTAGTCTGATATTTATTTATTTATTATTTATTTATTTATTGACATAATATCCTCTTTTGAGTTTGATCCTCTATTAGCGGTGGTAACTCAATAATAAAGAGACTCGCCTCTTAAGCGAGAGGTGCGGGTCCAAACCCGGGCACGTACTTCTGGATTTTTTAAATCTATGTACATATTTATACCACTAGCTCAAAAGTGAGGGATAACATCGTGATAAAACCTGCACATTCCAACAAAAATGGATTTGTAAAGTTGTTCCAAAATTGTCTGGTTCCCCTATCTAAGGGTTACGAGGGTCGGATCGGCAGTCGCTTCAATGTAATTACCAGACACGCTAAATCCTGGATCATGTTTTAAGCGGACCCCGTCTAAGCACGGGACATACCGCTAGGAGGACTATAATATTCCCTTTTTGGATAAAAATAAACATTAATGTAAACATTTATACTTTTACCTCAAAAGGTATATTACGCACAAACATACGAAACCATTTCGCATTACCAATCAAAGCAATTGCAATCCGTTAGAGAATTAGTTCGTGCATAACCAGAGGGCGGGAGGCTTAGCCCTCCCTGGGCATTGTTCGGCCGGCGGGTCATACATCAATATCGGCTCTCTGATTAATGCTCTCATACTGCTAATTTATTGGAATAACAATGAATATTGAGCTGTATCTGTTTCGAGGGATACAAAAGAAATTTCATTGCATAACTTATAACAACATCTCTCTATGGGTAATCAGTCTAAAAACAAGGTACTTAGACAATATCTAGCCAAAAACAATATATTGTTAGCTGTAATCCCAAACCTAATAACCCAGACGCTATTAGCCGCCTTCTAATAAATAAATAAATTCTTCAGACTGACACACTAATTCTTTAGTTCCAAACTAAGCTTGTGCTATGGATACTATGGTGAACGGATAGCCATACTAAAATACGTTTATAAACATCTATGACTCGAGTACAAATGTCCAGATTCATCACACGAAACATTTGCCCTTTGCGGGATTTAAACCTGCGACCCTTCGTTTCGTAGCTAAGGTCGCTGGTCAGTCCGTTTTACAACGAGTTACACGATGATCAAAATTGGTAGGTAAATTATTGATATATTATATTTGAGTTCCAAATCGACAAGGAACTTTTAAGAATCGATATTATGATTGTAATTACCTAGATATCGAATAAAATTGTTTTTGACTGGCCCGATGGTCGAGTGGTCAGAGACCCTGGCCACGAAACCGAGGGTCGCGGGTTCGAATCCCGCTAGAGGCAAATGTTTCGTGTGATGAACATGGGCATTTGTACTCGAGTCATGGATGTTTATAAACGTATATAAGTATGTCTATCCGTTCACCTAGTATCCATAGCACAAGCATAAGCTTAGTTTGGGACTAGGGAATTGGTGTTTTAGTCTTGAGAATTTACTTATTTATTTATTTAATCCAACTGGAATTTTATTCTTAAATCTAGTCAGATTATATTCTTACTAGCTTTCCCGTTTCATTGGCGTCATTCTAAAGATCAGTGCAAAATTTTCTAAATGAAAAATTTGTTATTATACAGTCCTACAAACTGACAAAGATATAAAGTATAAATAATAGCAGCACCCCGCGGTTTCCTCGCTTCGTTTACTCGCTGATAAAGTAGCTTACCATTGGTGAAAGAATCATTTAAATCGGTTTAGTGGTTTCGGAGCCTATTCGATAGAACCAAACAATAAAATCTTTCCTCTTTATAATATCAGTATAGATCTAAGGGCCGATTTTTTTATGGTCAGATAAGAAATAACCGACTGATAAAGTATAAAGTCACCAATTTGCGGATGTCAAACGGTATTTTACTTAGGAAACAGGCAATGACATTTTACAATCATTCGGATTGTGATTGTTTTATTTGACTGTTAAAAAATTGCCCCTATTAGAAATTGCTTACAAAGTATCTCGACGTATGATTCTAAGTCCAAAAACATACTGGTCATGTTCAAATCTAGGCCATTGCCCCTAGAGAATCAAACCGGCGTCTTTGTCTTGGCAGCTAAGGTTTCCTACCACTAGACCAAACGGCCCATCAATATCACCACGAGTAAACAGATCCTGATGACAATTTGAATGGTCCGCACAAAATTTCAATATTCGTAGTTACCAACCGGCAAGTCCACGTAATCTTTTAATCTTCTGTCCGGCCATCCGTCACCATTAACAACCGATCGGATAACAAGCGATATTATATATTTCAGAAAGTCTAATAGCATTACCTTCACACAAGTTAAAATTGTGCATTACTTATAGCGTTTTTTTTTATGCGTAAGGGCTACTATAAGATTGAAGACTTCTTAAATGACAATCATAATATGTTTAACTTCATAATGAAGTGTTCACCTGCAGTGTTGTTACCTAGTAAGTCATCTTCCTAACGTTATGTCCCTTGTTTAGACGGGGTCCGCTTAGACCATGATCCAGGATTTAGCGAGTCTGGTAATTACATTGTAGCGATTGCCGATCTGACCTTCGTAACCTAAGATTTCTCTTATGGAAAAAAAAATGATATTTGATATGAGCTTTAAAAAAAGCACTTATAAATACTCAATATGTACAGAAAAGAAAATATTACCACCGGTTCGGAAGGTAGACTCTACTTTAATGCAGCTAATCTTAAGCGTGTTGAAATTATACAGAAAGGCTTACATCGTAGTAAAGACTTATGAACAAGCAGATGACTGTTAGAACAATAATTGCATAAACATCAGCCAACATCTTTCATAATAAGTGTAAGCAGAAACACAATGCGATATCCCTTCAAGGAAATTACATAGAACACGACTCTTTAAGCCAGCGGTTCTTAACAGGGGGCCCAATCATCACAGGTAATAAAAAAAAATAAGAATCGAAATCACGAGGTGAAAAATATAAATATTGAGTAAATATAAAAAGTATTCAAACATTTTTGAACGCGTCAATTTCGTGAACTATTGCTTTGATTCAGAAAAAATATTTATGCGTTACATTGCCCGTTTTTATAGGACTTTTCTTTAGACTATTAGAAGTTTGTTGATTCTTTGCTTTGCGTGTTATCAAAGTAAACTAAGAATAATCGAAAACTCGTTACTATATTGGTTGACAGCGATCGAAACTAACGATACTACCGATAGAATTGCTGTTTTCCGATAGTATTGCACTAAAAGAGACATCGATACTATCGATTTTCCTATCGATCGTATAGAAGATTATACACGTTCAACTATATATTTCAAAACTATCGATTTTTCGGCAACACTAATCTACGGTTTTGGTTTTGTCTGTGGGCCTTATAAAATTAATTATACCTGTTCCTTGTATAAAAGAAACACACACAGTAACACTTACTATATTTTAATTGACTCCTTCTTCCCAAAAGGTTAACAACCACTGCTCTAAACGCATAGAGCGCGGCCGGTGAAACTGCGCTCGAATCAGGACCGGCGCAGGCGCATCCACTAATGAAAACGTACGAGCGCGATAGCCGAATATGGCGCGCGCGACTACCCGTGGTTGTCTAGTCGCCTTGTGGATAGATTAAAGTGCACTTTAGAGTTTGGATGATTCTTATTATTTAAAGGATGATAAAAGGCCGATGCGTTAAGATGAAAATCTATGCTTATGTTTAAATATTATATTCATCATCTACACTTGGTAGATGGTTCTACTAATTTTGAATATAATCTATGCTTATGCTTAAATATTAAGTATATTCAACATCTACTGGGTATATGATCAGCTTAGCCGTTAGATGGGGGACCTAATGAGATGAAAGAAATTGGAAGAGTTCTAAACACACAATTAAGGTTAATATTACATTTCATCACGCCTTTTAAAGAACTGAATTATATTTTGTTTTCATTAATAAATTGTCTTGCTCAACATGCACCATACAACCAATATATGTAATCCTAGTTGGATAACGCCATCAGACGTCCTTATGATATCATAGGGAACGAATCTTATTAGAACCTAATTAGTCTATTAGATCCAACTCCTAGTTTTCAAATACGAGTATCTAGATTCCCGACAAGAGATAGGATTCATGTTTCTTCCTTTCTTACCTTTGATCTACACAATACTAAAAGGGGGGATTACCGACTAGGCAAATGATTAACATAAGTTCATACTATGCGCCTACGCGACAAAAATTTTCTTTCCAGGGTTATTTCGGCATGTTATCCTTGATGAAAATCTCCCCGAGGGAGTCTGTTTCCGTCCTCGAGCACTACCGTGCGCTTGCCGCTGTCAGCATGATTCATTTGTGAACAATTAAAACAGTTGAAGCCAGTCACTCGCTCAGCATGGATATCGGCCAAGGCGGCCGTCCAGCCTCTGATAATGTGTTAATGCGGCCCACTCCTCTCATTGTTCCATGTCCGTCCGTTTGTCTTGCATCTGCGTTATTATATGAATATTAGGACGGCGGTGGGCGCAGTAGTGTGCTAAGCCAAGTACATACATGTCTAAAAATATCTATGTATATGAAAATTAACTCCTATTTCTCCTGTTCACGCTATAAGTTGAGAACGGATTCACCGATTTTGCTAATCTTTTTTCGTTGTATTTGTTATTGTCAGGTGAAGGTTCTTATGAAAGAAAAAAATAAAAAATATGCGCGAAAAAAAAAAAATGGGTATTGAAAATCCGAGAACGGGGCGTTACGAATTGCGCCGTGTCAGCTAGTGTAATATAATTTTAAAGACCATTCAGGCCAAATCAGTTCGAATAAATAAAGTTCCACTTGTAAAAGTTTGATACAATTTATCAATCTTCCGGTAAAAATAAATAAAACGTCTCATTGATTGTTAACAGAAAAAGAATGTACCTGTGTGTTCTTTTATAACGTAAAAGGAATAATAATGCTTTTAACATGGATAACATAATTTTTATGTAGGCAAAGCAAATATCACACTTCATGATTTTTACTAAAATGACAAGTTGCAGTTTAGTTGGTTTTACTTAGCCATGTACTCTTTTAAATGGCCTTACTAAATGAACATTAATATTTGCAATTAAATAATAAATTGCCCGTTTATGAGCTTAGAACATTGTTAAAGTACTTATAGGATACCTATTATTTGTTTTACATAAAATAAATTATATTGCTTGTTGTGATAATTGATTCACTAATTAATAAAGTTGCAAACAGAACTTGTCGGACATTTTACAGCATTATTAAGTTGGAACGTTATGGAAATTGGATGTTAAGCAAATTTCAACCATATTTAATTGGAGTTAAAGTTTCAGAATGCACAATTCCGATAATATCATGGGAAGAATAAGTTAACATAGGCTCATTGTCAGTACTACATTTGCATTATATGAAAGTCGTCAATCCAAATTGACAGCGTTGGATGAATCTAATAAATAAATTAACATCAGGCGTGTGAAACAATATTATTGGGAAGGCTGTTAACGGCAATATAAATTCAGTCTAGGTTTGATTTATTGCAGGTAGCGAAATTAGTTATTAGATCAAATGATGATGGATAGTGATTTGAGCCGATAAGCTAGTATAACTTAAATTCGCTTAAACACTTGTATTTATTAATAACTAGCATTTACCCAAGTTAATTATTATGTCAAATCTATGTATGTATGTATCATGTTTTTTTATGAGCTAGCCACTTGTCACTACTTTTTCACAATTCTTCACGCTTTAAATCTTAAAGCGCGAAGAATTGTGAAAAAGTAGTGACAAGTGGCTAGCTCGTCGCCTACACAATCACATACCCAAAACCCCATATACCATTAGTCGCCTTTTACGACATGCTAAGCAAGAAAAACAGTTGGCAAATTCTTTTATAGTCCCAGATCAACACGGGACAATTGAAAATGCGAGTATCAATATATCTTTGCAGCAATCATACCCGCATAACAAACTGACTGACCGCTTACGAAATATAAATGTTTTGCCTACGTTTCCAATCATATTTCAAAGATTAAGGATAAATGTGTCGTGTTGAAATCAATAAATTCAAATAAGGCTAATTCGAATTCAGGCTTAGTTTTGTTATGGACTCTAATACGGTCTTATTGGACAATTTTGTAAAGTTATCGGATTGGTTGGCAACATGGAATTAAGTTGATAATCATTCCGGAAAACAAGAAGAATAAAATATATTGACGAAACTATGTTAAAGTGATATGATATAGAAAAAAAAAGTCTTATTAGAATTATTAGTGAACTAAAATGAAATTAAGTATAAGATTCAAATATTTCTATTTGCAAATTTTCACTCTTGGATTTTAATACAATAATATGAAATAAACTACTTTATTTTTTAATTTTTGGAACTCATTTAGAGAACAAATGAATGTAGAGCTTAAATTAGAATCCATATCTGATTTGTTTATTAATTAGATGCACGAGTATCCTCGTTTTTTATTTAGGATTTCTTTTATTGTCCTTTAGGACGTCGTCGCCATAAACTTGATTTATCAAAGATGACATAAAACGTCCTAGCAATTAGGTAATCACTTGTTAATTGATTAAATTATCCTCCCAGCTCATAAATCACTGTTAGACCGCTCTGCGTCTGCGCCGATGACTCAGAGCATCAAACGCTAATAGATGCATTGCCAAACTTGCGTGGGCGCAGGATTTATTGGGCACATCCACTTAACTTTCAATACCCCATTACTCCGAAGCGAATACATTAATTGTTACGAGGATCTATGATTTGGAGAAATTAATTTTAATTTTATAATAATACGAGTAGTGCGATGGTGAAATCTGGGTTTTGCAATGCAGATTGCATTGTCTTCATCGGCATTCTTGCAGTATGAGGTGTTAAAATTTCATACATAACAATTTGTATGTTTGTTATTAGATAATCCTTGAAACTACACATCTAATTGCTATACCTGCACTGACACACATACCTAATATGTCCTCACATCTCTCTATATACTTATATACTATCACGCGTGCAATCCTCGAAGGGCTAAGCAGAGTCCAAGGATCAGTATCCTCATTCAACCAAATTTAACCAAAAATAAAATTAAGCTGGGATAGATGGCGAACTGTAAAAAGTAGTGACAAGTGGCTAGCACATCGCCTACGTAGTCACAAACCTATCACTCAGTACATCATTAACCTCTTTTCATTTCATTTCATTTTACGGCATTCAAGGGAAAGGTAATTGGCACATATTTATTAAGTCCCAGCCCAACATGGGACTTTTTAGGATATTTTTTATTAATTCTGACGGGTATTTATCCCTCTGTCCATCAAAAATGCAATCCCACAGACCATCAATAACGGAAACAATCGGACAATACGTCATCAGATCTATCACGCAAAAAGCCGCGTAACGGCACTCAATCACGCGCATAAAAAGTGGACAAAACATCTGCGCCCGCGCATATTCATAGTGTTTTTGACGGGATAATGCGTAACCTGAGCAACGTATCGGATGGCCTATTGAGCGATCGCCTATTATGGAATAGGTAGTTTGAATATGGAATATTGAAATGTTATTTTACTATTTTTTTACGGAATTCTATACGCTATTGGCTTGTTACATAATGATAAATACATTAACAAAATCATGTCTATAACAGATTTTTTCTTGTATTAGGTATATAACAAAGAGATCATAACTTCAAAAATAATAGGTTATATCTTAGGACGACAGAAGTCTTATTATAAAAAAAAATAAAGTTTTTTTTCTTATTTATAGTAAATACATAGAACTTACAAACTCTTATTGCAATCATCTCAACTGAACAAATATATTGAATAGTATTTATTTAATAATACATAAAACAAACACTGTATTTATTGAATTAATGTATGCACACATTTGTTAAACTTAGTTAAGTATACAATTTTTATCACAAACAGTGGCTATCAGGTGTCCTCAACAGTTTAGTACAACCGAGAAAAATTCTAAACACAAATTTTGACTTGACATCAAAAGCGAGCCTTTCCCATTATCTTCATCGGCTCGTGAGCATGTAAACAATAACAGTGTTATCTGTTTGCACTTTACTTCTCTGAACATAAGGGTCATAATCGGTCGTTTCTATTCCCGCCACTGACCGTAAGCCCGCATGGTCGTCCGCGCGATAAGCTAACGAGCGGACAGTTTTGTGTTTCAACGTTCTTTATTTTTGTGTATTTGTTAAAGAATAGCAATTATCGGGACTTAGATAATGAGTAATGAATGTATTGGAAGTTTATACAGAGTGCTTAATAAATTAATATGTGCAAAACCTTATCTAGGTGCTTAGCCAAATGCGCGCCAGCGATTCCATAACGAACTTCACTAACGCTCGTATCGCGCCACAAACTTATTCGGGTGGACAAATCGGGAACTTACTCCGAGTTCCGCACTATGAGTTCTTAGTTAACAAGGTTGTGGCGCGATACGAGCGGTAGCGAAGTTCGTTATGAAATCGCTGGTGCACGATTGGCTAAGCACCGAGATAAAGTTGTCGTCCTAACTCTATATCCCTTTCGCAGTCGGGGTCCACAACTTTGTACTAAATTATGGACCACATGCAGAGGAAAAATTTCGAGCTTGAACCAACTTCTATCGTAATGAGGCCTGTCACAAATGAGATACCATCCTCTCAACGCTAGATGCAAGGAAACCAGATAACATATTATTGAAATTAATTTAAGATATCAAATTATAAACTACTATACAAATAATAGAGCTATACATATTATAATGAATCATTATCAACTAAGTACTTTATTTTCAAAAGTGTTAATTTGGGCAGTGTCCAAACATTTTGTGTCCAAACTGTCAGTAAGCCTATTTATTAAAGTCGGTGTTTTATACCCACATAAAAAAAAATATTTATTCCGTCTCTACATCTTGCATATTATTTTCAAAAAGCTCCAATCAATAACTTCCCATACGTAACGCCGGTCATCTAAATCTCTTGCCCATTTCAATAAAAAAACGAAGACTAACAAAATCTTCCTTTCAATAAAAAGATAGTTACAACAAAAGGGATCACAAGTCCGCTACATTCCCACGCGAAAAAATCGCATCACATCTTCACATTAGCAAAATCGATCGGACAAAGCAGATGTGCGGATCGACAAAGAATCTTTAAAAAATCGCCTGAGAACTATCTTCGCCTCACCTATGACCCGAGGCCATTGCGCACCCTTACAAGAAAAAAAAACTAAATGAGTCGTCCGAAGAAAGAGCCATTGTGTAAAAAACTCGGGTAAAAAACCTTGCAATTTGAATAAGTAAAAAGTGTAAAAAAATTGAGGGGTGTACACAAAAAAAGTTTGCCCCACGTTTTTTTATTCGCGGACAGTTATAAACTATAGTGTTACGTTATAGCAAATTGGGCGCGGTCAGATTCTCACGGTGTGCTGGCATCTGCATATTTGCATTGGTTATTGGGAAATAACAAACAATTAAAAAAGTCTTGCAGATGTTTGAAAAATTGTATGATTTCGTTTACTATTGGAATCTGCAGAGCTTATTCAAGTTTGAAGTCCTGTGTTGCTATCGATAAAACTTGTATGATTTGTAATTGTTAAATTGACAGTCAATTATTTGGAATATTAATTAACATTTTGTTGGATAGACCTCCATGCTGTCTCATATACCCACTCAAAATTTAGCCAGGTCTTGAACGATGAGAATGATGTATATTTTTGATTTAAGTTGATAAAATGTCACCTGGCCAGGAAACTGTAGGTCATGATTTTGAACACCGCTAAGCAATAGACAAACGCAATATGGAACTTGAAGGCCCATCTCAAAAAACACCATAAACAAAACAACATGACCCGTGTCCCGCATGTGTCAATCGATAGCGGACACGTGTGCTGGTCTGAGCGACCCATTGTCTGTGCAGGGTACTCCGGGAGGGCGCGACCAGTAACAGGTTAAAGAGATAAAATACCCTATTTTTTAAACGACTGATTTTCAACTCTTCTTCTTAGTGTTAATGGTCGGTATTGAATTGAACCTATAGCAATCTATAATACGAGAAGTAAAAAAGTTTAAAAAAATTACTAATTTTATTTTGGAGAAAATTCAAGTTCATTCACGATGTTTTCCCTCATTGCCGAGTTTTTGGTATAAATCCGTACTTTTATGTAAAAAGGACCTAATCTATACTTATAATAAATCTGTAGAGAGGTCAATTCTGTACATGAAATATATTTTCAAAATAACTATCAAGGGGTGATTAGTGATCGAAACTGATGCTAAAAATGCAATCAGTAAAATTTTTGTCTGTCTGTCTGTCTGTATGTTCCTTATAGAAACAAAAACTACTCGACGGATTTTAACGAAACTTGGTACAATTATTCTTCATACTCCTGGGCAGGTTATAGTATACTTTTCATCACGCTACTATCAATAGGAGCAGAGTAGTGAAGGGAAATGTTGGGAAAACGGGAGAAGTTACTCCATTTTTTAATCTTCCGTCGCGTGTGCAGCCTTAATGGTTAAAGTTACATCGAAATCATGTATGACGGAAATAGTCTTTATATTATTAACCATAAACGCGGGTGACACCGCTGGCACAGCTAGTAAAAAAATATTTGATGACATTCTTAACATAAAATATTGAGCAGGTACATAAATGTATGGTTTGGTGACCATAATGAGTTGCTAAAAATCATTCGCTTATATTATTTAATGAAGGCACCAAGAAGCTATTTTAAATCTCAGACCCTCAGAATTCAACTGCTCTTATAAAGATTTCAACGCGTTTTAAGTGCTAGAAATAACAAGATTATAAAGCGTTCTGATCCGATAATAAAATTCCAATAAAAGTATAACTGTTTTGAGTGAGAAAATACATAAATAGTCATTCGAAATATCGTATTGTTATAGTACAAAGACCTTTTCGTAACTGTTGATTGTATTTTCATCTTCCTAGCGTTATGTCCCGTTATTTGTAGGGACTCTGGATTTGCAGGGTTTGATTACAATGAAGTGATAATTTAATAATCCTCTTATTTTCTTAATCCGTTGACAGGAGAAAGAGACAAACTGGATTACAGATAACTCTCAATATTTGTATGTAAGTATTTATTTTATTTGAATATACTTACAGGTCTTCTTTTTAGGTTTTGCCTAAAAAGAAGACCTGTAAGGCAAGATGACCAAATCTGTAGGCCCGTCAAAATAGTCGAAATTCTCATAACAAAAAAGTAATTTAATTAACAAAAAGCACAAATTGTCGCGCCCTACATGTACCCAAGTGGCAGCCATGTTCGTAATTTTGTAAGTATTTAGTAAAAAAAAAATAAGTTTTTAGTAAAAAAAAAGACTCAAAAATCAAACATCAGCCACACAATCGCTTGTTAGCAATTATTATTAAAAAACGGTAGCTTCAGGCCTTTCCTAAACCAACAAAGATGCTCAAATTGTCTGTCCCGTCGATCTGTTGACAAAAACTCCGTCCAACAATACTTTTCCGCGCATTACACATGTCTGTATCGAATCCTTGAAGACAGAAAGGATTATCAGGTCTATTGTAGTGGGTTTCATATCTTTTTGGGGTTCAGTACTGAAATTATGGAAGGGAATCTTTATTAGCAGATTTTGGTATCACAGACAGATTTATTCTAATTTTCCATTTAGTAAAATTTTAAATTTTTACAACTGTTTAGCTAAATCAATTTATATATTCACAAAAATTATATACTTACATATTTGAATTTTATTAGGGATGCCAAGTAAAAATATTGTCCTAATTAAGACCAAGTAAATATTTTGAAAACAATTAAGAGTCTCAATTATATTTATTGTAAGTAGATCAACTTTTTGAAGTGTGGTTGAAACTTTAAAAAATTACAAGCACATTCCCTCCGCAAAATTATCTGAGGATTTTGTTAAAATAAAAAAAGCTGGGTGGTCCTAACTAAATATAGACTTGAAATATTTTTTTTAATGAAAAGTGAAAAAAGAACAGCCAAAATGGATTTAATATATATATCCTATGATATATATTTATTTCCTTAAATGTCTATGAATACATATATATCATAGGTTAATACGGAATTCTTCATACTACGAGTACGAATCAGACTCGCCAGTTTACTTTTTCCATTGCCAATTTTTTACACTTTTTCTCGGCGGCCAGGTGTCTCGCCGCGGACAGATAAGTCAACTGATAAAAAATGGGTTGAGCGCGAGGGTCCGACGGGGTGCGGATTTTAAATTCGATTTGATCAGTGCCCTTTATACTCCATACGGGCTATGATTTGTAGCGAACGAGATAAGATAGCGATTTTTGCGAGACCTATTTTGAAGTTTTAATTTTGATTTTTTTTTATAACTTCGGACGATTGTGCTTGGTGTTATATAAAGGACAAAAATTTATTTGACAATAAAACATAGTTCTCATTTATTTTATTTTACAAATAAATCCGTGAGCAAATGAACCGCATTTTTGCAACAAACCACCTTCGTGGTTATCGTGTATTAACGCTTTGCGTATTTTTATCTTGAGATAAAAAGCTTAAAGCTAGAAATAAAATACTTAAAGCTTTACATTCAAGTCAAGACGAAAATGGTCACACCCAATATAAATCAATATAATCTATACATCCATAAATCTTAAAGGAAACACAATAACATTTGAATAAAAAAAAACTCACAATCAATTTAATTTAAATTTGGAAGAATAAAAAATAACGGTGACCGTTAAAAAAAGTATCTGCATTTTTTCTCACCGCCTATTCTAGAGATGTTCGACACATTTAAATCTGCGTGCGAAAAAAAAACCGAATCTGAATATTCAAAGGGTCACGATCACCGTACTGGCCAACGGCGCCGCATAAAAAATCACACCCCACGTTTTTTTCTAACCCTTTTATGCATATCCTGTGTCACCCAGGCAGCGTTACTAGTCATATTTAAATAATTTATGCGTGTTCGTTCGTTAGTCCGCTTGTTTTTGCATCTGCCTAGTGACGGTACGTTTTTACAAGATTTACTGTTTGATGTGGGTATATAGAATGGTCTGGCAAATATTTGTAGGGTTAAATTCGTCTCGTGTGAAGGTATATAATTACTGTTTTGAATGTAATAATGAATAAAAACGTTTCTTTTTATTCGTTCCTAAGTAGAAAAACTTATTTTAAAGAACTTGAAAAATTAAATTTAATAAAATCAAATGATATGATGATGACAATAGCTAGACCATGTAATAATAAGAGTAAATGAATGCCCACATAAAATTCATATATTTTATGACTAAGTATGGCTTTGTTAAAAATAATGGATGAAAATAGATAAAAGAGTGGGCTGATTAATTTTTAAAATCTCTCTTCCAGCCGTAGCAGAAAAAAATCGCATAATTCCAAAAGCTTTTAATTATTTCCTCTAAAAAAAAAAAATCAGTCAAATTGAGAACCTCCTCCTTTTTTTTGAAGTCGGTTAAAAAAGTATTCACTTGAGATACTGCCTTGAAACAAAATTTTCAAAGACCGTTTTGACTTCCGAAAAACACCGAACCCTCCCGACCTCAAAAGCGCACCTCATTGTTATTCAAAGTGCGAAACACGAAAGCGGTCATTAGCAGGGCTAAAAGAACAATGCATTGAGCCATAAACAATGATCATAGACAACTCAATCGACACATCTCTCGAAGTGAAAGGGATGAGCGGCATTGTATACCGATTGTCATTTTGCAAAGATCGTGTCATTCTCATTGCGGTGGCGAAATAGAGTACTCGTCGATTTTAAGGACGCCATAAAGTTGCGATTGCCGATGGAATTTATTATTGGCTAATATGCTAACACAATACTTAATGCTCCACGCCCAGTTAAACAAGAAAGCTATCTTAGCAGAGGAATATGAAGCTTCACTAATGAATATGAATAACATTTAATCATGTGGTCTATATACACATACTCCCTTAATTGTACATTATATAGAATATAGGGTATATTGTTGAATTAAGGGTCATGGTCATAGCTGAACCAATTTACAATAGGACGCTATGAATGGGAAGACCACAAAATTAAAAATATTTTTTATCTTGTCTTTTAACCATTGATAAACCAAACAAATAGGTATCCGTAAACTGTAAATAAATACAAAGTTTCGGTTAAATGACAATTCAAAAATGTAATGTATTTGTTAATATGTAGTAGAAATAGTAAGGAATGGAGTGCCACAATGTTGCGATTTCTGTCGGGAAAAATTGCTTCATGGTGCCTCTAGTTAAAGGGTAAATGGCTAATTAATGACACTATTAAGAGAGCTGCAAGCAGACATTATGAAAGGGTGGAAATAGTACAACGAGATCGCAGCTCCAATAAGTATAATTATTATTATACTAGCTGTTGCCAGCGGTTACGCCCGCGTGGAGTTAGAAAATGTAAATCTTTGAACTTTGAATTTTTCGGGATAAAATGTAGCTTATGTCCTCATCTAATGTATGTATAAGCCGTTTCAACCTTCAGTCAAATCAGTTCTGCCGTTTTGCCGTAAAAAAGTCATAATGTTTATGACTTTTTTATGACTCACAATCTTTCGCCTTTATAATATTAGATTTGCATTTACAAACAAAATGCTTGTGGACCGTTTCTATTTTTAAATAGATGGATTAGTTGATGATTGGACACTATCAAACAAATTAAATAGTTTGTTTTGAATTGTCAACAATTCAATGTTAATTTTGCGTAGGTATATCGAAGCAGAATATGACCTCACCATTTCTCCTACTCTAACTTGGTGCATAAATTATTTCAGATTTGAATTCATGTAAGTAGTAATTATTGAATGTTTGTAAATAAAATAAATCAGCGTCTAATTTATAGTGTTAAAATTCCTCCCGAATTGCATTGTCACTTAACGTAAAAATAAATTGGAAATATCAATTAGTGGTAGAATTACATAATTCTATATTATCATAAGCGACATAGCTTGTAGAAGCAATTGAGGTGTGTAAGGATCGTGTCATATGGCGTTTGGTTCTCTCTGCCTACTCCGCTAGGGAAGTGGCGGGATGTTTAGTTAGTTATATAGGTTTGTAGATTTTTAAGTGTTTCTTTGTAACCTATTTCAATAAAAAAAATATTTGACTTTGACTTAATTGAGACGAAATTCAATTAAATTCTCTATCCATCATTACTTAGAATTCAAATTCTGATACTAACGCGACACAGAACCCTACACAACTCGAATCATCCGAGTAATTAGCGGATTAAATAAAATTTGCATATCCAAAAATATCACTGTAATCCATAAATCTCGTTAACGAAATTAGCCGCTTGTCCCGGCTACGCGTAATAGCCGCCCGTCATTACATTGTACCCCTTTTAATTTTTTGTCATCTCTCGCCCCGCGCCTTGTTTTTCTGACACTTTTTATTGAATGACATTAGCCTGATTTCGTTCTCTAGTTTATATTAAATTACCGTTTTTGTGCGGTAATGAATATGCGGGTTAATGGTATTCGCTGTCAACTGGTTAAACAGTTAGCGTGATTTTTTTAACGCAACCGTAGTTGAATATTTTTTTGGTGGTTGCCTTTTGTAGTTTTTGTTTTTGTTTTTATGATCCATTGGGCTGGATTTATCACTTTTGTTTTTGTTAGGGCTAGCAATAAAATGTATAATGCGTGTGATAATTGTAATAAATTATCTCTTTTAATTAAGATGAAAAAATGTCACTGTGACTGCGACTGCAATTTGCAAAAAAATATATATTTTTTAATAATAATGGGCAGAAATTCATGTACTCGGATTACTGATGTTTGTAAAAAGTTAATTGATTCTCTTATGGTTATTATTCATAATACAAGCAAATAAACTAAGTTTGAAGATAGGGTATTGGTATGCTTGCATAAAAATTTTGTTACTTATATCAAATGTGTAATTTTTTACAAACGACTAAGTCCAATTGCACAATTTCTACATAAAAACATTTTTTTAATATCCCGATCCACTCCAGAATCATTCGGTCGATCGTGATTCTAACAATGACTCGCGGATGTATCTACCCACAGATCAGATCCTCAATGGGCCACTGCGTGAGAAAACTCAAAAAACACACTCGCACACAAAGAGCGCACTTCGGCCGATTACTAAAAACCTTACAAGATGTCCCTGCACAATGCACACACCTTGGATCGTAGATGCGCTCTCAAAAAATGTGCATAATGTTTTTATAAACATGCGTGCTGTGCGGAAAAAACGTGGGGTGCGTTTGAGCGCGGGGTCAGTGGTTGTCAAAGTTTTCAAATGTTAGGGGACTCGTCTCAACATTTTGATTGATAACAGCACATATTTTTTTACAACATTAAAATTTTAACTAATTTTGTTATCAAAGTTTCTTTAACATAAACTAACTAACTAACTAACTAAACTTCTCGCCACTTCCCTAGCGGGGTAACATAGTTTGTTAATATAGTCATTACTTAGTGAATATATTTTGTGCTTGTCTTTCATTTAATTGTATTAAAAGTTGGGAAAATTAAACTTAGAATGGATGGATAAATTTTCCCAGTGACCAAATTATTTTTGTGTACAAAAATCAACCTTCTATAAAAAAAAATTAAGTTACCTAAAAAAATTAAAGGAATAATTAAAAACGCATGCAGAAGTTTCAGAACCGCAGCTTTTCAAATAAAAGATTCAGCGTTTAGCATTTTTTTTATTAAAATTTCTCCGTCGACTTTGGTTTGTAGTTTTTTAGGCGGAAGCGAATACTGCCGGCTTCCGGTTGCTTTTTTTAATTTTGATATGGACCGTTCAGTAATTAAATTAGAACCTTTTCGACCAATAGGAGAAATGCCGTTATCTCGACACGGTGGTTGTACCTATAACACGCAAGTGATTTTTTGTTTTTACATAATCGAGTTCAAGGCTGAAAATAGGCTGGTCTCGGGTTACATAAGAGGGTCGACCCCATCATATTTTTAAAGGTAGGATGTCTTGTTCTTTGACGAAGTTTGCTAGAACATAATAATCCTAGATTATATTTATGAATCCTGACTGGATCGATGGTCGAGTGGTCAGAGACCCTGGCCACGAAACCGAGGGTGGCGGGTTCGAATCCCGCTAAGGGCAAATGTTTCGTGTGATGAACATGGGCATTTGTACTCGAGTCATGGATGTTTATAAACGTATTTAAGTATATCTATCCGTTCACCTAGTATCCATAGCACAAGCGTAAGCTTAGTTTGGAACTAGGGAATTGGTGTGTCAGTCTTGAGAATTTATATATTTATTATTATTTATTTATTATTTAGTAAGTGAAGTTATTTTATTCATCTGAATTAGGTCATCGTTAACTAAATTAATTCGTCTGCAACTTTCACGATGTTTTCAATTACCCCCAAGTTGGAGCTATAAATCCTTCAGAAACCCAGACCTCCGTGCTCAGGTTTGAACCAACACCCTCACGTCGAAAAGCGTGCTTATCCATTAGGCTACCACCCTCTTACCATCCTCGCTCAGTCCCGGCACCAATAAATCTCTCAAACAAATATGCCCCATAAAATTTCTTCCTCACACCACCTCATATTTACACTCTCTGCAGCTTCCTGCCTCTCAGTTTTTTAGTTCAGTTCCCACAGGCATCCGCGAGATTTTTTAAACAATTTTTTTCTCATCGTCGTAACGGTAAAAATCTTCCCCTAAGCATAGTTTAATTTATTTCTCTATATCACAAAGGAAGATGCGGTCTTCTTTTGTTTGTCTAGTCATGGTAAAAAGTGCAAGGTTTTTATCGTACGTCATGGGACTGGATTCAATTAAGTATAACTGTAAGTGTCAATCGAATTGTTACTGTATATATAATGTAAAATGACATACCTATTTGTATTTGTGAGATATTTCTTGTCAGAATTGAAAAATGTGCATCTTGACAGGCATTGGTTTGATACTTCAGAACAAAGTAATATAAATTCATGCATATGTTTTATAACCTTATTCCAAAAACCCAGTTAAAAATTCAAAGTAAAAAAATTATGTTATCAAAATTGATAAATAAATAGTAAATAAAAATTTTGGTACAGATACATTTATTAAAAAGAAAAGTGTAGTATTCTACTCCCAAAACCTATACATACTACTGCTAGCATTTTTTTTTCTGTAAATGCGTATAATTTTACATAGAGTAAATATATTTTTCATGATTTTAGTTAGCTGATAATTTATACAGTCAACGTCCTTACTAGGATTTATAAATAATAATAATAAATACATGCCACCGGAAACTGCATAAATCACCAACGTGATTATTTTTTTACGACAACCGTGTTACGAGACTTTGTTTTCCTAAACAATGTGTCTCAAAAAAACTTACATCAAACCCCAAAGTGTTCTTCAAATTAAACCGTCATTAGAAATTTTCATAAAAAACCGCCAATACGCTAACGTGAGAAAATTAAACTCGTCATTTTTTATGCAAAATATTTTTTTTTTTGCGTCACTCAGAACTGGTTTTGCACAATGCTACGACCGTTGCATCTTATTTGCATGTTCTTTTTTCGAACGCAATTTTTTCTTTTAACTTTTTCACCGTCGCGGCCCTGACACCGTGTAATTATAGACAAAAAAGGTCGGTAGCTACCTCTGGGTATTCCGTTCGGTCCTTTCATCTTTGGTCAGGTACGTGGAGTGTCGTATACAACAATGGCCCCCGGATTTCCTCTCTAATGCAAGGGCCAATCCATTCCTCACGTGTGGACCTTGAATGGGCATAAACCATTTTCCGAGGGCGTGATTGATTTTGGAGATACTCTTGATATATTTTTTTTAAGAAGCTGATGGAAATGCTATCGATATTTATTCAATGTGCCAAATTGGGCGTCCGGTCTCGAGTATAGATAATTGCATGTGTTTGAATGACAAGCTCTATTGTACAAATAGATATTTGAATTTGATTAATGTGAGAATTTTATGAAGTTGGTTTCTGGTTTTGGTTTCTGATTTTGGATTTGATATAATGTTGTTGATCCTCAAGAAATGATTTTAACTGAGCAGCAATAAATAGTCAATAATTTAGATAAATAAACTTTCGGATCACAAAAAAATGCAGTCAAAAATGCAATAAATAATTTTTAAATGTACAGGTTTACGTTATGTTTCATAGCTTCAAAACTACTGTTAAATAATATGACAATGTTATAGTAAGTATGTATGTATTTTATTATTATTTTCTGCTAATGCTAAAAGGATGAAAGCTTTCGAAGCTTATTAACCATTTTAACAATTACCGAAACAGCTTTAAAAAACGGCGACGCGCATAGTCAACAATAGCGCGCATAAATGACTGCGATTATGCGCCGCCACGGCTAGCCTTCTCTTCCTGGCTTTGGGCCATAAATATCATCCTGCTGCTAGGTGGTCTGACAAATTTGCGGTCGGGAACCGTCCTACCCTGTGATCATAGACGTGCCTTTTAGGGGTCCGCGGCGCTATTCGACAAGCGGACTCTTTAATTAAATACTAAGGATAGGTGGACATATTTAGCATGTAGGTACATTACATATATGAATATATAATTTTTATGTAAATTATTCAATCAGTGTCTTGACTATATACAATTCCTTATTAAGAGTAAAACGTGAAAATATGCTAAATTTGTTAAGTGACAGTTCAATAAAAGTAAATAATTTGGCAACTTGTGAAATATTTATAACCAATGTAAGGATGGCAATAAAAATAAAAAAAAATATACCAGTTTATATACAATATATCACTTTACTAATCCTCCTTTATATTTTAGTTACAAATTGATTCAGTACAATATATTTAATATACTGTTTGTGTAGTAAACATGATGATTTTCATCCGAAACATCACTAAGCAAATTATATTTATTCACTAAAATACTAAGTATAACACTAGATTTATTACTTGATACAGGATAATAAATAGTTACTTGATAACTTAAATAATCAAACTTAAACTAAACATCTACGGAACTCTCCTAGACTCTTTGTTGTTGAAACTTTTATCACAAATTTGAGGCAAAAGAAACGACTTTTACTACCCAGTGGCCATTATGTCGGCTGTAAATTTGAAAGGAGAGCAAAAAACAATAACGTCCATGACAATGTTTGGACATTCGGACAACGATCCTTTTTTTTTGTTTTCGCCCCCGTTCCCCGTTGTTGTAATTGTTGTGTAATTGTTTGACAAGATAGTTTGACGTTTTCTGTCAATGTTGAGTGGTGTTAACAAGATTTGTTGCGTATCGACAGCTTCTAACGAGCTCCTTTGTAAATTTTAGGGTACTAATTAGTCTCAACTACTTATGCTTCTTTGTTAAATTCAATAGGTTTTTTTATGATTCAATGGTTTATGCAAAACATTGGTATTTACTACTAACTAAAACTTCACGTCTCTTCCCAAGCGGGGTAGGTAGAAAGAACCGAACGCTATGTGGCACGATCCATGCATACCTCAGTCGCCTCTTCTCTTAGTATTTACAAAATTGAAAATATTATTAATTAAATACACTAGCACACAAAGGTAACGTTAACCTAAACACTTTTCAAATTTTCCATCTAACCAAGCTTTTATTTTTGGCTAAAGCTTGAAGATCCTTGTAGCCTGCCTACCCCTTCAGGGATTGCGAGCGTGATGATCCTTAACTGTTAGTAGATAACAAGATTTTGTTAATATTCAGTTACCTACGCATATAACTTTTTAGTGCTACAATCTAGAGTTTTTGTCATTTTCCTACTTAGGTATATTTATGCATTAAGTGATTATATTTGGTATATAAACCAAATAAAATATTAACTAAACGATATTCCACCAACGTTAAATGTACCTAAGCATACAATACGTCCTTCATGTAAATTATTCAAATTCAAAATTTCTTCATCTATATAGGCTTCTAGAAAACACTTATAAAAAAAAAAAAATACTACCACCAGTTTGGAAAGTAGATTCCATCAAAAAGAAACCGCCAATTATATACATTGACGTTGCTGACTAGACCTAAAGTTTCATCAAAACAGCCAGACCGCTCGCTAAACAGCAAACAGTACTTTATGTCATTTAGGACGGCAATGTCATCTCAGCCCTTCGGATCGTGGTCGGCGACCACAGAGCGTGCGAGTGGTCACGCCCGGGCGGTGCGCACTCAAATTAACAATTACAGAACAATCTTCGGTTATTATGAGACGGTAGCGTTAGAATAAGTGTTTGTGTTTTACTGTGGATTGTATTTCTGGTGGTCAATGGTTGGTTTAATTTTATTTGACTGGATATTACAGTTGTCAAAAGTGAAGGTGATGAAGATTTTTAAGTTTCAATAAACAGATATCTTTTTTGTAAGAAACTGCTAAGAAGAAAACAGATTGATTCGGTTTTTTTTAATATTCCTTCATGACCATGGAAGGTCTTTAAGAGAAAGAAGAGGTTATTAATGACTGACCTCATTGATAACATCAATGCATTTATATCTCTTAACATCACAATCACACACACACACACACATACACAACTTTCGTTTATCAACTTGCGATGCTTAACAGCATAACGATTTAAATTAGACTTAACTTGTCTGGACTGGGTATATGAGTATTATTTTTTATAGAAACACGTGTTTTATTATACCTATGTATAACAGGCATATTAGTTTGTAGTGGGCTTATGGGCATACGCAGCTTAATTGATTGGCTCGATGGCGCATTCGGTAGTGACCCTGCCCCATGCGCCAAGAGTTGTGGGTACGATTTACCCAGGACAAACATTCTTATGATAATACTTGTGTTAGTTCTGAGTTTAAATATTCAATATTTAAGTATATATTTGTAATACCACTGTTGATTCTGATATCCGTAACACAAGTGCTTAAGCTATTTACCTCGGAGTCAGATCAATGTATGTGATGTAGTCTAATATTTATATTTATTTATTTATATTGATATTCTTATAGTAAATATGCCTTGGCACATGAGTTTCATGGGGGGCAGCTGACTCCCTGGCCCCTCTTGCGTATGCCCATAAGTGGGCTAATATAAATAGCTGAATGATGACAGAATTAAATTTTATTGACGCCTGTACGTGAACCTCAATAGTCGGGAACTTTCTTCTTCACCTTAATAGATACTATAGATGAAATAGACTTAAATAAACACCCCGGTCTAACCACACAGCTTGACATCAATTACGAGCGATGGTGAGAGATGGATTTCTCACGAAGAGAAATTGACCGCAAAGCTATAGGTAACACAATTGTATGTACGTACGCAATCCAGGCATTTGTAAAGTAATTTTATATTCGGGGCCACTTTCTTTAGCGTGTGAGGAAGTGATGCGTGTAGTCCGTTTTGGTCATTCTGCGGTTGTTGTAACGTGTTGGGATTGTATGTGAAAGTGGAAGCGAAGTCTGATACATCTCTACGAGTGAATAGCCACCAAAAGGAGCGGTGATAGCACAATGGTAGGACACGCGCCTCGTGTCCGAGGGATGTGGCTACAAACCCGGGTATGTCTTGTACCTCTGGATTCTATGTACACGTAGTACCCTAAGCTTAGTGGTGAAGGTAAACATTGTAATAAAACCTGCACATCCATAGTTGAGGATGTGTAACAGTGATCAAAATATTCTGGTGCCCCTCTCTAAGGGTCACGAAGGTCAGACCGGCAGTCGCTTCAATGATTACCAGATTTGCTAAATCCTGGAGTAAGCGGACCAAGTCTAAGCAGGTTTCATAACGGTAGGAAGATGATGGATGCCTATCCATCATCATCATCTTCCTAGCCGTATGTCGCTTAGACCATGATCCAGGATTTAGAGAGTGATAATTACATTGAAGCGACTGCCGGTCTGACCTTCGTAACCCTAAGATTGGGGAACCAGACAATTTTTGGATCATGGTATTTGATGATGGATGCCTATTTATTGTACACAAATTTCAAATTGAATAAAAAGGACGCCAGCCGAAAATTATATAAAAATATTCATGCTATGACATTAAGGAAGCTCCGATCTCATGTCATATTTATTTTGAGTAAATTTGGAGTTACATTTAGTTATCTAATTGTATATTTTAGAGCATATTGAGCGTGTCCTTACCATTGAGCGGTGGTAGCTCAATGGTAAGGACACGCGCCTCTTAACCGAGGAGTGCGGGTTCAAACCCGGGCATGTACCTCTAGATTTTAAAAAATCTATGTACATATTTATACCACTAGCTCGACGGTGAGGGAAAACATCGTGATGAAACCTGCAAATTCAAACAACTTTGAATTTGTAACCATGATCCAAAAATTGTCTGGTTCCCCTATCTTAGGGTTACGAAGGTCAGATCGGCAGTCGCTTCAATGTAATTACCAGACTCGCTAAATCCTGGATCATGGTCTAAGCGGACCCCGTCTAAGCACGGGACATAACGCTAGGAAGATGATGATATTTTAGAGCATATAGGAAGTAGTACATCACCTCGGTAACTTTTATCCTTTGCTCTATTGATATATCTTATATTTTAAAACAAAGATAAAATACCTATTCACAAACAACGAGGAAAATTTAACAGTCATTGTCATTCAACTTTATATTTTATATATATATATATATATATATATATTACTCATAAATATCACTGCCTTTTCACGGTTTTCCATCTGGCCCAGCCCGGTTTTATTTTTGGCTAAATGTGGTCGAAGGGCCTTGGTGCCCCTTCTTTTGGGATGCCCCTCTGCGATTCCGATTACGAGCGTGATGTTATATAAAATATGTATGTCATTCAAAACTGTATTTTAACTTTTGGAGACCGCGAATAATTTATATTTGTGCCGTATTACTTCTGACTGAATATATTTGAATTCGCTTTGCATCACTATCTGCAGTCAGTCATGTCATGAGTCATTAATTACGGCAATCGTCATCAGACGGACTTACATTCGTAATGGAAAATTCGAAGCTAAACACCATTGTGCAGACGGTTAAATCTTGTAATGCTAGCTCTAATATTTATGTAGTACTTGTACAGATGAACGTATTCGCTTACGTCAGACTGTAAATCAGTTGTTGAAAACATTTCATCACGGAGCGAGTATCGTCGCAGTCATCTTGATTGTGTGTGGTCCAGGATGGAGTACGGTCAATATTTGTAGGAGTATAAGATACCGCAGGGTGCTGGTGGGTGAGGAGTTGGTAATGGGTGAAGCGGGAAGTTGAGGAAAATGCTTTTGTATTTGGTTTTTAATTGACTCCGAGTAAGTCAAGAAGAAGGTTTATTAAGAAAGGAAAGGATTTAAGCAATATTTTTATGTTTGCATATAAATGTTCGATTTTTTGATTGATTTGGATGTCACAAGTTTAAAGAACACCAAAATAACAAGTAGGAATTTCCGGATTTTCCAAATATAAGGAATCGGTAAGCTTGAAAAAAGCATGTCAAAATGATTGTATTCTATTTCTTTAGGCGATCTGTCTTGAAATGAAAATTCCTATCCTACAAGTGCAAATAGATTTTACTATCAAATTGTTATCATGCATTGCAGGACATAAGAAAACAACCTAATTTTCTATTCGTTTATGTATAAGTTTTATTTAACTTAAGATAACCAACGTAGAAAGCCAGAGCCCCAAGGCTGCGCTTGAGGAACATGAAGTATAGCATTATAGTTTCGCGAACCTATCTAAGCATATAGTAAAATCGCTTCTCTCCTCACAGCATCCTCCCCCAAACATCATGTAACGAGACAAATTTACAGCCCGGCTTACCGCGGTGTCCTCGCGGTCACCCTATCAGTCACCAAATAGCGCAGTGTATCTACGTCTTTAATTACACAGTCCACGTGTGTAGATAACGCTTTATTACCGTCTATTTGCCTTCACAAACTGTTTCGTGATTCCTTGATATGACCGTAATGAGATAACGTGTGGTTTTGGAATGCGAAACTTTGATTAGGACGTGTTTTTGACGAGACGTAGCTTAGGAGAGTTTAGAAATGTGATGACGAATATGAAATAATTTAACAACTATATTCCTGCAGTTTTTAGTAATTTCACAATTGTACTCAATGTTACAGATAATGTGTGAGGCTAAATGTTAGTTTTATAGAAGAACACAACCACAATAGAGTGAAAAATTTCGGACCCGGATAAGTAGGTACACCAGTAACATTGACAATAATGTTTAGCAAATAAACGTAAGTAAGTTTAAAGTGGCGTGAATTTTAGTTAGTTAGTTAAGTAACATACATGGATAAGTTATTTATAAGTATAATAATAAAAAGTAATAAATTCTCCGGACAGACACACCAATTCCCTAGTTCCAAACTAAGCGTATAAGCTCGTGCCATGGATAGATGAACGGATAGACATTCTACGTTATTAACACCATGACTCGAGCACAAATGTCTATGTTCATCACACGAAACTTTTGCCTCTAGTGGGATCCAAACCCGCGACCCTTGGTTTCGGGGCCGGGGTCTTGGAACATTCGACCAACGGGCGTGACAAGTATAAATAAATTTTAAACACTTTTAACATACACTAAATTTTAATGCCTTGGATTGAAGTTCCGATCACACTAAACTAAAGGATAAATCCCGCTAGAAGTAATGTTTGTGTGGGGAACACGGTCATTTATACTACAGCTGTGGGTATAATTGTATACCTGACCGTTGTTTAGGACCCATAGTACAAGTATATAATGCTTGGTTAGAATCTACAGAATAAGTGTACATAATCGACTTCAAAATGTATCACGGTAATGTCTTTTTGAGTATCCTTATAATTATTAATATTCTGTAAAATGAATACATTTTGCCTTACGTACAAGTATATAATGCTTTGTTAGAATCTACAGAATAGGTGTACATAATCGACTTCAAAATGTATCACGGTAATGTATTTTTGAGTATCCTTTTAATTATTGATATTCTGTAAAATGAATACATTTTGCCTTACGTACAAGTATATAATGCTTTTTTAGAATCTACAGAATAGGTGTACATAATCGACTTCAAAATGTATCACGGTAATGTCATTTTGAGTATCCTTTTAATTATTGATATTCTGTAAAATGAATACATTTTGCCTTTCGCATAGTAAGAACTCCACTGCCAAACTAAACATAGACATTTTTATAAAAGCCATTAATGACCCATCTCAAATTCCAATTACAAAATTCAAATATATGTACTCATTTACCTAACCACGGGTAGGTAAGAGTAGGTATACTTTCCGTCAGTCGAACAAACCAAAACACGGTTCCGAAAACTGATAAGCGCAATTACAGGCATCGATCGCTCCACTTCCACTCGCCAAAGGACATGCATGTCGCACTAATGTATGCAACTGGTGCACGTCGTGACAGGTACATACTCCGTTACGTCAGCGGAGTACAATTTTCGGCGCGTTCACAAGGAACATAGGTCTGTATCCTAACTGATAAATATGATACTTGTCTTACTATTATGAACGCGAAAGTTTATGTTGATGTATGGATGTTTGTTACTCTTTCACGCAAAAAGTACTGCATTGATTTTAATGAAACCTTACTTCAGTATAGCTTATATATTAGAATAACACATAAGCTATATTTTATCGATGCATCACGCGAGCAAAGCCGCGTTATAAATGCTGAAGTTTGTATGGATGTTTGTTACTCTTCACGCAAAAACGACTAAATGGATTTTAATGAAATTTTAAAATAGTATAGTTCATACACCCGAGTAACATATAGGATGTTTTTGATCGATGTATCACGCGAACGCAGTAGCGGGCTGAAGCTTGTTACATATAAATGCGAAAACTGCGTTGTTAACATTTTTATTTTCTCAAGCGATCGTTATAAAATTGTACATACACATTCCACATTGTCTGTAGTACGGAAAAAAAATTAAGTAAGTACTCGGGAAAAAGGCCTATTTTCTATATATAGAAAGAACCACACATACTCCAGAAAAACCTAAAATATTTTAACGTATCTGCAAGAATTTAATAACAGGGAGACGAAGATCGTTTTTCACACATTTTTCCAGATCACTTAGCCTTTTTTTATTTTACTTAAAACTTATTTTATTCTACTTTGGCTATTACCATATAAACACTGAAAAACTACATTGTCGAGATTAGGCTCAATATAAAAATTGTAAACAGATTGACACAACTATTACATATATCGAAAACGAGGTTTACACCCCAGCGCCAAGTTTTTGGTGCAAAGATAATTAGTGTAAGAGACAAGTAATGAAATGAAGAAAGAACACAATCCTTCATTAAAAATTTCTTAATCAATATTCGTAGTGCGGTCTGAGTCGCTTGTCTCCTCTAATGTATAGGTATTAAAGAAACAGATGTTGACTAAATTGAGCTAAAAATACAGGCTGATGTAACTGCAGCAGTCTGCAGTGAGGCAACAACCGCAGACTAATTGCGTCCATCCTAACTTGTGATATTAAGCTCTTGGGACCAGACCACAGTAAGCTTAGAGATACTCGTATTTATGAATTAAGTGGAGGACTCTTACACGGTCGTCTTATAACTCCAAATTAAAATGTCTTTATTTATATATGCCGCAAAAAAGCACTTATAAAACGTCAACGTCGTTTCCAAAAATCTACAAAGCAATGTAAATCTACCACCGGTTCGGAATGTTGATTCTAACGAGAAGAAGCCGGTTAGAATCTTAATAATTACTCTTTTCAGCGTCAAAATATACGCAGTAGGTACATATAAATGATACAGGTTGATTTCTAATCCAAATTATACCATCAATGATTGTGGGAGATTTCATAATATGATTACAATTAACGTAAGTAACAGAAACTAAGGTATTTTTCTAATCACCAATCAGCAACTCCTGACTATCCCGTAAGTGAATTCCCGTGAATCGACGTCACCGGTACTATAAAAAAGTCTGGCAAACGAATCATCCCGTTTTATCTAAACTGCTTTAAGTAAATCTGCCAAAATAAAACAATCATCAAATCAGCGAACTACTCTACTAATCAACAAGACGAATTGCTATTCCTTGTTTTGTTAATACAGTCCATGAAAAAATTCTGATCAAGCTTTGATAATTAGAACGATTTTTAATACATCAAAATCGTTCTGTCCTAAAATTAAGGTGCTGAATTAAGTGCAGTCTAGCTAGACTGTTGCACCATTTGTTGTTGACAGCACCTGTCTCCAGTGTAGACAGCGCTTAGTCGTCGGTCGTGCCTGGACACAGCAAATTGAAATTAAAACTAAACTGAGTGAGACACACCGCGATTACACCGGGATTGCGCTTGCGCTTGTGAAACTTGCCTCTAATGCTCCTGTCTCTGCGCTTTGTTCCACCAAATATAGCAGTGTTTACCGGTGATTGTTGGTCATGTCGAGCAATGCAGTCCATTTCCCAACTGGCTTTATGCAATTTCTTTAATGAAAGATGAATTTTAGTATAAACAGAAAGTAGTAAACATGGTAATTTATCTTCGCTGTAAGTATGAGGTTCATTCATAAATATATAACATCATGCCGTAATCCCCGAGGGGGTAGGCAGAATCAAGGGGACAGCAAACCCTTTAACCACATTCAGCCAAAAATAAAACTGGTCTGGGTATATCGCGTTTAGTCTTTGTATTTTTTCTAGTGGCTTCATGCAAGTTTCTTAGTGAGCTTTCCTTCGGATCATATTTTTGTCTCATTAACAAGGCACACGTCCTACTCTTTCTTGTAATTACAGTCCATTTAATAAACATGACAATTTATACTAAGCCCCCAATAATCGAAAAGGATGGAATGAAAGATGATGTTCGATCTCGAGTTCTCGCCGTTCAAAGAATATAATTAGTTATACTAACATGTGTTGTACAGTTTAACTGCTCTTGCAGAATTAAATCGTCATTTTATCTTTTGATTAAGTGTTTTTTTCTTACATATATACTAGGTGAAAGTATTTGTGTAAATAAAAGAGAAGAGAAGATAATAGAGGATAGAAGAGAGCAGACTCCGAAATTATATTTTTGAAATCCAATTTAACGCATTAAAATTGTAAGAATTTCTGAGCCGTCATTTAAGTTTTATTTTTGGCCGAATGTGGTTAAAGGGGCCTACTGCCCCTTTGACTCTGCCCACCCCTTCGGGGATTATGGGCGTGATGTTACGTTATGTATGCATTTAAATTACTGCTTATTAAGTGCACATCGCATTTAATGTTACGTCTAAGTAACTTAGAAGCAAAAATTATGTATCATATAAAAATATACTCTTTTAAATAAGTAGGTAACGCCCTAACACGCTATGATCCCAATAAATATTAAACTACTGTTTCACGCATTCATTGTCTCCCTCAGGGTCAGAAGGCGTCCTCATAACAGATGGATGCTAATCGTTCAGTTGGTCTACGATCATTAATACGCGTTAATGCACGGCCGAATAAACAGCTACGAGAACAGAAGTGCCTCTAGTTTACCTAAAACTGACAAAGAAATATGACTCCTAACAATAGTAATAAAAGACCAAAATTGCGTATGAGGTTTTGTTTTCATGGGTGGATGTTTTGCAATGACTGTATCAGTACTGTCGTTGATTATTTGGCCGTCCGATCATTAGCTGGTATTGATATATCGTCTATGATGGCACAAGACATGTCTATTATAGTTTGTACAATAATTTCATTTGTTTTTTGGCGAGGGGATACATTTATTGAATTAGTTAGTCGCTTCGAACTGAATGATTTGATATCTATAGATTTATTGCTAAGTTATATTAATATAACAAATCCTAGTATAATTTGCTGTGTTTAGCCTATTAGATAATCCTGTGAACTATTACACATTAAAATTACTGAGGTATTTTTATAATCTTAGCTTTATAGTTAAGATATTAGGGTTTGTAACCATGATCTAAATTGACTGGTTCCCATATCTTAGGGTTACAAAGGTCAGATCGGCAATTGCTTCAATGTAATTAACAGACTCGCTCTCAATCCTGGATCATGGTCTAAGCGGACTCGGCTCACGAGACATAATGCTATGAGGATGATGATGTTAGGGTTTGTATTTTTTTTTTGCATTTTGCAGTTTAATTACTTCTGAATATTTCTGTCTGAAGTCTATTAGCCATAATGGTAAAGATTATTAACGGCAATCTAGAAAATATGACTTGTGCGTCGCAAGAAACTTCTCACAAAGCATCCTAAATATACATATGCACGTGTGTTAATATTGTAAGCGATGGTTACTCGAAATTAGCACGCTTCTCTGATCACGCAGATCAATCTTCTTTGGCGGCGAGTAAACATCGACAAAGAGCCGATAGATCTATCATTTTGAATTTTTCGCGTTTCTGACCACAGTGTAGAAAAATACAGCATTTGAAAAAGTGGCGATAAAATGTTCCATGTCAATTTTGACTTCAAAATTTGTGGGAGAAAAATTGAGTATTCTAATGCTTCAATTATGTATATATTAAGCCAATACTATAAAAATAGAAATAGAAGTAGAAATATCTTTATTCATGTAGGCTCCACAACAGCACTTATGAATAGTCATAATAATACAAAATAAATATTCTACCGCCAGGTTCGGAACGTTGATTCTACCGAGAAGAACCGGCAAGAAACTCGGTAGTTACTCTTTTAAATCGCCATGTATACAATAACAATGCTACTTTATATCTACTTCTACAAATTTATATAATTCAAATATAATTAATGTAATACATTACAATAGTAGAGTAGACCATGCAAGAATTAGAGCGCAGACTGCAGATTCCTGTCATTGAAAAAGTCTTCAATTCTATAATAGCCTATCTGTGGCCTCTTCGTTTGTGATTTTAAATTAACAAAATTATCTGTGATTATATATATATATATATATATATATATATATATGACAAATTCGTTTTCAAACCTCGCACGTACTACATGTAAATATATTTCAATCTCATTGTTTCTAATTGTTTTAATTAGTTAAATTATTTTTTATTTTTCTGTAAAATTGTAATTCAAGAGTGTAATTTGTGGAAGAAATATAACAGATAAAATTAATTGGGTACCAGTAAAGTTACTAATGTAGACAATTTTTCTTTTTTATTAATGGGATATTAATATGGAGGTATGAAGGTAAATAGTTTTTTAATAATTATATAATTCCGCTGTATGAGTACAAATATCATCCCACTGAATACTCTACACTGTGGATATTCCGTAAAAAACCTGATCCTTGATTCAAGAAATTTAACACTACTATAGTAAGGGCGGTTGTGGCCAAAACTTAATACCATTATTCGGCCACGGTCGGCCAAGGAATTCCATTTTTGTTGGCCGCTATGTAAATATGGGCCTGTATGAATTCTTCGCGGTCCGTAGGACATTTTGAATAGAAATTTGCGAGGGGAGGCCATTCAACACTGCGAAGCTCCGAAAAGGACGCCAGAGCATTGTGCACCTTAAATTTTAAGCACTTAGACACAATTTTTACTTTTTGAAATGTACGCGAAAGATTGCGGACAGTAGAGCACCAAATATGAGGGCGTTAGGAAACAGTTTTGTAAATAAATTTGTACCTTAACCTGTTAGGCTTAGAGATTACAATGTCTCTTGCTAACTAAAGACTGATTTTTGTATGAATTATTTAAAAAAAATATTAATCACGTTAGATATGCCCGGTAGCCGAAATCTTATGTGGTCCGTTTGAAACAGCTTTGATTATTTTCGTATGAAAAAATATTATAATAATGGAAACCTTATTTGCTCATAAAACGCAACGTGCATAGAAAATTGCTTCATTGCTCTGGCTAGTGCCCACAATAGCCGCCTGCGCAATAAAAATGTTAAACCTCAAACACAGACATGCCAGACCAATCACAAATCAATATAAGGTGTTATGCTTAACATCAATAAAATTTCGTCTATATGTATCATAACTTTTTTATTTTAAAAGTTCATTAGATATTCGGCAATGTTCAATTTACGTATTTAAGTATTTCTATCCGTTCGCAGAATCCGTAGCACAAGTATAAGCTTAGTTTGGAACTAGGGAATTGGTGTGTCAGTCTGGAGAATTTATCATTATTATTAATTTGTATCAATCTTCTGTTAGAGGGTAGTATTTTACCGTAAGCAGTGCTTAGCTACAGAATGACCGTACAATATCAAAGACTATTATATTAGATAATCTCATTATTGAATCATTTGGTCGATACTCTACTCATTTTCAAATGACGCAATTTTTTTATTTGCGCACTAGCGCAAAATACCGCTGTTTTAACTATAGATAACAGTAGTATTCTTTCCACTTCCTTTGCACGCAACTTTAGACGCAATACACGTAATAACGTTATCAATATACGCACATCTGCGTAACAACCGCCCAAAGGTACACGCGTGTCTATCACAGCACTATAATCCGACCACCCACCATTAGCCACAGCCCCCACTATAATATAGAACATCGCATATCCACATTATTTTACGGAGACCACCAACGCTTAACATTTGCGCAAAAAATAATTCGATGCGAATGTAATGAGCCGGTCGTGATTTTCTGCCGGTTTTCGGGCATTTAGTGCTTTTGTTGGCACTTTAAGCTGTCTTTAGTGAATCACGGTTGAGTCCTTTTGAAAGGACTGTCAAGAGCACAGTTTTGTGTGGTTGTGTGGATTGACTGGTGCGTTCGGCCACGCAAGTATTGTAACTAGTGTGAGGATAAGTGCCAATGCGGGGAATTATTTAAAGCGTGTTACAGAAAAACGAAGAATATTTTATGATGTTTCTATACTTGCTTTTATGGTTTTATTTAGAGCTTTGAAGTCGATTTGCAAGTGTAATGAGTATGTACTAAAATATACAAAACTAAAAAGTTTTGGGTCTATAAATCTAAAACATGTAAAATCTATCTGTATAAGCAAGTTACATTATTTAATTTCATTTGACGGGCCGCTTGCTCTATTAATGGGAGACCCAAACTACGATAACAAAGGCTGTGGGTTCGAATCCCGTTAGGGTTAAATCTTTGGCTAGTAAGTAATAAATATAAGTGTAGTAACAAAAATTAATGACGATTTTCAGCAACATTTCTATAAAATATTGACAATATTGAATTTGTGGCTTACAATTAAAACTTCCTTGGTTGAATCCTGGAATGTAGGTAGGTATATCTACAGACAAAGTCACTGGCAGAGGCTTGTACTTTTTATCCAGAAAAGTTGCCAACAGGGTAGGTACTTACAGGGTGTTCCTATATAGTTCCATGTTAGTAGCTGCATAGATCACGATAGGATACCATTAGAAACTGTTATGAAATACAATTTCTGTTGTTAGGCGGCCGTAGTCACGTGAGGCTGTTCACAGACTAGCGTTTGTGCGTGTAAGCTTTTGCCCGGAGCCTCAAGCTCGCATAGAATTCAGTACGAAGATCTGGGATTTTTCTGCAACGACAGTTATATTTTTGTGATAATGACAGGTAGAGTTACAATTATTTACTTCATCAAGCCCGAAGGGGTTAACAGAGTTAAAGGCAACCAACAAGCTCCTTGTAAGGAAATTTGTGAAAAAGTAGTGACAAGAGGGTAGCTTGTCGTCTACAACCACAGTTCCAATACACCAATCGCCTTTTACGATATGCTAGGCAAGAAACAGTTGGTACATTCTTATTGAGTTCCTTATTCTAAAAACGTTAGTCTTCAAAAGGCTTAATTCTGTAGGCCCGGGGTCACGATAATAGAGGCGCGGTGTGGCCGGCCGCGTTATGACACATTAGCGCATGCGCGATGACAGCGAGCCACAATTTGCAATTAGCTATGGAAATAACGTGCGGCTTATGGTGCTGTATGGTCACCATAGGGCTGGGTGCAGTTTAGTATCGATAGGACGGTAGTATCGATGAAAAGTGTGAAAAGAGAGAACTTAATAAAAAAAATGCATAATTAGATAGTGCTTAGCTCCACAGCGTTATACCTTAATGGTAATAAAGTTACTTATTGTGCGCCATCCTGGTCTATGACCAACGTAAAATGTTAAATAAAATCTACAGGGCTTAAAATTTTATAAAATACTTATTATTTTTTTCATAAACAAATTTAGTGGTAGGCAAAGATAAGAAGTGTAAATGACAAACCTAATTAGGAAAATATGGGGACTAATTACAATATTAACGTATGATTTCCTCTCGTTAAGATTTACGACAATAGATCATTTAAGCATTAAAATTATGCTTGTTGCTATCTATAATGTAATCTCCGTTGAGATAGTGGAACCATCATATTCCTAAAGTAAAGAAGACCAAGAACAAGACGGAAAACAATGGATTTTCCTTTCTGGCTAGCTGATAAATAGATATCACGGCTGTATTTGAACAGTGTTCATTATGACTGTATTGTTAGACGTAATTTAACTCTGATAGGCATACTAACGAAGAAATTATAGTAGGTTAGTAGATAACGATGCGAGCGTTATATCCGAAAGGCGTTGATCTAAATCAGTGTTTTGCAACCTTTTTAAATATACGACCATCTAAAGGTTTTAAAAAATTTCGCGACCCCCTAGGTCATAGACAGAAAACAGTTTCTCACTAATAATGTGTAGAACTTTGCTGTTTTCCTTTGGTTGCGAGCCCCCGAGTATGGCTCAGCGACCCCCCTGGGGGTCGCGACACACAGGTTAAAAAACACTGGTTTAAATCACCACCTGTATACCTGAGTTTGTTTATAACCTAAGCTCTGGTTAACGGTAAGGCTAGATAGCCGATATAGAATACTTAGCTCATAATCATTTTTATGATATGTTTTCTGGTTTACAGTGCACTTCAATGTAATAGGTGGGATCGTATGTTACAATAGATAAAGTAACGACCCTAAATTTTAAAGACTCCCTGAGAAAACTATCGACAGGTATCGATAACCGGCACACATCACTTCAGCACACCGACGTGTGGCCCGCGTTCACGAAATAGGTGATCATTATGTAATCTTCAGCGGTCTACATCGGCGCGGACGAATCAAGCGGGAACCGAGACCAAGGGTTATGGGCAATTTAGTGTGCCCTGTAACGAAACATTCGCCCTACGTGGAGTTTGCAGAATAACCTTAATTAATACGTCATTATATAAAATAACGGAGACATCCGAAAGAACATCGATGACGTTGCTAGGTGGATCATAAAAAGCAAGATATAAAATAACAATACAGAAAACGATATAATTAATTTTGAAATGTCATTGATTATTTACATACATTTATCATGGCTCAGTCTTTGAAGTGGTAAGCAGAGCATAAAGCATTAAACCACATCTTAATTATCTCAAAATAAAGTATAGTTGATTTAGATGGAAAATTGTTAAAAAGTTGTGAGAAATAGCTAGCTCGACGCCTATACAATCGTCAACCCGATATACCATTAGTCGCCTTTCACGACATGCTATGCATCGAACACAGAATTACATGAGAATACAAAATGTAGATAGCACAAGAAGTGACATTAATTTTTGGATGAACATGTTTATGTTCATATACACATAAATAGAGCCTTAAGTTATAAATATAATTGTTAGTTGATAAGTATACATACCATAGGAAAATGTTCATATTCAGATATATGATCGCTTAACTACGTTATTACACCAAAAGAGTAACTGGCAAGTCTTAAAAGCGTGGTAATAGTTTAACTTGGTATTAAAATTCAGTCGCATTATGTATATCGACTTCCAATGCCGAGTAATCGAATCGCCAGTCGTCTCATAGAATACAAACGAGGTTTTCATGTAAACTTGTCAACAATTTGCCACTGTTTATCTCCAGACTAACCGGTCGGTGGCCAGCCATCCATCTACTTATTTACATGCCTATCGCTGTCGGCCCATTGTCGTTTGACAACAGTAAAACTACCTGGAAAACGTGAACACACCACTCAAAATTCAACTCTAAACTTAACAACTCCAAGATCCATTTTCAAGAATTTGCTGCTGTGGGAAAACTGCTGGAAAAAGTTGTCACTGGAAAATCTAAAATGAACTCTGTATAGATGGAATTAGAATGTAAATTGGGCTGCGCACGAGTGAACTGTTAAAAACAAAACAGTCTATATACGCCCGCACGTCCTCTTTAGATAAGATAAAGGCCACCTGAACGAAGAGCGACACCAATACTGTAATGATACCGATAGCGGACCGGTAATTAATTTACCGATAAAATGCCGGTACGCTCACACGTCACGGCGATGTTTACACGATTACATTACAGGTACATTTTTGTCGAGTGACTCTTTTCGAATGGATTACCTGCGGTCTCGTAGCCTGAGTCTTGCAAATAGACCAAGCCATCCATACGTCCATTCATAGCTAAGTACTTTATCGTCCTATTTCTAGGACTTAAAGAAAATTTCCAACTGTGTTCCTTGCCTGGCGTATCGTAAAAAGTGACTTACTGCGTATTGGGTGTTGGGACATTCACCTGCTACAAATATTAGTACCGAGTAAACTTTACATATAAATGATGATGACATTTACTACGATTACTAGGCTCCGTAAATTTGCAACTGTAAGAACCATCAAGACTGCAGACAGCTGGGAATTAGAAACAGTTTCTTTGAAAAATATTATTTCGATTAAGCGAGTCCATCAGAAGTTTAGGCACTCAAATCGTCAAAAACAATAACAGGCCACCAGCAAAGGGAGCTAGGGTTAGCAAAACCCATGGTAATTCAAAAGTTTGTTTAATTTCTAAAATAATTTGTAAAATATATGATGTTTTCCTCATTGGTTCACGGTGTTTTTATAAGAAATAATACAAACTATTACGTCAATAATCCCCATGTTTTGCGAACGGTTAGGCAGAGTCCACAAAGCAATAAGATCCTTCATTTAACAAATAGTACTCAAGAAGAAAATTTGGAATACGGTTTAAATTTTCACACTAGCACGCAAACTCTTAACCGCCAATTTAAGCACTAACTTATGCGTTTTCAAGTATTCGTATACTAGAGAATGGATACACCTCAATTCTTATACACTGGGCAATGTACATACTTAAATTTGAACCTGACATATTTGGCGTCTTAGCTCTTTAATACTTGAAAAAGTAGCCCATCATGAAAGTTCTATATGAACATACTAATATAATTTTGTTGTGTAATTATCTATACTTATAATAAATCTGTAGAGAGGTCAATTCTGTACATGAAATATATTTTCAAAATAACTACCAGGGGATGATTAGTGATCGATACTGATGCCAAAAATGCAATCAGTAAATTTTTTGTCTGTCTGTCTGTCTCATTCCTGTTCCTTATAGAAACAAAAACTACTCGACGGATTTTAATGAAACTTGGTACAATTATTCTTCATACTCATAGGCAGGTTTAAGTATACTTTTCATCACGCTACAATCAATAGGAGCAGAGTAGTGAAGGGAAATGTTGGGAAAACGGGAGAAGTTTTTTAAGCTTCCGTCCCGTGTGCAGCCTTAATGGTTAAAGTTACATAGAAATCATGTATGACGGAAATAGTCTATATAATATTAACCATAAACGCGGGTGACACCGCTGGCACAGCTAGTTATTAATATATTACTTTTATAATTTGACATTGTATTGCTTATTATTCTATGATGATAAAATAGCATGTTAATATTTTGGGAAACTGTAAGTTAGCGTGTGCGCTGCTTTGACAAATAAATAAATACAGCTGGTTCCAGTACTAAATTTTAAGTGTGCTGATTCAAGCTGAGGTGAGGTTACGATCCGTACATGAAACCCATCCTTCGATTTAAAATTAGTTTCACTCAAACCATTAGAACCCACAAATCCGTGTGCGAAACCCTAGCACGATCCGAATTTTCGATTGTTCCCGTTATTAATTAGATTACTAGATTTCTCCTGATTGGCTGCGCAAATTGCGGACGAAGTGACGTACTGACGGCACGACCGTTGTTTACTATTCGGGGATTCCGATAATGGGTTTAATTAGAGGGCGGCCCGGACGGAGTGACGGGAATTGGGGAATCAGGATCGCTGGAGTCGGTGTATGGAATAAAGAGTTTATGAAAGGTTTCTTTTGATTGAAAGAAGGATTATTGATAAAGAATTTTCTTATTAAGATCTTACAGATGACCAGTGACGGGATAGGAATTGGAAGAATCCAAATTGACTTGGTCGATCGTGAGTAAATTATGCAATGCGGAAAAAACTATCTGTGTCTATACTTTTTATCGTCAAAACCACTTGATCCATTATAACGTTTTATATGCCAAATGTGTGAATCCTAAATATATAAATATATCACGGCGGCCAATCTCAACGAGGATTTGCCAGCTGCGCATAAATATTGTAGTGCACAAGTGTATGCGCAAACACAGGTGCAATTCGACATGACCAGAGAGAGGTCAGCGCAGGACCAACCACTTAACGTGCTTTGTGCACGGGGGTGATTTTACCGCCAACTTTCTGACTCTGGACTGTTACTGAGTAATTTCAATATTGAAATACCCAGCCACAATTTTTTAACCCGATCCGGGATTTAAACCCGGGGCCTATTGGTCCTTAGACAGCGCATGCTACCACTGGACCAACGAGGCAGCCGAGGGTAGCGAGGTCTAGTCTATGAGACATACCGGAAAAGTTTATTTTTGCACAACAGAAGCAATTAAAAGTAGGTACTACTATTTTATGGAGAGTTGTCAAGTGAACTGTGGTTCAAGAAGCAAAGACAATAATGTTATGTGCCGAATTTCAGGTAATTTTATTCAACCGTTTAAATGCACTGAAAAACAAGCATTAAAACCATAGTAAGATACATACAGAAAACTATTCAAACCAGCAAAGTGAGGCATTCGTTTTGTATGACCATTTTGATAGAGGGGTCCATATTTATCTTAGGAGAACAAACGTTAAGCATCAAGCCCTTATCAGTTCTAACAGACAAGCAAACAATAGACAAAACGATTTAACGGTATGACGTCACAATCGTCGTTATAGCGTTGACGCGTTTTTTGTTGAAGTCCGCTTTGACTATTTCTAGACTCAACGAGTTTGATTAATATATAAGAACTCTCTTAACGAAAGGTGTGTGCCAGGATTGTAGTAACTGGAAGAATGTAATCTAATAATAAATAATAAATTCTCTAGACTGATCTCAGCCCACTCCCATGGGAAAAAGGCATGACAATATGTATTTTACATATTTTGACCTTCTTTACATAAACAGGGTAACCAGAGAATTCGGATTAGAATTCCAGAGTTATTAAAATATGCTGGCTTTCTCATGATGTTTTCCCGCACCGACAAGAAAACGCTACGAATTCGTACTTACGTCAAAAAATCAGAATAACACACTCTGCTTCGATCTTTACAATTTGAGTTACCATGTCGTTGTGAATAAATGTAATAAAAACACAATTATTTATTTAACTTTCTAGTACACGCTATTTTGGGGCTATCTACATAATAAATATGCGATAATGCGTAAGGCCTTGTTGTTTGTGAAAAGAATTAATTCAGGCTTTAAATGAGAGATTGGCTCTATATTCGTTATTGTATCAGAATGAAATGTTTTAATGAAATTGTTTATTACATTAATTTATTACAGTACAAACTATAATCTTAGGCCAGGATCTACCTAGTAAGTATTAAATTATACTTGTGGCAGGAGGTCCTGGTCTTCTATAACAATAGCATACACAAATTATTATTTTTTTTTACAAAATTAAAAATCAAATAGCGACAATTTGCATAATATTAAACTGAGTATGTATGTGTGCGTATGTGTGTATGTATGGTATGTGTGTGTGTGTGTGTTATATTTATCATAATGACTGCGTAAAAGTACAATAGAAATTAGTGTTTATGTGAATGTGTGCGTGAAAACTTGGAAATGTGAGTGTTCTTGGCTTTTGTGATAAAAATGGCAAGGATTACATTTTGTCTAGAGTACCTTACTGAACATAATGACGGGTTTTTTGGCTTGCTGATTGACCCGGGTAACGACTTTAAACGCTACGGGTTCCCGTTGGAATCGGAAGTTTCTACTTTTATTCTAATAGTTGTTTATTAAAAACGTATTAAATATCTATCCGTCACCTTAGCAAATACACAAGCATATGCTTAGACGACGTAAAATCTATATTTTAGATTGGTACATACCTACTTGAGGTACTAGAGTTAATAATTTATTATTACCTTGAAAATCCAGAACCTATTAAACAAATAAAATAAAAACAAATTCTTCAGACTGACACTCTAATTCCCTAGTCTCAAACTAAACTTATAAGCTTGTACTATGGATACTCGGTGAACGGATAGACATACTTAAACATCCATGACTGAAGAACAAATATTCATGATCATCACACGAAATATTTGCCCCTAGCAGGATTCAAACCCGCAACCCTTGGGTTCGTGGGTGACCATGACCACACGACCAACGGGCCAGTCGTGTTCATTTCTTGACAGGGATTTGAACCGCCCGTTACAGGTAATATTCATATACACCAAGCTACCTCCGTTCAACAGTTTGTACATACAACCACTAATAGTACAATAAATCTGCTTAATTCAGAAACAAATAACATTATAACAATGCATCAAGATCCTGCAAAGGACACTGTAAGGTTGTTATATTATATATTATATACTTAACATCTTATAATGTTTGAGGCTGAGATATTAATGTAGGGTAAACATTGTGTAATTATACGGACGAGTCTGGTGTATCACAAACTAAGGATAGGAACAGAAGGCCCACTTCTTTGTCTATTAATGCCTACTCAGGCGACTTAAGGCGAGTTAGCCATTTGTCGGAATTTTTTTTTTCAACTTGCCACTTACTACACTCGACGCTACTTCTAGCTGAAACAAGTAAAATATTTGTGCATTAAAGCAACTATTGAATTTTAAGTACGTGTAGACCATGGTTATTCTATTTTTAGCCAGAATGCGCATCTTAATTTGTGTCGCGGTAAATGTAAAAGCAAATTAGACATGCCCTAATTTTGATACTTGATCTGAATATTTAAGAAAAAAATACCAACAAAACACTTTTGTCTGTTCATAGCCAGAGTCCAACTAAGAATTTAGATTTAAGTCCTGATCCATTGTCTGGTAAGTCAGGTTGTTTCATAAAAAGAAAAGCTACTATCTAGACTGTCTTCTTAAATTGGACCATAGTTACACATTCATAGCTATTTTAATACACAGGTATTATAAATAATAGAAACTGCAAAGGTATGAACAGACGTATATTTACAAAGAGACTGCTAGAAAAACAATAGGTACTTTATATCAAAATAAAATTAGCATTCTAAACTTGAATACAAAAATGTAATAAAAGGTGTAAAAAGTATATATGAATATACAAGTAATGAGGCCAGCGTCGGCAACATGTATCCTCACATTGTTTTCCCTCACCGTTAAGCATGACGTAGAATACAAAAAAAGGTATGTGCCTAAGTTAGAACCAACATCGCTCGTACATGAGGCACATGTCCTTACCACTGAGTTCTTTAAAAAATCTAAAGCCGTCAAATCAGATACCAGTACTCTTCAAAACACTCCAATAGACACATAGTCAATTAAATGACACCTTCTGCACCATCCTCAACATTAGCCACACGCAAATAAAGACGAGAACAGACAATCAAGAATTAAATAATCATAAAACGCAATGATATGCTGGCCTCTATAAATTACGTTATCACGATCAAACAGAACAGCGCTTGATTAAATAACACGAACGTTATCTACGGACGGACATACGCGATGTTTGAACTAAGGTGGATTTCGTTATAGTTAGCAATTTGAGTTTTAGTACTGAACTGGTTTGGTTGCCGCTAGGGATTGCAATGCTGGAGCCAGCAGTCCAGCTGGTCCCAGCACAATTTATGCTGTGCTGAATCGAATGACACGTGCTGGTTTCAGGCGATGTTTTGCCTAAAGGGAAGTTCTCACATCTGATGTTTGTAATAGACTAAGTTATCGAAATAAATATTTGTATTTGTGCTGGTTTAATGCCCTGTAGTCCTTATTAGAGATTGGAATGCTGGACCAAGCAATTCACCTGGGCTCAGCACAGTTTTATCTCTGTTGAATCCAGCGTGTTGTGCAGGATCAAAAAAATGCCAATGGATTGCAATCCCTAGTTGAGGCATATGATGTGTGGTATTTGACCTTTGCAAGTTCACTGGCAGAACTTGATTGATGTTATATAGGAGAAAATTTGATTATTTATTACTTCTCAGGTGTTAACTACTCTGTTTATCATAAATTATGTTAACGACATAGAAAAAAATATAAGTTGGTCATATTTAATTAGAAAAAAAACTGTACTTGATAGATAATAAAATCTATGTTAATGCAAGACTACAGAAAGACATAGTTTGAAATGAGAAATTGAAATTTGTAATTTTTTAGTTTCGTTGCCTAACATGCCGTAAAAGCCAACTATTGGTAAAATAGGTTATTGGATTTTTGATCTAGCCATTTATCAATGGCTGAATGGCTGGTTATGTATTTATTAGGAATGGCTGAAATGGCTGAGTGTGTTTTAAGGAGCTTGCTTCTTGGACTCAGCCTATTTCTTAGAGGATTCAGACGTGAAGATTTGTATAATGGAATCACAGTATAAAAATATTTTGAAAAACTAAACAATATCCGCAGCTTTTATTTGTCTTCGCAATCAACAACCGTTACACTGGTCTCATTACGCATGTCGATCGTCGATATAATTTATGCGTCATATTGTCCTGCGGAAATCGGAGGCCGGGTCTAATAGTTATGGAAAAAACGCCATAAGCGGACCACGGTCAGCACCATTAGCTAGTACTGGGGACCATAAAACTAATATACGTATAGGCTGGTGAAGGGTAAGCCGGACTAAATTTGAAATGGTTCCGCGAATATTGGTAATAATTATAATATTAGTATTGCAATGTGTGTTGAATCCAATGCTTTATCAATATAAAGTATCGGATTTGTCACTCATATGAAAATAGGGAAGAGCATAGTATATTATATTTTACATCTATTTACTTCGTCATTAAAGTATGTTTGGTTTTGCGATCCGTAAGCCGTAAGAAAAGAGTTGAGATATTTGAAAAAGTGCTCATATTTAAAGCAGACTTGAAAAGTTTTGTGGACTTAGCTAAGCGTGACGTCACGTGGCTAGCGCATATACTGAGTAAACGGTGCAATGCACGTTGTTTTAGCGCGCAATGCGACGTCAAAAGATATGCATCGCATCAAATGATTTCATGTTGGGTATTTGAAAAGTTAAAAAAATCAGTCGAATTGAGAACCTCCTCCTTTTTTTTGAAGTCGGTTAAAAATAAAATATAATTATAAAAAACCAAAATTAGAGTTTATTAACTTTGCTCTGACTTTAATGATATTTATGAAAATTGGTAATAATTATAATAAATGGAGCCGTTGGGAGGGGAAGACCTAGACGGACTTTCCATGACCAGATTGGTAATGTATTAACAAAAGGTCAGGTAAACAGCACCCTTAACCGACGAGCGTGTATGAAAAGACTTATGAATGTAGAAGAAGCGAAAGGTGTATGTCAGGATCGTAGCAAATGGAAGTACGTGATCTCTGCCTACCCCCATGGGAAAAAGGCGTAACATTATGTATGTATGAAAATTGGTTTAAAAGATTAATTTTCCAATATCTTAGAAATGTACCTATATACAATCTTCATTTGTCTTTAATTAGTTGGCGTGTTGGTAAACATTTATCTATATATTCCATTACATCACGTGTTACAACTAATCACATTAATGTACCCAATTTACCTCAATTCCGTGATTTGACGACGGAACCCCAAAATATTATTATTCAGGGTTACGGTGTTTTTTCACCAAGCCGCGATCGGCTGGCGCGATGCGGCCATTTATCAATGGCATAATCCGAGATAGTTATTCGTATTGAGCTCGATTTATTGTCAGTCGAGATCCGTGGAGTCGCTAGATGCATGCGGTTTTATATTTTTTAGAAAAAATTGTAACTGTTGCAGTCCATATTATATTATTGGGGATAATGCTACATAAGTGCTCTTGATTATAAAACCAAATTTTAATGTTATTCGAGTCCTTATAGCAAAATGTACTTACGCGGTCTTGCATTATCCTCGACAATAAAACAATAAACGAAATTCTACTATTATTCATTATTTATTGCTTTTAAATGTAAAAATGTCTATGAATACGAAGACACGAAAAAAAAAACATAATGCGTTGTAACTTCTCTAGCACGGCCACATTAGTGATATTGCGTCGTGACAACAAAAAATAAACATAAGACGTTGTTTGTCATTATTATTTCTGACGTTACTTTAAGTGCTTAGCGTCATAAAATCATTCAATGACTTTTTTTACCAATCTCTGTAAACATATGAGATGAGACTATTTGAACGCACCTTTTATAAAATAATTATAAACACACTAATACTCATAACATAACATCACGCCCATAATCCCTGTAAGGGTAGACTAAAGGTTAAAGGGGCAGCTGGCCCCTTTAACCACATTCAACCAAAAATAAAATAAAACCGGGCTGAGTTAGATGGAAAATTGTAAAAAAGTAGTGGCAAGTGGCTAGCTTATCGCCTACACAATCACATACCCAAAACCCGATATACCATTAGTCGCCTTTTACGACATGCTAGGCAAGAAACACAGTTGACACATTCTTTTTTTTTAGTCCCAGACCAACATGGGACACCAATACTCATTAAAAGTTAAATAAATTCAATGTAACAGTTGTAAGCAATTTTCTAGATAGATTTAAATACCTGTTTTGCTGCATAAACATTTAAGTAAGTACCACCATTTGGTACCTATATTTAGCCACATGTAAGGCTTCAAATCAGACAGAATACATTATATAAATACACGCTATCTAATAGACGCTACGTATTCGTGACGTCACGCCAAGGTTGAATATGCCGCGAAAATAAACATATCTTGTGGACTGGTTAATTTTACATTTGAGTTCACTTAAAAGCATTTGAGTAAGTTAAAAGTTAATAAATTGCAATACTTTTAAAAAGAGTTACGTAAAAGTACATATCACATATTAATAACAAATAAAGTACTTTTTTTTTAACTGTAAAGATTTAATAACAATAAGTTTAAAAACTACCAAAAAAAAGACAATCTGGAAAAGTCGTTATTTTTTAAATAAAAAACATAAGTATACCCAGATACTGTCTTTCAAGTAATATACAGCGAAATTATTATTGATTATTAGATATGTATTAATTAAATTGATATCTACCTAATTAAAATAATACGTAACACATATCGACCGCTAAAACCCTTTTGTTTTCGGTTTAGTAAACTACTTTAAATTAAATGGATAAATTACATTTGTATTTCAGTGTGTTTATTATTTTCCTTTAAGAACAAAACATTTACACGCTCATCGACTCCATCGCTCCTGTCCCTTCCCCTAAGGTGAAAGGTCACGTGGGGCACACGACGGTCAGTGGCGAATGGTACGGCATGGGACCCGGCGACCCCATGAGAAATCACATCGGAGGTTCCCATGACTTTCACATCCACTGCTCTTTTTCTACTAGCATTTTTACAACGCAGCGATGACGGAAGAGCAATGTACACCAACGGTTAAGGAAACAATTGATTTGTATTGTCGCGTTTTAGTTGTTTTTTTTAGACGAGATAAGCGAATTTGGGCTTTATTTGTAAGGTTTTAGATTCTATATTGAATGAACAGGTGCTGTGATATATGCATAGAAAATGTAATTAGATATTGGTGGTTATTCATATCGATATAACAAAATGTTTGGATTTTTGTGGCGACTCGCTTGTTTGATATTTTGTTGCTAGCATAAAGATATAAGAAGGAGATAGGGCTTTTAAATATTCAATTATGAAATTAATTCTATGTTTATTAAAGTCTTGATATATTTAATGTATATCCCATGTTGGTCTGGCACTTAAAAGAATGTGCCAACTGTGTTCCTTGCCTAGCATGTCGTAAAAGGCGACTTTAACGGGGTTTGAGTGTGTGACTGTGTAGGCAAAGGGCTTGCCACTTGTCTCTACTTTTTAACAATGTTCCATCTAACCCAGCCCAGTTTTATTTTTCAACTGAATGGGGTTAAGGGGGGTCGCTGTCCCTTTGACTCTGCCCTTCGGGGATTACGAGCGTGATGATATGTATGTATAATTTGGAGAATTTAATTTATTGTAATAGCTCTTTGTTAAATAAATGTCTAGCTATTTGAATGGAAATTAGGCATCACAGTTTTCCTTAAGATAAGAATCTATTTCTGTATGCAATACTACACATTTCGACCTAATAAAAGCCAATACCAACAGCCAGTCTTGCTTTAATCACCTTAAAAACCACAACATTTATTTTTGATCACCCATCCACATGTAGACTTTATATCACGTTGCTTAACTTTTTTTTTAAATTAATACTAGCCACAAGACTTAGAGCTCATTGTGTACCTAGTAATAGCCATGAGAATGATTGATGAGCAGCGACCGATAAGAATAGGTACAAACTATGATGGTTGTGAAGTTGTTTAGTCACACGATAGTGTGTTGAGTCAAGTTCAATGAAAAATCCTAGGGAAATTGCTGTGTGCAATTTCCTTATCCTTCATGGCATAGTCGATAACACATGTAGTATTTATGTTACCAATACTAAAATACAAACCGCTTACTATTTTTAGTGTGATCAATATTTGTTGTTTAATAAAAAAAAAACTACCAAGTTCATTCACGGACTAACTATTAAAATGTAAGCAAATATAAAAAAAAACGTATACTTACACTAGCTGTGCTCGCGGTTATTGTTATATAACCTATAGTTCTTTGGTAAATGGGCTATCTAACACTGATTTAATTTTTCAAATCGGTCCAGTAGTTCTTGAGGTTAGCGCGTTCAATCAAACATACAAAGAAACAAACTTCAGTTTTATAATATTAAGTATAGATTACTACGGCTACTTGCGTATCATTATTATTTTATTTTTATTAAGTACTTTTCATTTTCTTGAAACACTTTAGTTACTAAATGTTGTGTTTACCTATAAGTGAATGTTACATCATAAATGTGTCAATTATTTGTAACAGTATAATGCATACGAAGTAAACTTTCGTTGGTGAATTCTTTTAATAAATAAAATAAAAAATTATGCATTACAAAATAACAATAAATAACTTGGTCTGCATTTACATTTACTTATTTGATGACAGAATATTACTCATAATTGCTGATACCTTCATAGAGACCAATGATGTTCACAGCTATCATAGGTAATGACCACCATCATCAGTACATCGGAACTCGGAACTAATTGCAAATAAATACGTACATGTACTTAGATACTTTACATCCGAGTATTTTGTTTGTATGTATGACACATTACGTTGAAGGTTTTAATTAGTTTGCAGGAATGCATTTAATTACTGGAAAAAAGCACTTAAAGTAGGTGACTCTACCGCAGAAAACAAATTACATAATTATGTATGCATAGGTTATATAATGTGGGTCATGTATGTATTTACTGGTATCTATCTATATTGTCTATTGCACGTTAATTTACCAACTAACTAACTAAACTTCACGCCACCTCCCTAGCGGAGTAGGCAGAGAGAACCAAACGCCATATGGCACTTTCCTTACACACCTTACTTGCTTTAACATTCATGATCCTTTTTATACTAGCTCTACGGTTTTTATGGTTCCTAACATCACCTTCTGTTTGCACACGACCGATCTGTTCGTGATAGGTGAGACTAGGCCTACCGCGGCTCCTACATCCTTCTACTTTCGCATTGCATGTTATTAAATTCCTTCATCATCTTCCTAGCGTTATGTCCCGTGTTTAGACGGGGTCCGCTTAGACCATGATCCAGGATTTAGCGAGTCTGGTAATTTCATTGAAGCGACTGCCGATCTGACCTTCGTAACCCTAAGATAGGGGAACCAGACAATTTTTTTGGATCATGGTTACAAATCCAAAGTTGTTTGAATTTGCAGGTTTCATCACGATGTTTTCCTTCACCGTCGAGCTAGTGGTATAAATACGTACATAGACTTGAAAAATCCAGAGGTAAGTAAGAGGCGCGTGTCCTTACCATTGAGCTACCACCACTACCGCAGCGTTTTTTTTTTACATTTTATCATCAGAGTATAGTTTGATCGTGATCTCAGTGTAGTCAGTACATCCATAGTCAAGTAATGTCATTAAAGGAGCCAAGAAACTTTGTAACTTTAGTTAAGGCTACATGAATTATATTTGACATTTAAGGATGAATGTGCATATTTCCTCACCATATTGACAGAAATAAATATCATTTTTGAAATATCAGTTTGGTTGCCATTTAACAAAAATTAGCAAAATCGTTTTATAAATGACGCAGCCGCAGATATAAGCTAAATGAAAAAAGTATTTCACGACGTCCTTCTATTTACGTCGGTTTAAAATGAAGACATCTAACCGATCCGAGAATCATAGGCCACGCGTCCACGGAGCAGATCAGCTAACGATCTCAACGCTTTGCTGCCCCTCAAATTGTCGAGACCAATGCCCCTGTGTGCCTTGGCACATGACAGCTTACGGTGCTTCATGTCCGACACTTCCTCAACAGATAACGAATGCCATTTTCTGTTTGGTTGACATTGAAAATTATGTAACAGGACACAATGACTGGAATTGCTGTTTCAATAAGCGTTTGCTGTTTTTTTATTGGTGTAGTGAACTTCTTTTTAATGGGGACGTAATTGTTAAGATGGTGTGTTTATATGTTAGATATGCTATGCATATGATTTCCTATTTAAGTATAATGGAGGAACCGAATATTTAGAAGTACATGAATAAATACTTAACCCGCCAATATACCATCTGTGTTTCTTGGCAAGTAAATTTAAGTAATGTCATACGTACATTGATCTGATTTCGAGGTAAGAAGCTTAAGCACTTGTGTTACGAATATCAGAATCAACAGTGGTAATACAAAATATATACTTAAATATTAGATATTAACATCCAGACACACAACAAACACAAGTATTAATCACACGAAAGTTTGTCCTGGGTGTGGACCAAACCCACAACTCTTGGCGCGTAGGGCATGGTCACTACCGAATACGCCATCGAGCCAGTCCAATGGTGTATGGAGTATTTGGGTTGTGGCCTGATGATTTGTATGTTTTGTTTCACAAGTACACATCGACTTCTCCTGTTACAGTGCAGTACGCTATGTCACATCCCACTAATATTATAAACGCGAAAGTTTGTGACGATGTATGGATGTTTGTTACTCTTTCACGCAAAAACTACTAAATGGATTTTAATGAAACTTTACAATAATATAGCTTATACATCAGAATAACACATAGGCTATAATTTATAAAACATTGTGAAGACCTACACCCACGGGAACGGGAACTATGCGGGTGGAACCGTAGGGTGCTGCTAGTTTTGTATAGGTGAGTGGTGAGGTAACACATCCAGTGCTTAGATATATTTCCGGAATAAATCTCTATATGTTTAAAGCTTGGTAAAGACCGTGCCATATGACGTTTGTTTCTCTCTGATTACCCTACTAGGGAAATGGTGTTCAGTTAGTTGTAAAAACTTTGACAAACATAAGAATTTATGTAATTACAGTTGGTACCATAAACACGAGAGTAAAACGCAAGCAGCCATTATGGGCTCGTACGTGTCCAAAGATCAGTAACCGTATCAGAGAATTGTCTCACAATATTTTTATCATCGCTGAATACTTGATGAGTTATGGTCATGGCAACGGGTTCTTGGAGACAATGGGACAACTGACTAAAGACCATAGGGCTGACATGTTGACTATTTAATTTTTTGGGAGTTTTCTTTACAAGAATCCTATTAATATTATAAACGCGAAAGTTTGTATGTATGTATGGATGTTTGTTACTCTTTAACGCAAAAACTACTGAATGGATTGTAATCAAAGTTCAGAAAAATATAGCTTTTACATCCGATTAACATGTAGGCTATGTTTTATCGATGCACCACGCGAGCGAAGCCGCAGGCAGAGGCTAGTTAATACTAAAGGTATGCATAATATGCATATTTTGCATGGTTATCGTTTTGGTTGTGTTGCAGCGGCAATGCGAAGACAGAAGCAGACTATAGATTGCTAGAATAATTAAATCTGCCATATTCAATTTTGGTAAAATCTCTCCAGATAAAAAAAAATATTGTATTTTTATTATTTCTCTCATGACTTGATTAGATGTCAGTAACGTTGAAGTAATTAATATTGTTTATTTCTTTATTGATTTATATTCATTGTTAATAAGTTCAAATAAATAAAAGTAGTTAGCATTTTATCGGTTTTTATTACGATGAAGGCTTACTGCCAGATGCTAATCATACACTCGACATCTTCTTTGTATATCATGATATAAACATTTTTAATCAAGTCTATGGTTGTGTCAACCTTAAGTCTCTACGACAAATGACTTCCTACATGACCGTCGGGCACGCGCCCGATGGCCACTGCGCGTGACGCAGAAGCCAGCGACTTACGAGCTTTGGTCAATCGAGACCGACCAGGATGGATGATTGGATGAACCACTTTGGATCATCATCTTGCTAGCGTTACAGCTCGTTGCTGGTAGCAGTACACTTGGACTGAGTCCTGTAATTGACGTGTGTTGTTATTAAAGCTAGTACTACCATAAACTTTAGACCAGGAAAGCTAAGTGTAGCTTGACGCTGAAGGATTTACAAGAACGTCCTGCAATATCCACCTGGATCTACCCAGGAAATGTATATTGCGCTTTATTCAGGGATCATGCTGTAAGTGACCTTTACCAGTTACATTACGCTTGGAAGACGATAGTGGATTAAAAGTTAGTTCAAATATGCTGATCAATATGGAAATGCATCTCGTAACTTCGAATATGCATCCTATATCTGCTTTCCGTTCTAAAGAACATACTATATATGATAGTAATCAGCCTTCAGATTTATATTTGAGAATGATATGTCCAGAACTAAAGTAAACGTGTGAAATTCTGTACTGCAGTACATAATTGCGCCACCTCACTTCACTGCGTTAGACGTGTCAACTTTTTGCCTTCAAAAGCCTTCAAAATGCGTCAGCGTTTGCATGACCGGCCAAATTGTAAGCCCATGCGGCATGCTCTTACATTGGCGCATCTAATGGCCAGCGGACGGCATTCAGATGTCGTGTAGTGTCATGCTTCGGTAAGAGTTTTGAGAGATTTGGGAGACATTGTAATGATAGTCAGTTAGGTTTCTTTGTTTTTTTTCTTTTGTGCTCTACTTTTTAAGGTACTAATGGTAGCGAATGTGCGTATGGTCTGCCTGACGGTGAGCAGTCACCGGAACCTATGGACATTTACATCATCAGAGGTACCACAAGTTCGTTGATAATATATTAATATAAAAAGTTTCATTTTAAAAATGCTCCTCACTGTATGGCAGACTTTTATATCGCATGGGATATTCATGGAGCAACAGAGCATTCTTAAGCCGCATTTTGCCAAAAAAATAGTTAAGTTGAGTTAGTTGGAAAATTATGAAAAATTAGAGACAAGTGGCTAGCTGGTACGACATTCTAGACAAGAAACACAATTGGCACATTCTTATTTGAGACCCATTTCAACACAGCACTATACGTACTTATACAGCCCATGTTTGCAAAATCGATCTTTTCTGTGGACCCCAGTTATGACCTTCAAATAAGAGTTGCGAAGATCCGATGACAATCGCTTCAATTTAATAACCAGACTCGATACATCCTGCATCACGGTTAAATCGGTCCACGGTTAAGAACAGAACATGATTGTAGCTCTGACTGGCTCGATGGCTCATTCAGTAGTGACCCTGCCCCATGCGCCAAGAGTTGTGGGTTCGATCCCCAATCAGGCCAAACATTAATGTGATGAATACTTGTGTTTGTTCTGTGTTTAGGTGTTAATATCCAATATTTAAGAATATATTCGTAATACTACATTTGATTCTGATAGTCAGAGCAATGTATGTGATGTCGTCGGATATTTATATTTATGGTCTAGGACGATGAAAACGTTAATTTATTAACCTAAGTATTAAGAGCACAGTCACAACATATTTTTTTGTGCTTATTTCACACTATCAGGTGGAGTCGATTATTAACACAACCAGATGGCCCGGCACGTGGTGAAGCCTTCTCCTTATTTTGTTAACATCCTGTTAATTTTGGGAAAAAAACTCGGTCAATGGGTTAAAGAGTTAGCCCAATATGTTTTACGAAGTGTGTGTCCATATGGTCATCGTTTATAAAACCGTACCATGTTTTTTTAAGAGGGGGGTTTATATTACAGTTAGTTATTTGTTATTTTCGTTAAGCTATTTGGAATTCCATCATTACCTTAACTAAAAGCGATAAGGGTGAAAAATATCTTGCATATTTGCACACAATTATCTATACTAATAATATTATAAAGCTGAAGAGTGTGTTTGTTTAAAAAAATCTATCAGTGTTAGATAGCCCATTTATCGAGGAAGGCTATATATAACATTAACCATAAACGCAGATGGGACTGCGGGTACAGCTAGTTTATAATAAATAAATCAAAATATTTAGCCGTGATATGTTGTGATCAGCTTAATAGTTAGATTAACTATACATAAGTATATTATATTTCAATATGGAAAAAGAGACTTTATTTATCTGTACATAAAAAGTCCCATGTTGGTCTGGAACTTGGCCCATGTTGATCTGGTACAAAAAAAAAGAATGTGCCAACTGTGGTTCTTGCCTAGCATGTCGTAAAAAGCGACTAATGGTATCAGGTTTTGGGTGTGTGATTGTGTAGGCGACAGGTTAGCTGCTAGTCACTGATTTTTCACAATTTTTCATCTAACCCAACCCGGCTTTATTTTTGGCTGAATGTGGCTGAAGGGGCATACTGCCTCTTTGACTCTGCCTACCCTTTCGGGAATTATGGGCGTAATGTTATTATTGTTATATACATAAGAAAACTCGAAAGAGGTCCAATCACTTATTTCAGAACACTAAGATCAAAATCATCCCTCAGCTTTCTCGTAGCTTTTTATGATTGTTTTTTACTACAACCGATGCCGGTTCCTCAAAATTCAAATTATATGGCTTACCCATTGCCACTTCATTAAAATTGCTACAGTGTAATTTTTTTTGCAAAATATCTACTTAACCCTTTTAAAATCTTATAGAAAAAAAAAAACATCTCTCAAGGGAAAAGCTGTAAATTAGCATATAACGACCGTATCTTTATCGCGGTATCGGACTTAGAAAAAAAATCGCACGTTTTTTTAAGAAAAAACTTTAGAGGGTGCGCTTCCATTGTTTAGTTGTTGTGAAATAGTAGTACGGAGTTTCTTTGTATGTTTTTTCTTGGAGTTTCTAGTACCGTATAATTTACGAAGTTGAAAAACTCATTTTGGATGCAGTAACGGTTTCGAAATTTAATATTGGAAGCCGTTAAGACGTTATTTATATTATTTTTTTGTGTGTGTTTGCAAAATTTATTTTGTTGTTTAAAGCATGAAGTTAAAGATCAAGAAAAAATATTTTTCTCCAAATACGATTAGGCTAACTCTAATTTCTTTAAAAGTGTTTACTATCCTATTATGGTTTCTAAAAGAAAGAACCAATTGTGTTCCTTGCCTAGAATGTCGTAAAAAGCGACTAATGGCGTATTGAACAAGATAGGCCTGTGATTATGTGAGATGAGCAAGCCACTTGTCATTACTTTTTCACAATTTTCCATCTAACCCAACTCGATTTCTGACTAAATATGGTTTAAAGAGCTCATTGCTCCTAATCTACCTACAGGATTGCAGGAGTGATGATATTGTATGTATAACTAACTAACTAACTAAACTTCACGCCACTTCCCTAGCGGGGTAGGCAGAGAGAACCGAACGCCATATGGCACGATCCTTACACACCTCACTCGCCTCTTCAACATTCATAATCCTTTTCATACAAGCTCTACGATTTTTATGACTGTATGTATGTATAGATTTGAAAAATCTTTGAATCTGTACCCTTTAGATATGATACCAGTGACGCCAGTCGCTCTAAGCTACGCCTATCTAATGCAATATACCTAGCTAGTTATAGGCACCGCAGTGTACCGTTAGGGGTGGGATAGCCAGGGCCAGGGGCGGCCGCGACGTCGCCGCCCCGCCGGACACCCCCGAGCCGATGGCCCAGTATTTGGTATACCACGAACGTTTAGCCGGTTCGAAATAATGCCCGATTCACTGCATTTTTCGTGCGCCGTATAGTTTAGCTGGTCTGAAATAATCAGTTTTACCGCATTTTTCGGGAGGTAGGAAAGTTTTAATTGGTTGTATTGTATAAGCTAAGTTTACAGATGCAGATACATGGAGTATTAAGAATAATGAGTGCTGTTGACTCCTGCAGCTGTAAGAGTAAATTTTTGTAGAAAATTCAAACAAGAAAGCTTTTAATATGTTTCATAATTATATATATATAAATTACGCGTCACGTTGTTTGTCCACGATGGACTCCGAAACTACTTAACCGATTTTAATCCGATTTGCACTCCGTGTGCAGTTTGATCCAACTTGAAAGATAGTATAGCTTACATCTCAATTGATTAAGCCCGATTATGTTTCATTGACTTTTACGCGGAACGAAGTTTGCTGGGTCAGCTAGTATTTTATAGAAACAGGTCAGTAACGTCTAGATGTTTAATTACTGGTATTACAGTTCGCAAGGACTTGCGTCTCATACGCAAGAGGTGCTTCAAACCCAGACAGGTATCCCTACATTTTCCAAATGTAAATACGGATTTATACCACCGGCTCAACAATAAGGGAAAAAACATCGTAATATAATAACCTGTACACACCAAATAACTCTGGATGTGCAATTCGTCTGGTTTCAGTAGAAGTGTTAAATTTCAGACAGTTTATAATAACTCTAATAACTACCCTCCCCCTTTCGGGATTATGGGCGTAATGTTATGTATGTATGTAAAAACTACTCTCGCTAAATCCCGAATCATGGTCTAAATGGGTGGACCATTCACGACTTCGTGTGCTTATTTTTTCACTAGTTATTTGACGTTTTACCGAATGCAATTAAATTTTTGGTTAGAATTGTTTTAAGGAGCTCCATACTACGTGGGGTCTGCCTACTCCCAGAGCTGCCTTAAACTATGCAGGGGCCCTTAAGCACACATGCATTTGGGGTCCTTAGGCATATCAGAATTTGGGGCACTTTTGGAATCCTCGAAGTAATTTTTTTATTTAGTCGAAGTAATTTTGTATTTCATATACTTTTTTAATTTCTTAAGCTACGAAAATAGGCAAAGGAATATTCTTTTGGCAACTTCAACGTTTAGAAAACAGACAAATTGACAGTCCAGTGTCCCTTGAGGATGGGGGCCCGGGCCATATGTGCCCTTAAGGTAAAGACGGTGTTGCTTACTCCTTCGAAGAATGCGGGCGTGATGATAAGTATAATACAAAAACAAGATCAATTTGGCCAGTATCGATCTGGTCGTTGGCCACCGGTCGCGGGCGGGGCGGCGAGCGCCGTGCCACGACGTGTGACCCGTGGCCTCTGCCCACCGAGTGGCGCACACGACCAGACACGGTGCGAGCCTTGGACAGAAAAATAAGTTCAATCGCTAAAGCATATAGTTAGCTATGATACAAAGAAGTACTATAATTCGCTCGATAGACATAACCTGTATGGCAGGGGTCAAATCTGACAGGTTAAAAAATTATATATAAATATTAAAATATAATATTAATCTATAATTATAATAAATCTGTAGAGAGGTCAATTCTGTACATGAAATATATTTTCAACATAACTGTCAGGGGGTGATTAGTGATCGATACTGATGCCAAAAATGCAATTAGTAAAATTTTTGTCTGTCTGTATGTATGTTCCTTATAGAAACAAAAACTACTCGACGGATTTTAACGAAACTTGGTACAATTATTTTTCATACTCCTGGGCAGGTTGTAGTATACTTTTCATCACGCTTCAATCAATAGGAGCAGAGTAGTGAAGGGAAATGTTGAGAAAACGGGAGAAGTTACTCCATTTTTTAAGCTTCCGTCGCATGTGCAGCCTTAATGGTTAAAGTTACATAGAAATCATGTATGACGGAAATAGTCTTTATAATATTAACCATAAACGCGGGTGACACAGCTAGTTAAATGCATAAGTATAAATAATCATATCATCGCGCTTTCAAACCCTTGCAAAGCTAGGCAAACGGCAAGAAACAACCAACACAGTTGGTACATTATTTTCGAATCCCAGGTCAATATGGCGATTTTATTTTTGTTTAAAAACGGTTGGCTCTGTCCTACCCTTTCGGGAATTGCGGGCGTATTAGTAACTATATATGTATGTATGAACGATGAGATTGGAAATACAAAAATGATAGATATGGTAAACATGGGTTATAGAGAGGCATTATGTTCAGCAGTGGATTGTTTTCGGTTACACAGGTGGTGATGAAAGGAAAAAAGTTTCACCATAACCAGTAGAACGTAGTACGGCAGCTTTCGGCGTGTCGCACGGAACGCTTCGTGAACAAAGGCGAAATGGCTCAGTCAGTCACGAAGGCCGAAGGGATGACATGCAACCAGATATACTTGTTTACTTATGGGCCCGCTAAATACTCCGTTTTGCATCTTAATGCGCCCCCGGTACCCGGTACTGCATTTGGTATAATTGTTTATATAAATAAAAAAAATTTGGTAAACAATGGTAGTTTTTCTGGTAATTCTGGCATTATCATCTTCCTAGCGTTATGTCCCGTATTTAGACGGGGTCCGCTTAGACCATGATCCAGGATTAAGCGAGTCTGGTAATTACATTGAAGCGACTGCCGATCTGACCTTCGTAACCCTAAGATAGGGGAACCAAACAATTTTTGAATCATCGTTACAAATCCAAAGTTGTTTGAATTTGCAGGTTTCATTACGATGTTTTCCCTCACCGCCGAGCTAGTGGTATAAATATGTACATAGATTTAAAAAATCCAGAGGTACGTGCCGGGTTTGAACCCGCACTCCTCGGTTAAGAGGCGCGTGTCCTTACCATTGAGCTACCACCGCTCATTAATTTGCTTAATTTGCTTATTTTAAGTAATCGGCTGTATTTTTAATGTTAGTATTCATTAAGGTTCAAGGTGGAAGCTAATCTTTTTACCGTATGACATAATTTATGGGAAATGTGTTTTAACTAGGTAGGTTTATAAAATCATTTAAGCACATTTGTTGACGAATAAATATCTGTTGCTAATATCAAAACGCACCATAGAAATATACTCATCTGAAGTTTCTGATATTTTGGTTAGATACTTATAATGCTTATGCCTACTTATGAAAACAGGAATTAATTGTGATATTTACCTATATATTTTAGGGTAAGTTGTACATAAAGCCTAGAATTTTCTACTGTTCATGGCATGTTCTGTTGCAGCGAAAATATCAAAAACCGACAAAACCACACAACCATTGCCATAATCAAATGATGTTAGTTAGGATTGTCGGCTATTTCACAGGCTTAGCGACCCAATCGACGCATCAATACCGGCCCGGCATATTCCTTCATCCATTTGACAAATCTTCAATACTCACTCGAGTCACAATACACTATCCACTCGCCGTCTCTCTCATCGATAAAGATATTTGATCAATATTGCCGTTGCCCTTGCATTTCTATAAGCTGCATTCCCCGCGTGCAACTGATTGTGCATACAACAATGGACACAGAGATCCGCACCGCGATAGTTCATTCACTCACTCATTCATTCGCTAAACGATTTTTTTCGCTAGTACTTCGATTGGTACTACAGGCGGCTTTCTTTATGCGCATAATTTTTGTTTGGCGTCGGTTTTGATCAAAAAAGATTGTGTGTGCGATTTAAATATACCAATTTAGCCATTGTGTTTATTGGAAATCAAATTTGTCGTGATTGAGCGCAGGTGTATGAATGAATTAGCTCTTTTATTGGTAAATAATTTTAAACAAAAATATTCTGTCTACTCTTTAGTCAATAAATATAAACAAAAGCAGTTTTAATTTTCTCTATCAGAGAAATTTATCAATAACAACCATATCGCATATTCTTTAGCGTAGTGATATGTAAAAATAAAACATATATGTGAGTTATTAATGCAAAAAAAGCATGGGCCAATGCTACACCAATGTACACCAACATTTACAAATTACATTTGCTCACGTCATTATTTCTATCATTTTCCGCTAATCATGAACAACCTTAACCATATTTTTTGAGTAACAATTACAAGAATTGATTCTTAGAATTGTTTCGCATGAAAATCAGAGAAAAAAACCCACTTTTTTAGCGTTTTGTATCAATGAATAAAACCATGTTTCCACTATGTTACACTAAGTATCGCTGGATAAAAAAGCTCGTTGGACCGTTAAGGCACAATCCGTTAGCGCAATCAAAAATTTCATCATGCCCTTAGAAATCGGCTAATACGCTAATTCAACTTATTGTGAGGGTTAGTTCTGGTGAATTGAAAAAACGGGGGCCACCACAAAAGGTAAGAAAGGGTCAGAGGGTTTTTTGTAAGACAAAAAATTCTTACCAGATGGCCGTGCGTTTACCGGCAAAAAACGGTGCGTGCCCATGTTATGTGGCGGTAGGGTCCGCAAATAACTGTGCTTTGGTATTTTGTATAGGTACTTATAATAGTAAATTTATTAAACAGGAGTTTTAAAAAAAGCTTCCGGAAATTAAAAAAAAACCCTTAAATGTGTATACATTTAAGGGTTAACAACCATAACCAAATGAAAGTATTTTCATTTGGTTATGGTTGTTGTCGTTTATCGTATGCTACTCTTAGTGATGCCGATCGATAGTCGACTATCAGTAGTCAATCGATAGTTCACGTCATATTAATAGTATCGATAATCCTATCGATATTCTAACTGATTTTCGAGGTCAACTATCGATAGTGAAACTATCGATAGTTCGGCATCACTAGCTACTCTATTTTATCATTGGGTTATGAATTTAGATAGCACAATATAAACAAACTGAACGTGTAAGTATTTTTGACATTATCTTTATATTATTATAATAGCCATTGTACATCCGTTTCTTAAAATATTGATTTAACAATGCATTTTTTGATCACATAAAGGGAAATACTAATTATGAGTTCACATACTTAGACAATTAGCATTTTCCATTCATCCACAAACATTTAGTTTATGAGAAAAAAAACAGCTACTGAACAAAATATGTGCAAAAATAAAATAATAAGACAGATTCCCATTTTTGCTGGCCCTACAACCAGCCCTTCCTTAGAAACGCCACGACGATTTGTCCCTACATATAAATTTCTCTATAATTAATGCGGCCCAAGACGATATTTTGATATAACAGGATTTATGGCCGCGTGTCAGGTGGTCAAGTGCATTCTGCGGCGTCATGCACTTCTGCTGTCTTACTGGCAGTTTTTGAAAACCTACCTGTCGTTTAAAAAATAAAAGACAAGTTTTAATCAAGTTCCAAATTTAAAATACAGTTTTTAGTTTTTCTTAGGCTTTTGTTTTCCTTTCTTGCATTCGTAACTAGATAGTATAGTCGTAATGTGACAACTGTGTTCCTTGCCTAGCATGTCGTAAAAGGCGACTGATGGTACATCGGGTTGGGTATGTGATTGTGTAGGCGACGAACTAGCCACTTGTCAAAACTTTTTCACAATTGCACATCTAACCCTGCCCAGTCTGATTTGGCTGAAATTGTTTAATGGGGCTAGTTGTCCCTTAACTCTGCCTACCTCTTCGGGGATTATGGGTGTGATCGTACAATGAAATACGATCTGTTACTACAATATTCATTCATTTCTAACGGTGTTTAATAATTAACACACTATGCTCTGTGTGTTTTATTTTTAAATAATTCTGTTTTTTCATTCTGTTCCGAGATGCTGAAAATAGGTATAATGTTTTCTTCCTCTACTTTTTCACAGAATATGAATTCATAACTAACATAATTACGATTATAATAAGTGTAAATTGAAAAATTAAACTCGTCAAGATTATAGTACTTAATATTTTATTACCAAAAAAAGAGATCTATTTATATATTTTTTATCCGTTGTAAGAAGCATGAAAGCTTTGAAATAGCTAATTGATATTGTGTTTTATGTTCTTTAGACCGTTAAACTTCGGCTTGTGTTTACAGGAGGCCCGAGGGTCGACTGGTAGCAAATCGTTTCTGCATTAAATCCCGCCTTATCTCTCTCGATCGCGGACACGTTATGGTCATTCGGGGAAGATGCAACTGTTTGTGGTCCGCTTATTAATGTGACGTATTTGTTTTTTGCTATTGCATAGTTATAAATTTTATTGATGGAAGAATGTTGTTTTGTTGTTTATTTGTTTTTGAAATTTATAGGCCTTTATGGCTTATATAAATTTGTCACATGAATGAAATGTATGTAATTAATAATCATAAAACTATTTTCAAAAGCTTCACCATAAAAAAAATTTCAAGCAGTATTTCAAAAGATACATAATATTATAGTAAATAGTAAAACATAGTATAATGTAACAATTGCTGTTTGCTGGTCTTACAGACAATATACTATGTACGTGAACTTATGTTCTATGTATAAACCTATTCAAAAAATCTAATATTATCAAAATCGGACTACTCTGGAACAGTTATACGTCAAATACATAAAAAAAAAATATAAATTACGGTCGGTTAAATCGATAAAAAAATATAAGCTTATAAACTAATCAATCAACTTTTTAAATTTCAAATTAGAATTCAAATGTTTTTTTTATTGCAAAAAACCTAGCAAACGAATCGAAAGTCCCAAGCGAAAACGAATCCACAAACCAGACCAATAGACCACAGACTATTTAAACCGCTTTTTTGTTTCAGCGCTGTTTCGTAAAGCCCCGGCAGTAAACAGGACATTCTCAGGCCACGAAATTTAAATTAAAAGCCGCATAAATCATAGCTCAGCCTTGTGAATAGCCTTCGCGGTACAGTTATGCCTTTTGTGTTAGTTTTGACTAAGCGCCTCCAATCAAATGGGGCATTAAAAAGAATTATTGCTATATATAGTTGTCAACTGTGAATGGCAAATCCGGAGATTCATATGAGAGCTTTTAGTGGGGGCGTGGTCAGAGAAGCACGTAAGTGTGGTTTTGTTTTTTTGTAAAACTGTGACTGTGTGATTCATTAGAGACATTGGAGTTGACTGTAGTGCTTGTAATAATACAAACAAATATTAGATCCATGTAATGTGAGTTTAAGTTTCTAACAATTAGAAAAATATGTAGGTTAACAATGATTTTATTGTTATTTTTTAATTCCACACTGATGTCATAGCAAAACTGAAATTCAACAAACAGTTTTTTTACATAAATTATGAGAAAAGTGTCAAATTTACTTTACAGCATTGTAACGAGCTAAAATTTGAAAAAGTACAACGACTTATATATTATCTCTTATATAACGAGTATTTTTAAGAAACGCTAATCCGCGCGAAAATATAAAGGCAAATCATAAAATTGTATGCACCGTAAAGCGGCGGCACTTCACGAGCCAACCGACTAACATCAGCGGTATCGTTCAACGTAAAGCGTTTCATGCTCAAAAGCTCGTACCAAGTATACGTCCCATTGCACCTCTCCAACGACGTGCACTAAAAGTTAAATTTATAAAAATTTACTTACACGGTTTTACTCTGTGGCCGCGGTAGTGAGAGCAGTTATTACCATACATAGTATGTACTGTCAAAGGTATCTGGTCTACATTCACACCTCTTTGACATGAAAGGCTTGGGCAATAGAAGTTTCTTTTATTTATGTATGTCACAGTTGCAAAAAGAGAAAAATGTATACTAATGCTTATGTACTGTTTAATACCTAAGTAAGAGACTATTTTTCGCTCTCTCTTCCTGATTTCCGTCTTTCTATATAGTGTAATCTTTTGGTGATTCTCTTTAAAAAGATCATAATAAGCTGAATATGAAGTATGTCCGAGACAACGTAAAAACAATTGTCTTTTACATACTTAGCTTTGGGAAAGATGTGACCCAGTGTAAGAAGAAGGACCAAATGCGACACTTCTCATGGTGATGAACAAACTGAAACTTAAGAGTTTGAAAATACTTAAGGTCTTTAATAGATGCATAGCTTTATGAGCTTTCTGATATAACCTACATAGTTCCTGGACCATCCACTCATAACCATGAAACCAGCCATTAACAAAAAGTACATTCTAGCTTAAGGACGATAGGATGCAGCATCAACGACTTGGCTTCTATTCATGACGGATTTCACCCAAAGAAAAGACTGCGTCCGGGTGTGAAGACATATATGTATGTAAGTAAAAGTCCGAGGCTTAAGGGGGTTGTAGACCAGCAGCTAAGCTGAGTTAGTTTAGTTTAGCCCGCATAATACGCAGTTTTTCATACTTGTGTGTGACCTCGTTTGCACACAAGTATGTAAAACTGCGTCAGCTATGTGAGCTTAACAAAACTAATTCAGCTTAGCTCTTGGTTTGAAACTTATTACACATGATTGGGATGGTACTCCCTTCGTGATGTAATGACAGAAAAATCAAAGTGACTCCAGTATTTTAGACTGTAGGACAGATTCTGATATGACTTACGCAGTTCCTGGAATCTGACATCCACATGAAAAGCGTCTTGGACTTAGCTCAAGGACTATGGGGAGCAGAATCAGCGATGTAGTCTTCAATCATGACGGATTGCACCTGGAAAAAGTCTGATTCACAGGCTACCACTAGTGTCACTACATTGTTATGGCACTCCTTGGTGACGTCACAGTATCCGAGCACGCAGGTCCAGGCGTGTTTGCGCCGCCTCGATCAATCTCCATCAGAGCGCGCTATCAGCGGGTATCCGCCTCCGCGCTGCCGCCTCTTAACTGGATAGAACTGGCAGTAGAAAAATGTAGTGCAAAGACATACAAATATGCCTGAACGAACGCAGCCTTGAACGCATGCATGCACAAATTTACGCACACAATTATGAGATAAACAGCTGATTCATTGAAATCGTAGATATTGATATTCTTTGTTTACTAGTATTATAAATATAAAAGTAACTCTGTTATGCGTAAGAATAATATTTTAAATCCTAGGCAAGGATATAGACTACTATAATCCCGAAAAAATATATAGAACTTGCTGGACGCATGATAGTCTCTTTAACACACTAAAAGATAGGCAAAAGTTACATATAAACTTGAAAGTTTGAATATTAAGACGTTTAGATGTTTCTTTGTTTATGTTTTAAAGTCTTAAGTAAGTTGCCATGACAATATTTATTGTTGAAATTTATATATGTGTATATTCTAAAAACAACATTTGGGAACTCTCGCCCTGTCTATCCGTTCGTCACACGTCCCGTGAGAACAAAGTTGAACGGGATCGTCCATCACCGTTTATCGCGCATGCGCGGCGACCTTATCTCACACGAAAGTGAGGAAAATGTGCGCCGGCGCAAACTTATTGTTTTCGGTAGCGGGACGTGATGTGACGTGCCGTGTGTGAATTTGACAGACGACACCGGAAGATAAAATGCAATGCTAAGAATATATTTTAGGTACTAGCACTTACCACAGACTTGCTCTAGCCCACGGCTTCACCCACGTCGAAAAGAGGCTACTTTTTATCCTCAAAAAAATTATGAATACTGCAGGACTATAGAGTCAGTAAGAAACCGTTTCTTTTTTGCAAGCTGAATTGATAAGGCCAAAGCTAGTAAGAAGATTGTATTAAAAAAAATATATGATAACAATACTAACAGGTCTAAAAGCGATATAATATATCCATGCCATGTATAAATCCATGATTTTGACGCACAATTTTTCTTCTTCTTTTGAAAATACTTTAGAAATACTGTAAAAATATTGTATAAATAACGTCTATAATGTGTAAGCAGTAGTTTCAATGACAAAAACCTCAATGTGCATACAAGAGACAACAGACCTTCTTTGTTACTGTTATCTGCTTAATTCCCACCGCCCCGGCTTACCTTCTCAAAACACAATCTTCCTGCCCGATATGACAGACCGTCAGTTTGTCCTGTCACCAGTTCCGTTATAGGCTGCACCTTGCATCGGCAAATAACCTGCGACCTATTTATCCGGCTGCGAAAAAAACCTAATCTACTACCAACATTTTAAGACCTTCACCAAAACATATTCAGTTCGAATCTCAACCTTATGTCTACACAGACAAAGACGTCGTGTTGCAGGGATGGAGGTCTAATTAATATGGTCGTGGAAACCACATGTGGGAAAGATTTTGGGTGCTTTTTGTGGTCGAGTCGCAACGGATGTTTGGTCTCGTTTGACTATTAATTAGTGTTATATTTTCACTTAGCGTCTTGCAAACGGTTAGATCTAATCGCCTTGTGTGATATTGACCGATGATTTTGATAAGATTGTGTGAGGTGAGCATTGTTTGACGTTTGGGCAGCTGATGAGGTGTTAATTTGTCGTTGAATAGTTTGTTTATTTTTTGATAACAAGGTTAAAATTAAAAGTTTACTAAAAATAGACTGCTGGCAAACATAAGATGAGTGGTTATCAAGATAGCGATATAGATTTATGAAAACGAATTAATTCAACATAGAAGGTAGTCTTATAAAATTAAAAAAAAATACAGTCAAAATCTTAAATTTTCGAGAAGATGGTCGAATCTTAAATAATACTAATACTTAAATACTAATACCTAAGCACAATTTTAAATACTTCTAATACAGAAACAAAAAAAGGAAGACGTGACACAAATTAGAAATTGTCTTTTTGAAAGAACGTTTGTTCTTAATCTAGCTAAAACTATAGACGTGATAGAAAGTCATAGACCACATGATCAAGCACTTATAACACAAATGCTCTTACACCCCATTTTGCGTAACCTAACGCGCATTAATATCGCAGAAGCTCTCGCAGTCACGTCTCCGTGTCGCAACCGAGACGGAGACGTATTTATGCAGAGGCATCATAATGGTGCGCTCTGATTGATATATTAGCGAGCATGGTGTTGCAGCATCCAACAAGACTTGGACGTGAGTGGGGTCTCTGAACTCATTTGGCGATGAAAGAAGATAAATTTTGTTACATGACAATTGTGTTTTTTCACAATTTTTTATCTAACCCAGCCCAGTTTTATTTTTTGGCTAAAAAATAAGGTTAAATGAGCTATAGTTTGCACGTAAGTGCTAGTCACCGCCTCATGTAATTCTTTGGGCTTTGTAGCATCATAAATGAACAATCGAAGGTTAAAACCAATAAAATGTTGTATTTTCACATCTCGTAATCTTCATTTCATTGGTTCAACCTAATATCCTTAAATTATGATGCTACAGGGGCCAAAAAATTACCTCAGTCGGTGACTAGCACTTACGTGCAGACTTGTATCTGACCTTTTAACTCTGCCTACCCCTTCGGGGATTACGAGCGTGATGTTATGTATGTATGTAGGTACAATAGTGGTGGTGGCTCAATGATAGACACGCGAGTAAAAATCCGAGTGTGTATTTTTACTACTGGTCTAAAGTAGCTAAAAACAATACAATGTGAGGAGAGATGCATATTCAATACTAGCAGCGCGCCGCGGTTCCCACTCGTGGGTATACGGGGATAAAAAATAAAGTAGCAGGCTTTATTTTTTATCCCGCGCTGATAAAATAGATTTACGTTGATGAAAGAATATTTAAAATCAGTCTAGTTATTTCGGAGCCTATTCAATGCAAACAAACAATTAAATGTTTCCTCTTCATAGTATTAGTAAATAAGTATAAGTTAGTTATACTGCAATATTAGTAAGATATATATCATCACACCCGCAATCCCGTAGACGTAAGCAGAGTCTAAGCATTAAACCTTGATCTAACTAAAGATCAGACCAGCAGTCTCTTTAATGGATTAACCAAACTCCTAAATCTAGGATCAAGGTCTATGTAGACCCATTTGAAACAGGACAATGACAAAGAAGAAGAACTGAGCATATGAAAGAAGAGGGAAATTAGAAAGTGCCCCACCAATTCCTTAAAACGAAACAAACAGAAATCACCAACATTTTGACCCAATAGCGCCTGTTCCTAACGCCGTCGACCGAACAGTGTTTAAAAATAGTAACACGTTTAGACAAAAAACGCGCGTCTCATATGGGCGACTTACGCAATATGGGTTTTGACCCTTGTAACCAGCGGATATTTTTTTATTGCCTCCTCCCGTGGGACTCGGGATGCAAGCTAAAATTGGACGAGGCTATGCGACCAGCATCGGTGTAACGGTACAGGAATGTTTTTCGACATTAATGCAAAACAAATTGATAACAGTTATGTTAAAGATTTCTTAGATTGTGCTAGATATCCCAATAAGAATTAAAACTACACGCCGTTTCCTACTTACGTTATATTACATAAAGATTTTTTTAACTTATTAGGGTAATTCGTTTTAATGACGACATTTAAGGTGAGACCAGCGCACTAGTAAACATTGCATTGTTTTCGAACATACTTTGTATATACAAATATAATTTATGACTTTCTTATACGTAGAATCATTTAAATTAATTAAAATGATATCCAACTAGACCAAAATTCAGGTATTTAGTATTGTAATAACATGTTTTTTTTTACCTAAAATGTCCTTAGGTCCGAGTTCAAAATACGAATGACCTACATTCCGTAAATACCTTTTGCACATATTTCAAAGAACCCAGTCGTTAAAAATGAGTGCAAATCGATCATGGCGAGTGCGAACTGAGGCGCCGGCGCAACTGTTCAGAGAACAACAGCCCGCGCCGCGCTGTACGCGCAACACGCGAACGTAATCACTACTTTTGCGATAATTTCGTCGTAACAAAGACAACAAAAGCTTGTAGGATAGCCATATTTTGTATTATTATTTTTTCGTTTTATTAATAAAATAGTGAGTTCATTAAATTTATTTTTAACTAAAGAATATAATAACTATAATGATATCGTAAATGGTAAAAATATATACAGTTATTTATATTTTATTTTGTATAAAAATTACGTGTAATTCACTAAATATATATAAAAATGCATCTCGATTCTAACTTACCTGAAAGTGATTATGATTTATTTTACAATTGAATACCCCTAGGGCAAAGTAAATGTCAGGTCGATTTAAATAACTGTAAACAGCACATATAGTAAATGAATGCTACTCTCTTAAGAAAGTATCCTGGTTAGTAAAGTTTTGTCCAATGCGAGCATATATTATCATATCCATCAAACGCGTGGGCACCCCAATCGTGCGCCCGCGCAAGTTTTTGCCGCGCCCCGGCGCTGTAACGGTGCGCATACGCAATGGCTTCCAGATGCGGCTAGCGGTATTTCACGGCGATTTTTTGTTTGCCCCCATCGATGTTGGGACCACTGTGCGGTGATTTTTCAATATTTCAGTTGAGCGTGAAAAGGAGACTTCTTTTAGGTTGTCACAGGGAATTTTTGATTTAGGTCTTTATTGAAGTACCTATTTGTGTTGAGTCAATCACTTGTCACTGCTTTTACGCAATCTTCCATATAATTCAACTCAATTTTATATTTAGCTAAAAGTGATTAAAGTTTCTTCTTGTACCCCACTCTGCCCTTTGGAATTGCAGAAATCTCATTACATTTATAAAAAAAAATCTATGTTTTAAAGTTAACAGTGTACGTATGTAGGTATGTCATTTAAGTCGTGCAGGACTACAAAATAAATGAGTTAGAACGTCTTTTATATTTTTAATGAAGTTTAGTACCTATAGCTTTATAGTTTAAGATATAAAATGCTTCCAATAGAGAGTGGATCAAGAGTTCAATTTAAAAAGTGTAAGCAATTATTTCCTTTCCATTTACCTTACTGTTACATTATTTTATACATACATACATAACATCACGCCCATAATCCCCGACGAGGTAGGCAGAGTCAAAGGAGCAGCAGGCCCATTCAACAACATTCAGCCAAAAACAAAACTAGGCTGAGTTAGATGGAAAATTGTGAAAAAGTAGTGACAAATGGCTAGCTCGTCGCCTACATAATCACATACCCAAATCCCATACCTATACCATCAGTCGCCATTTACGACATGCTAGACAAGAAATAAAAGCTCTATGTACGCATTTCCTTACCATTTACCTAACTGTTATACATTGAACACGTTAATAAATTGGGTCTGTCTTTATAAGTAGATAGACAATGTTGGTATATTTTATAAGTCTTATTGCGCAGTAACACAAGTGACCCATCTGGTCAGAGCTTTGATATTTTTACTAAGTGCGTACTGACACGAGGAAAAGTGCTTTCAAAATCATCGTCTATTTCACGTGAGCTATTTAAAATAGGTGGTAGATATTTTTTTTTTATCAATATTTTTTGTTTTAATAGGAAAATTAGTTATAGTCAGTAACGCTTAATAAACATGTTTTACTCCTAACACATTATTGTATGTAACTATTTGTAATCGTTAATTGCATGTTACAATGTAACCGATTCAGAAATTCAGTAAACATTTTTGCAAATACCTTTATAAATAATAATTCAAGAAGTTCTTTATCGTGACAAAACAATTTTTGTATGATATAGTGGGAAACGATTTGATAATGAACGTTTAAATAAAATATTTCAACTGAAGTATTTTGAACTTCTAACAATCTATTCTATATTAATTTTTATAGACAGATACACTTTCGCAGCGATTTCTAAAGTGAATTCCGTGTCACCTAGTTCTGTCAATTAATAAAATCATGTCGCATATTCCGATAAAGGTTTTTCTTATAAACATTAGGAACGAGTTCACCAAAATAAAAGAGACTTATTGTACACTAGCTACTTACTGCCTGCAACTTCATCCGCGCGGGTTTGAACAAAAAAGGATTTTTCTCCCTATTTCTATGCTTAAATTTATCAAAACCTATTCAGACATTTTGACGTGAAAAAGGATCATACCTACATACCAACATACACAGTTTCGCATTTATAATATAACTAAAGATTCGTAAAGTTTAATGACGTCTCTATCCGACTGTACACAAAGAAGTATGTTCAAAAGACGCGTCGTTCTCATACGCTGAGGACGTGGTGTCCATCACGTGGCCGCGACCACATGCGTCTGGCGGCCACGTGTGGTCGAGGTGGCGGTGAAAGTGGGCTGGGGTTGCGCCGGCGCATGGCGGGTGGAGTGACGGGAATCGAATAAGTTTTTAAAAATGTGAACTAATGTTTGAAAAGGTAAACTAACGAGGGCTGAAGAGATTTGGGATAGTTATATGAAACTTGCTTTTGCACGTTTCGCCCGTGTGAAATTTGTTCTGTTACAAAGATTCTTCTGTGCTTACCGGGGGATCTGTTTTTTTGGAGTTAATGTATGCCTATGTCTATGTAATGATGTAAAATTTTAAAAGCTTATGCGTATTGGTACTCATAAAAACTATGTCCAAAATTGAGTTAGTTAGTTAGGCAAGTATGTAGTATGTAAACACATAAAAAAATATATATATTCGGTTGAAAATCTATTGCATTTCACGTAGAAGGTTATATATTTAGGCATAAGCGTAATAAAAGTACATAATACCATTTATGATAGACACATAAATAATGTCACGGTCACGTAAAATGTAGATGAAACCCTCGCTTGGCAGATTAAAGTCGGGTCTCATAAATCACGGTCACTCTACGTGAGAATCAAAATGACGCAACGAATACTGACCCGAGTTTTGACGAAATATGACGCTAGAAAAACGGCGGCAAAAAATCGCTCCAGCGATAACCATCTTGGGCTTTTGTCGGATTTTTAAATGCATTTTGTAGATTTTTAAAGTTCGTCTAACTAAAGTTTTGTCTGGGATATTTCGCTTAACATGAAAAGAAATAAACGCATGTTTGTTATATCACTAGGACACCTAACCTCAATGCCTAGCTGTAAACTAAGCACTCATCATCTTCCTATCGTTATGTCCCGTGCTTAGATGGGGTCCACTTAGACCATGATCCAGGATTTAGTGAGTCTGGTAATTACATTAAAGCGACTGCCGATTTGACCTTCATAACCCTAAGATAGGGGAACCAGAATTTTTTTGGATCATGGTTATAAATTCAAAGTTCTATGAATTTGCAGGTTTCATCACGATGTTTTCTTTCACCGTCGAGCTAGTGGTATAAATACGTACATAGATTGAAAAAATCCAGAGGTACGTGCCCGGGTTTGAACCCGCACTCCTCGGTTAAGAGGCGCGTGCCCTTACCATTGAAAATAGCTTGATGTGCTGTCTGTACAGAGATGAAATGAAAGGAAATAGGTATTTATTTTAATTACCTTTCTATTCATTATAATCAAAATCTTAGGTACTACAATTCTTATAGATATTATTTAAAATACATGTCTCAAGTGTTTCCATTAAACATTCATGCTTATAGACATAACAAGTACTAGTTAATTAAGATTCCCCTGTTCCCGCGGCCCGTTAGTTTCACGACTCCACGTTCTCCTACAACAGACCACAACTCACCTCAAGCGGCTCGCGTAACTTAAAACTTGTCGCCCTATCTCACCGAATCAAGGGCCCATCTCGGCACACGTGTGCCCCCACAAAAACAAACACCGTTATGGACCATACGCGTTTTGCATAAATCATCTGTGTCAAGCTCTGGGCGGAATTATCGGCCCTTTTTGGAAAGCTTTGGTGTGTACGAAATCTTAATCAAGTGTTTTAAGTTACAGACGGTTTTTGTAATGACAAGAAAAATCATTTATGAACATCTCAATTTAAATAAATTTCGACTACATCACATACATTGATCTGATTCCGAGGTAAGCAAGCAGCTTAAGCACTTGTGTTACAGATATCAGAATCAACAGTGGTATTACAAAAATATATATAAACACCCAGACACAGAACAAACACAAGTATTCATGAAAGTTTGTCCTGGGTGGGGATCGAACCCGCAACTCTTGGCGCATGTGGCAGGGTCACTACCGAATGCGCCATCGAGCCAGTCAAATTATTAGAGAGTTATAGAGGATTATTATTAGGAATAGTTTAATGTGAGGCCTAAGTACGTCGGAACTGGTAGTTGTTTCTGAAATAGTTTTGAAATGTGTTCCTGTTTGGTTATTTTATTTATTTGAATGGCAAAACAGATAAGAAACACATATTTAGCATATTCTTTTGAAATAAATATGTCACTTGTTTAATTCCAAGGGATGGGGGCTTCTTGCTTTCGCAGCTTAGTAGTAATTCTATTAACCTTGGCTTGATTAGAATATGATAGCATTGATAAAAAAAATCCTGTGTAAGAAATTGTGCAGTATCCGTTAAACTCAATCCAAAGAAGGATGAGGATGATAGCATTTGCAAAACTCGGTATTGAACATAGTGCACAGTCTTATATAAAGAGTTAAATTACTTTCAGAAACCATAACAAACCTCGTCAAGAGCCATTTTCGCTAACATCAAAACAGTCTCAGACTTTTTGTCATAAGTGATTTCTTGTCTCCAAATCATTAGTTTACGCAACATGTGTCGCAGATACGATCTCGTGGGATGGGTGATCAAGAGCCGTGTTTACTGACGTCGAGTGGACAAAAAAAACAAAGCGAAATGACCGCTGAATTTTAATTGCCATCGTACCTGTGATGACTTGTGGACAGAAGGGGCCGTAAAAATAGATTTTTATTAGACAATAATGTTAAAAAAGTTGGTTTTCGGTATACAGTAATTTAATTTGTGTTAGCAAACAGCAATAAATAAAATAAATTGTTTGGTAGCGGACTTCTTGATGTTTGGAAAATATCCTTTTTTATACAAGTTTGGTAAAAATTCTGTTAGCCTAATACTGGTAAGTTGTGATCAGCTACTACTGTATTTTATCAAAGCTTAATAATATTATTTTTACAATTTACATTAATGTTTTATATTTTATATGAAAACTTTTGATTGTTTATTTGTATGCATGCAAGTGAAACTTTTATATGTCTCCACACAAACGGAGCTTGGTTTCTTACGTAGAATTTCGTGAGTACCGCGGCATTTTTTTTTTGGGATGACAGAATCGGCCTCTATGTCTTTTCTAGCAATTCGAACCTTTGTTCTACCAAATTTAATTAAGTGATAACAGACATAAAAAGTTACTATCGCATACATAATATTAATAAGGATTTGTTTTCATTCTACTAGGAAAGTAGCAATTAACTTGGATTTGGTTTTATTTATTAACCGACTTCAAAAAAAAGGAGGAGGTTCTCAATTCGACTGAATTTTTTTTATTGCTTATATTGTATCAGCACAACGAGAGACTGCCGCTATCACAACGCCAAAGGATAGATGGGAATTCCTTAGCAACTGTATCAGAAAATTCAATAGGATATTAAATTAAAACATTTCAATAAAGAACCGCGAGTTTACATCAATCAACTCTTTCAAACATCGACAGATCGAATCTCAAAAAATACTGGACAATAAAGGATAGGGTCCATCGCACTAAGGAGGTCTATCAAAAGGAGATTAGATCGATAAGGACCAACAATGCATGTGGGCGTTTAGAGGGAGACGGATAAAAAAACTTTTCTGAAACATGAGGCGAAGGAATTATTCGCATCGTTTCCTTTGAGATCTTATAAAACCGTTTTTTGTTGCAAAAAAGCATAAATAGGGGTGGCTGTAAAAAATAATGGACAAAGGCCGGCACACAATGAGGGATTTTTAATACGACCTTTTTCTGTTGACCGTGTAGTTTTTAGATGGATAACACATGCGAGCCTACCTGTACACAGTGGTGTGTTTTTTAAGAAGCCGGTGATAAAACAAAGCACCGAGCAATATCAAATTTCAATTAAAATTCAATCTTTCAAAATATATTATACAAATCTATGTTGGATAGTTTCTCCTGTAAAATTTTACTCTAGTTCTTCTCTCATCTGGCTTAAAAATAAAATAAATAAATAAAATGCGTTTATTTCAGACCATATTTCGGTCCATAGAGTTGTTAGTAGCAGAAACTTATTATTGTGTTAGTACAAAAAACTAAGCTTTATTAACTTAGTACGGAAATTCACAGGACCCCTAATTGAAAATGGTGGTTATGTACTTTGTTTTGTTTTTAGTAACATCGTCATAAGATCATATTGTTAAAATGGAATATCTTATCTAGCAATGGGAATAAGACCAGGATAAAGTTTAAGGTTTCCCTTCACCACAATATCCTCGGAATCGATACGAGTCTTTAATGATCTACCATTGGTGTCAAGACACAAACCAAGCTATTATCACGAGTCATAAAATCTTAGCAGAGGTCTAAGTGCGAAACGGTCACAATTCGACGTCGGGGTGTCGACGGGCTCGTAATGACAGGGCGCGGCGTGTCCAGCCTTATTCAATGCAAATACACGCCTTGCGTGTAGCGAGAAATGTACGAGAGAGTTATCAAAATATTTTCGGTTACAATTTTGTTGATAAATACTTAGAAATAGCAAATTTTCAGAGACACCTAGAAAGATGAGGAAGTCACGAATTAGTCTATATCACTACTAGTAAGGAGAGTTAGTCACAAAACGATTGATATATCGATTTTAATATAAGGATTTATTAGGTCACTTTGTTTATGAAAAAAAATCTGGACATGCAATGTAGGTACTCAACTAAGAATATCGCAATTAAAAATAGAAACGATTAATTATATTTTAATGGTCTAGCTTTCAAGAGCTTAGTGTTTTATACTACGCCATGACTACACGTAAATGCACAGATACCAAAATTTTATATATTTTTTTACAAAATTAGTATAAATCCTTAGTTGAAAACATCCCCTACAGTGGCTATATTTAATTAATGTTAAAACGTCTCAACACTTACCACGTTCGTATTATTTTATACATCGCCATGCTTCATATTGGTAATTTGAGTGTATCGTTGCATAAGCGAAGAGGCTTATGCGCGTGGTAATTAGATGTCGGGGTGGAGGCGACGGAGCGCGCCGTAATGACAGGGCGAGCTCTCGTGTCCAGCGCGCGCGCATTCAATGCAAATACGCGCCGCGCGCGTATGAACGTATAGACAAGGCAGCATTGGCCACACCTACGATCCTATTATGTAAAAAAAAAAATCTTTGTAAGTATATGCATGTTCAAATATTTTTTGCTTATTTACAACAAAGACAATTTCATTTCATTTCAACAACATCACGTACCTAATTTTGTTAAAGAAAAGAAAACCAATTGCTGTGATTAAATACTAATTAATCATGATTTTTTTTTGAGTTTTAATATTTCAATTAAATGAAGAAAAGGCTTTTACCACTGTCTCACTTAATGCAGTTAATATTAAATAAAGTAATGTAGGAGGAAATGTCATTTAGGATGCGATATAGCTACTTAAATAGAACCTATTTCTTTATTAATCATTTTGCTCAAACAACAATACGCAACAATAGCAATTTTTAAAGCAATACCGTTCAACTGATGACCCAACAACATTGCATCAGTCAAACGTTAGCGACGCGGAGTCACACTCTAATTTGACGTTTGGGAGGCGACGGAGCGCGTCGTAATGACAGAGTACGTCGGGTGTGTCCAGCACGCGTTCATTCAATGCAAATATACACGCCTCACGCGTAATGTGGGGTAGGCAACTTTCATAAAAATGCTATATTGGCGTCCACAATGTTTTATGCCAAAATTTTCGATTAATAGTGTAGATCTTGCAGATCAGAATCTCTCATTGAAAGTGTTCGCATTATGATAATATAGACTTGTACTTATACCAACATTATAAATCTGAAGAATTTGTTTGTTTGCTTGAACGCGCTAATCTCAGGAACTACTGATCCAATTTGAAAAAATATTTCAGTGTTAGATAGCCCATTTATTGAGGAGCGTTCGGTTACAAATATAGCTCCATATTCGACATAGAAAATCTAAAGGGGTGTGTGTATTTGTCTGGCCATCAATAGTTCATGTATACGAGTGTAACTGGAGGTTCACTTGTCTTTCTTCTTTGATCTACGTTGGACTCATCATTAGATGCATTACATACACCACACTCGTAGTCTCCTAAGGTGTAGGCAAAATCCAAGGAGCAATTAGCACAGCACAGCATAAGCACCATAATAATGTCCTCCTAACCGATATCGGTCACGGCGGCCAATCTCAACGAGGATTAGCCATCTGCGCAGGAGATATTATAGTGCACAAGTGTGTGCACTCTCTGTTCCTTCACTCTCATAGTCCGGTGAGACGGCAATTCGACATGACCGGAGAGAGGTCAAGCGCAGGACCAACGGCTTAACATGTTTTCCGAGGCACGGGGGTAATTAACCGCCAACTTCTTGACTCCAGGCTGTTACTGAGTAATTTCAATATTGAAATACGCAGCCACAAATTTTGGCCCGAACCGGGAATTGAACCCGGGACCTCTAGATCACTATGCGGCGCATGCTCCCACTAGACCAACGAGGTAGTCAAAAGCACCATATAACGTGTTTATAAACATTTGGTGGTTCGGACATGTGGAAAAAATGGATGACGAAAATTTACTAAACAGATATACAATACAAAAGTGGAAAGATGTAGGAGCCGCGGAAGGCCCAGGCTCACCTACCACGACCAGATTGGTCGTGTATTAACAGAAGGTGATGTTAGGAGTCATAAAAACCGTAGATATTGTATGAAAAGGATCGTGAATGTTGAAGAGGCGATCGTGAGATGTATAAGGATAATGTCATATGGCGTTCGGTTCTCTATGCCTACCTCGCTTAGGAAATGACATGAAGTTTAGTTAGTTAAACATAAATAATCAAGATCACCAACTGTTTCTAATTAATCAGCAACAATGAGCCGTACTTCATCAGTGCCCTCTCTACCGCGTCGCAGCTCTTCGGCGCACGGCCGATGACAGGCCGTCTGCGCAGCCCACGCGTCGGTTCTAATCACACCTATCCCGCGTCCATTCATACATATTTGGACTGATTTTTTGTTTTTGGGGTCCCTTGGCCCAAGAATTTGAGGTGTAAGATTCATTACAATTGAATCGGTAAAGATAAGATATTCAACTGATAAAAAATATTGTCTTTGGATCGTTCTAATTTTGCCCTCTTTTCTTATTCCCATTTTTCCTAAATCGTCTTCCTTTTTCTTAAATCTAAGCCTACCTGGCTTAGTGAGAAAAGAATGGTCACTTTGTCTAATAGACAAACAAGGAGAATGCATTTACAATAGATGAGAAAGCAATTTAATGGCTAAAAATAAATTTTGCGACTTCACTTTGTTCTCTCTCTCTATTTTTCGCATTTTCAAAATCAAGCTTCATTGAAGGCGTGTTGCACTAATCATATATTAAATTGACTATACATTGCATATGTTTTCAAAATTATAAAGAAAGAAAAATGTATGTATTAGTTGATACTAAAACAAATGTAAAATGGCACAGAAAACTATCCAAATATTATTTTATTAACTATATTTGATGCAGTATATGAAAAAATAAATTTAACACAGATCCTTGATACTGAAATCGAGTTTGGTCTTGGCAAATTTTTCCCGCTCTCGTGGGCAGACGTTCTTGCATTGTCTAAAGCGTATTTGACGGCTAATCGTTTTAATATTATGGTCAAGTCATTAAATATTATGAAGCCTAAAGCTGATTGTACACCCACGAGTCTTGTTACTAATATCTTGGGCAAATTTGAGTTATTATGGGCCAGCTTTACTTGGGCAATCATTGTTTGTGATGGTGATGGTGATTAATTGGTTTATTGATTAAAATGATTTTATCAACGTTTATTGTTGTGCTTTGCAGAAAAAAAATCAAATCGTTCGCTAGCCTTTATAACTTACTTTTTCTAGTTAGGTCACTGATTTAATCACCTTCGCCACCAGGAAGCGTGAATGGTGATTCCAAAACTCCGGTAAGGCCTGTTAACTTGGAATCAACTAAATTAACAAGCTAGATTAATCATATCTGAACAGTCAAGGTTTAATCTAAATACCACCTTTAAACTAATAACCAACGTTATGAAATAAATACTACATATGTAGCCTACTAAAGATAAGAAATATTAATATCGTATGACGTATAAATCTATACAATATCTAGAGCAAACGACAAACCCAACAGAATCACATACATACAGTTTTACAAGTGCCACCTATTCTTCTAACAGTGAAAGGCCGGTCCGGAGTCGAATCGTTACACGGTCCATTCTGGCCGGTCGGGTATGGTAATGTGGTCGCCGAAATGTCAGCTCAGTCGCGGTGATGACTGCACACTTTCTGGGCACGCCCCCTTAGTATGACGGAGGGTAGGGTTGACAGAGATTTCTAAGCTCTAGATTTATTTTAAAGTTGAAGTATTTGAAACGATATGAAATAACAGATTAAGATAAAGAGGCTTATCTATACTTACGATGGATTAAACAGGCTAGAAAGAAAAAGACGTAATGTAGCTACTTTTTATTTAATATTTAATTGGAACTATTTATATGATGACAGTATATAATAATGATGTGACTTAATTAAAACTGAAATTAGTTACATACTTATTAACGTATGAGTGTGGCTCATAAGATTAAGATATAGTATGAAGTAGTATACAATCGTTTCTTGTTTATACATAAACCTCCTAACTTAACTTCTTTCTCAAACTCAAAATATACACACCGAAAGATTTTATCCTACTAAACCACCTTTTTTAGGAAGAAATCTTTCGAAAAGAAGCCTTTGTAGGCTTTTTTTATAGAATCCGCGGGAAGTACTATACATGTACCTACTCTATTTAAGCTATCCATGCGAGAGACGCAGACATAACTAGTTTTATTCTAACCTTTAAAAAACGAGAATTAAAACTAGTCAATCAAAACCAACAATTAACTGACTCAATTCATGCTAGCATGAATGTAAACTAGGAATCACAATTCTCGCGGCAACCCTATACCAAAGACGTTCGTTCAATGGGTCATCATTCATAACATGCTTCATTCATGTTTGTATCAAAACACGGTTTAACATGTTTCCGGAGTTAGTTTTTGTTACCATTTTAATGGACGATTCGTTTTGAATTGATTTTTTACTGTCTTGTTAATATTTTGGAATAAATTTGTATCAAATATGTTTTCTTATTTTGTGTATGGAAATCAAATATTATTATGGAAAAAACTAGTTTCATCCCGCGATTTCTATCTGAACAAAACAGAAAGGAAAAAAAAAAATTATACTTTACAATATACATAGATCACGAATAAAAAAAATCTTTCGTTTGAAAGTACGAGTCTGAATGACCACCACGATTTTTTGTCGGGCTTCTGGCTAATAATTGTTTATTTAATAATCAAATAAAAATTACAGTGTAATAAATTACGATACAACTGATTTTGAAATTAAATTATCTATTTCATAAGTAAAATTCCCGACAAGCGTTCCAAATTTATTCACATTATAATAATCGGTAGGTTCATAATAATATAACTTTTGAAAAATTAACCCTACGAGTTATAAAGGTCACATGTCACTCACTTTATTGCAGTATAACTAATGCACGATAAATAAATTTAGCATCATGGTCAAAACAATCCCCGAGTAAGAACGGCTCATTCAAACAGACTTCCTAGAATTGGCTAGGAGGAAAAAAAAAGTATTTTAAATATTGCATTTACAAAAGGATATCCGGGCCTAAGAATGCTTTGAATTGGCATTGAGTTTACATACATACATACATACATATCAACACGCTTGAAATGCCCAAAAGAGTACGCGGAACCCAAACAGCAATGAGATCCTTAAACCACCTTAGCCAAAAATCGAGTTGAGTTAGATGGAAGATTGTGAAAAGTAGCGACAAGTGCCTATCTCGTCGCCTACATAATGACATACCTTATACCCAGCCACGGATTAGTAAAAAAAGAAGGACTCCACGCTGTAATATGACAGCGTAAAGCCACGATTATGCATGTGTGAGTGAGATACTTATGAATATCAGATATCTGTCATTTGGAGCGCTTATTATGTTAATGTGTGACGTATGTTGCGTGTCAATTTAGAGCACCTAAGAAGCTTTAACGTCCAGTTAGTGGCCCGAAGTCCTTCTTTGTTTACTAGGCCGGTATCCAGCATACTTGGTCGCCTTTTACAACATGTTAGCCAAGGAACAAAGTTGATACCTACATTCTTTTCGAGTCCCAGACCGACATGGATTTGAATTTAATTTGCGATAAAAAGTCCCTTGTCTCAAAAACTTTTTATGACGATCTGCTACAATTACTAAACCATTTCGTACTTTCTACCCGACCGCCTCAATTACAAAATCGTTACGCAAAAATCGGTAACGTCTCATCTCGCGATCATAATGAGTTGAGCTCGAGAAACGAGTGAGGCAACTTAGTCCAAAAATTATATAGAGATACGCACGGAGACTATCTTAATGTAATATAATACTAGAACCGAAACATGGACCCCGTCAGGTGAGCCCTATTTTATTATTAATTCTGTGATATCATAACTTTTCTTCTAATGTACTAATTATTTAAAAAATCTAATATACTTATTCTACTGCTGTTTCGGAGTTGAGATGTCTGTAATTACAAGCAAAACAACATTGTATGTTGTTTTTTTTCATTTCTAATTACCTTCTATTGTAGATCATTAGATTAATTTGGATGTGCATTTTTGACGATTTATAATAACAAAATTGAGAATGAGTTAAAACGGTTTATTATTAAGCTTAAAAACTTAGTGAACGGTTATACTTAAACTTATATTTAAATTACTTTACATTGTTGATTTGGTTTAAAACATTTTAAAGAAAAGTGTATATTACTCATGTATATTTTGACGCTGAAAAGAGTAACTACCGAGTTTCTTGCCGGTTTCTTCTCGGTAGAATCAGCATTCCGAACCGGTGGTAGATTCACATTGCTCTAAAGATTTTGTAAAATTGACGATTTATAAGTGCTTTTTTTTAAGGCCTACATGAATAAAGAAATTTTTAATTTGAATTTGAATTATATTATCTGTTCTTTTACAACAAATATCTTATTTTAGGCAGCAATCAGTAACCTCATAGATAAGTAACAGTATATCTAAAATTACTCATATGAAAGTTCTTAAACTGCTATACTGTCTTCCCCTTACACTGTGGCACAGTCTCCAATAAAAATCGAAATGAATCACGAGCTATCCATTAGGTGCATTGTGTAACGGGTAATTGGTTGTGTCTGTTCGTAATGAGCGGTAAACTGGTAATTAATGAGAGATGGTTACCGGTCGAGTGTCTGCCCACTGCGCTGGGTGCGTAGGTTCGAGTTCGATGGATGGTACAGTACGTTGGTAGGAGTAATCTTTACTAATAATATAAATGAGAAGGTAACTCCGTCTGTCTGTAACGTCTTTACGTCTAAAGCATATGACCGATTGATTTCATGATAAATTTGATACGCCAAAAGCTTAAACCCTAAGAAAATCTTCAGATTACGATCACAATCTTAAGTTATCGATAGCTTCGTACCTAAAACTTATAGTGTACGCTTACCTTTAAAATTCACCAGAAGATTTAATCCATTCTATATAGCCATATTATCTGCAATATGACGAATTTTATTCGATCTGTAATGTTTAATATATGTGAACTATACTTAATTAAAATGATTATTTTTTCTTACGTTTTACTCTTTATTAAGTTTAAGAAACAAACCACAAAATTATTTTTTGGTTTTCATCATCAAATTGAGCATATTTATATTCAATAGTTTTCTATACCCGAATCGGCACACATTATAAAGTTTTGTTAACAAAACAAACGAAACCCCGACATTGGCCAAAATTGGCGAAAGCTGATTCTAAGCACTTAATCAGCGGACGGAAAACCGCAAAGCTTACGAATAATTCCCCCCACAGGCCAACAAAAGGGCCTGTTGTGGCTACAGGCCTGACGGACATATGGCCAATTGCTTCATACTGGCCATTGAAAGAAACAACAATATCACTTGGCTACAATAGCTTTTTTAAACGGTAAGGAGGATGCCCAATCAAGTAATTTTTGGGGGGGGGGGGCATCAAATTTTTTAAAGTAAAATTTAATTTATAATTCTAAATGGTATGTCCTTCTTTTACTAGTCCGTAGTAGCTGGCTTATTTTTACTCCATTAAATAAAGAAATTCTTTTTTTAGGATTCGTTTAGTCCAGGCCCCCTCTTAGCTCTGACAAACAAAATACTTGATCGAATAAATCACAGTTATCTGAATATGGAACAAATTTTTCATCAAAAACGATTTAGTGGCATAGATTCGTAACATTTTTAAACATGTTCGAAACAAAACGTAGATGTTGAAAAATCTATTCTACGATTTTTGCCTTCGTATAAGAAATACTCATTTCAGATATTATTGCGTTATCTTCAAAAACTCACCCTAAAAGTGGCAGGCAATTTAGCCTACAAGCTCTCATCATCGCCGACAATCCCCAATAATCGCCGACAGTCTAATAGCACCGGGTTGTTCAGCAACTATCGGCAACCAACAGCAACCTTTATCGACCACGAGCCGGAGACAGTGGCGGCCTCCTACCATCAGAAGTGGTTGCCAATATACTATTCTTCATCTGTAACTATTACATATCACATTTGTGACATTATGACGTCATATATTAGCACATGCGGAGTGCGCGCAGTCGTTTAAATACAGGTTTCGTTCTGGTAGCCGCAGGATACGCGTGTGGTAATAATCACTCTATTGACAATGCAAAACATATTCGCCTCGTCCGAGGGCAATTTGCGTTGTGTCCACCGAGGAAGACATGGAGTCGGCATTGTTTTTATATTATATGCCACTAATAATACCATCATATTCGCAATATCTGAAGGTGTAGCAGAGTTAAGAACAGTAAGATCCTCAGTGGATTAACACTTTTAGTTAAAAATAAAATTTGAAACGCAATCCGCGTTGGCGATGGAAATTTTATATCGAGTTTTTTTTATATATTTACATTTACCAAATTATTGTGTAAACAAATATCTCAAATAATTTGTAATTTTACTAATATTAAAAGCGCGAAAGTTTGTATGGATGGATGGATGTGTGAATATTTGTTACTCTTACACGCAAAAAGTACTGCATGGATTTTAATGAAACTTAACAATAATATCGCTTATACATTAGAATTGATGTGTCAACTGTGTTTCTTGCCTAGCATGTCGTAAATGGCGACTAATGGGTATATGGGGTTTTGGGTATGTGATTGTGTAGGCGACGAGCTAGCCACACGTCACTACTTTTCCACAATTTTCCATCTGACCCAGCCCGGTTATATTTGGCTGAATGTGGTTAAGGGGGCTTATTGCCCCTTGTACTCTGCCTACCCCATCAGGGATTATGGGCGTGATGTTATTTATATGTATGTATGTATACATCAAAATAACAACTAAGCTATGTTTCACGAGCAATGCCGCGGGCAGAAGTTATATGTATAGAATATATCTTTTATACTCTTGACTAAAGTTGCTGCCAAGTTATAGCTTAAAATATACTGCGTGAGAGCCAATTGGCTATCGGCATTCCTTGTTTTTATCAAAGGGTAGTTTGACGTCATCAACATTCAGATCAATACTACTAATTTATACTAGAAAGATACTGGCCTTAATGGACTTTTAAGCAACAATAAAAAAATTTAATATAGAATTGAACATTACACTCTACTCACATCCTTAAAAAAGTGAAAGAAACTGATCGTAAAAGTTGACTGGCTCGATGGCGCATTCGGTAGTGACCCTGCCCCATGCGCCAAGAGTTGTGGGTTCGATTCCCACCCAGGACAAACATTCGTATGATGAATACTTGTGTTTGTTCTGTGTCTGGGTGTTAATATTCAATATTGAAGTATATATTTGTAAAACCACTGTTGATTCTGATATCCGTAACACAAGTGCTTAAGCTACTTACCTCGGAGTCAGATCAATGTATGTGATGTAGTCGGATATTTATTATTATTATTATTAAAGTAGAAAAAATAAACAAGACACAACTCCACAGTTTTATTCGGTAACCGCACAGCAGTAAGGTAACATTTGGTCGGACCACGAAAATGGGATTCATCATTGTTTGACACAGGGCTCCTTATTACCGAATGAGTTTATTTTCGAAGCTTTATTGTGGCAAATAATACAGTGGTCATCACAATGACTTGGGAATAAAGACGTTTTGTTGTGGAATAATTGCGGAATTGTTCAATTTACATTCGAAAACACGACATCTGGTATACTTCTTATTATGAACTGCAGCGTTTTTAATGATAAAAATTAAAATACGAGTAATCAGAGTAACAGACGATTTGACCCCAATCATTCATTTACTGTCTATTTGCCAATGCAATGAGGACAATGTAAGACTGTTTCACTCAACTATTTCCAAGGAAAATTTATCATTCTCTACATTTAAATGTTATCTTATTCGTTTTTTTTCTTAAGATAAGGATCTTCTATCTCATCTTATATAAAGGTAAGGTAATGGTTTGAACTCGCTAATCTCAGAAACGTACCAGCTTAATAAAATCTTTTGGTTTCAGATAGACCATTTAAAGATGAAACCTATAAACTATATATCCACATGACCAAATTTGGTTTGTAAATAAAACCATTTACAAACTGTAGATTAAGCAGTATGTTGATACATACTTGACAGGTCAAATAAAACAAATTAAAATAAATTGGAAGCGGAAGAAAAATTGTCCTGGCCGCACACATCACCGCAGATGTCAAATGTCTATTCAAAATTCAAATATAGAACATTTAAGGGATTCTAAGCCCGAAGTTCAAATTTAAATTTAGAACGTACGGGCGACCTCCAGCCCACATGGCCGTCGGCCCACACCACCATTTGCGATTCGGGCCGCGTGCCCATTGTTTTACTTTTATTTGAATATGGAATCACCGTGTTTCGACAGTTCGGGATTATCTTCGTCATCGGCTTAATGAGAGCCTTGGCGGATTTGTTTATAAGCTTTGTAATGAAGCGTTTCGATTTCATGCAAGTTTCTTGCAATTTTAAAAACACTAGGGAAGTGGCGTGAAGTTTAGTTAGTTAGTTAGTTAAAAAAACTTTTGTTTCAACGTTACATAGTTTCATTTAAAACATCTTATTATGTAGACTATATTATAACAAAATTGTAGCAAATAAATGAGCATCCAAAATTAGGTGGAAAATGTGCTGCGGTATCTCCGTGGACAAAAACATCTCGTCTTTGTCCGATACCGAGACTACACAGAAGAACTAAAGTAATAACCATTTCACGCAACAATGAACCATATTGCAATGTATTAAGAACTCGAATAGAACCCACTGTAGGTAGTTTGGTACAGCCTAAGTATTTCCATTAATATAAAAGCTAGATGAGGAACTCATCATGAATTAAATAAACCTGCTTATAGATAACTATGAATGTTTTAAACTGATAATAATATATATCGACTTTAGAAATCATACTCATTAAACCTAAAATCTTGGTCAAAGCAAGTATCAACAGTATGATGAGCTTACGCTAGATGAAAGAAGAAACAGAGATGATAGTAAAGATTGCATTGCTGCTCAAACAAAATTTGTGAGTAGGTAGGTACAAATAAAAATACGCATTTGTATTGCATTTGCAGTAAATTGTGGTCAGTAAACTTTCTACCGTTCGCGAAAAGCGTGTCGAAATGTTGGCAGCGGATCAAGCAATTTCGTTTGTGCTCGGCCCGTGTCATAACTTTCCATTGTGTCCTTGATGATACGCATTTTTATGTCCTGCTAAATAAAGGATTTAGGAGACACAAAGATTTTCTTTAGATTTGTGGCTTTAGATTTTTAATCGACTGGCCCGTTAGTCGAGTGATTAGAGACTGGCCACAAAACCAAGGGTTGCGGGTTCGAATCCCGCTAGGGACATGTTACGTATGATGAACATGGAAATTTGTACTCAAGTCATTGATGTTTATAAACGTATCCATAGCACAAGCATAAGCATAAGTTTGGAATTTGGAAATGGTGTGTTAGTCTGGAGAATTTATTATTATTTATTTATAGCAACTGTAACCAAAATCATGTCCTACAACAGAGATAGGTTATATTCTAGGAGAACATCATCTATTTTAAAATGCGTGTAACCATTATGTTTATTCTTCAAGGTGCAATATTACGAACGAAACAGCTTATATCTTAAGTTTAAGCCCAACCCAACCTTTTTGTTTAACCACAAAATGTTGAATTCAATGTTAAAGTAAAAAATAGGCAAGTAAAGGTACATTTAACAGAATTTATTTCGATTGCTTTGAATTTATTTTACATGCAACTCTTATGAAAGCGTCGCTTTTCAACCACTTAGACCCTATTATGAACCTATCCTATAAAAAAAAAGAAATACTTAGTTGCTATTTGAACATTAAGCCTAAAGTGCCTAAAGCTACAAATAGTCGACTCTAAAGCACTTTTTACCAAACCTTCTAACGTCGACATCAACAAATACCCAATATTCGCTAACTACCTAACAGTCTTGTTTTCATTGGCGCGTTTTTTTCGGCCATGTTTTTTCAGCGGGGCTATTACGTCCATTCACGTCACCGATTGTCCTTTGAGCGAATGCAACTGAATGCATTGGCGCATTGTCACAATATTTACTTTAGCCGGCGGATTTACACAATGCGACTCTTGACGCTAATAATGCTATTGGGTGTTCGGACTTTGGTAGGGTTGGCGCTACACGATTTTAAATTATTGTAGTTGTGATTTGAACTTCATCTCATATTGACTACTTTGATAATTTGAGTAAGAGATGTTGGCATCTTAATTGGAAAGAAAAGGGAGTGCCAATTATATTCACACTTATCATCATCTTCCTAGCGTTATGTCCCGTGCTTAGACGGGGTCCGCTTAGACCATGATCCAGGATTTAGCGCGTCTGGGAATTACATTGAAGCGACTGCCGATCTGACCTTCGTAACCCTAAGATAAGGGAACCAGACAATTTTTGGATCATGGTTACAAATCCAAAGTTGTTTGAATTTGCAGGTTTCATCACGATTTTTTCTTTCACTGAGCTAGTGGTATAAATACGTACATAGACTTGAAAAATCCAGAGGTACGTGCCCGGGTTTGAACCCGCACTCCTCGGTTAAGAGGCGTGTGTCCTTACCATTGAGCTACCACCGTTCCTTATCTTCTATCACACTTTTAAATACAATAAATTGTGAATTATTTAATTCAAAAAGTTTAAACTTGTAGGGCTAATAACAATACACATAATGTATATTTGAGATGGATAACAGACAACACTTAGGGTAAAACGGTCCATTGCGTTAGTTTGAAATAAATTAATGTTTGAAACAACTTACCTGATTTAAATTCTGTATGACACAAAAGCTGTCATATTCTCATTCCACAAATTCTCATATTTATATATCAAAATTAATTCATACAGAATTGAATCTCATTTGCATGGTTAAATAAAATATTTTCCTCAATGAAGTGGCAGCCCTAAACGAACGAATTGGCGCGTAATTGTCATTTTAATTCGAGCTGCGCCTCCGTCACTTAGCATTTTGTATGACAATACGTGTCACTCGATACTCGACGAATATCGATAGATCTTGAGATAGCGCGGATCCGATTCGCAGTCGATACTTCGTTTTAAAATTTGAACGTCAAGACAGCTGAGAACTGATGTAATCTATGATTTTAATTCTTTTTTTTTTAACAAAAAGTTCACATTTAAGTAACAATACTATTTATTGTACCTAGTTCATGTAGTTCTCAGTATTAGGTAACTTTAGTAGGCATACTTGTCTGATTTGTTATTCCACGTCCTTGCCAATAAGAATTGGTTGAATGTCCTATTCTGCGAACAAGGTCGAATTTTCTGTTACGTTTGACCAAAAAAAATACGAACTTTGTACCTCAAGTGTTGTATTAATATTCCTCTTTTTGTAGTTTGATTGTAATTTTTTTACATACATATGCGTTTAAATTGCACACAAAAATATAACAATACTACTATCAGTAGGTACCTATAAACGGTCTTGGGTTCATTCCATAACTAATAGTTGTTAATAAAACACATACATACATAGGTACATACGTAATCACGCCCATGATTGTTATTGTTTGTATATATTTGTCCCGGATCTGTGTTTAGCAATTCCCATTATATAAACGCGTTAATTTAACAACTTTTCTGATGGTGCCTATAATCAGTTAAAGTAACTTTTATCATCATAAACTTTTTTAGATATTATTATTAGTGAGAGATTAGACTAGATTAGTTAGAGATAATGTAGCGGTGGTAGCTCAATGGTAAGGACACGCGCCTCTTAACCGAGGAGTGCGGGTTCAAACCCGGGCACGTACCTCTGGATTTTTCAAATCTATGTACGTATTTATACCACTAGCTAGACGGCGAGGGAAAACATCGTGATGAAACCTTCAAATTCAAATAACTTGGGATTTGTAACCATGATCCAAAAAAATTGTCTGGTTCCCCTATCTTAGGGTTACGAAGGTCAGATCGGCAGTCGCTTCAATGTAATTACCAGACTCGCTACATCCTGGATCATGGTCTAAGCGGACCCTGTCTAAGCACGGGACATAACGCTAGGAAGATGATGATAGACAAGTTGTTCTAGTAATATTATAAACCTATATTAAAAGTCACACGTTTGATTCGTGCTAAAATGTAAACGATGATTATGATGATCTTAATTCGAGTCAATAATGCTTTGCTTATTTCTGATGATGCTAATTTATTACGTACAGTACAAGATATAATGCTTCGTTTGGAACTGGAGAATCCAAGTGTTATTCTTAACAAATAGCTATTATACCATCAATTGTACAAGCTTCCTCCATTACGTACCAGCAAAACCAGTTTCCTCGACAAAAACGCTGGATGTCAATCACTCCCGAGTCCTGACCTCTGACCCCTTGGTCAAGTTCGATCCTAATTCATTCCTGATGACTCCGGCCAAGGTCACTCGCAATTAACATACAAACAGCCTCGCATAATGAGTTGACCACGCAGCCACTTGAGGTCGCATACGACTAGTTTTTGTCACATCTAGACGGTTTCTTGGAAACCGGTAATCTTTATCTGGACGGGATAAGACTCAGATTCTCAATAAGTTGGATGAGATTCGAGAAACAATGGTGACACTTTTCAATGTCTAACACGGCCGTCTAAAGGATTCCTCTGTTTATGTTAAATTAAGATTTCGAATATTTGGGTAATATGTTATTCCGAGATTTCGTTGGGCGTGGCGAGCAAAAAATTGTTTGGTTTTATAGTTCTTGTCTCGATTTGTTAATTTTAATTGTTTAGTTGCATTGATTAACATGTTAGATTGGAGATTTATTTATTAATCGTGTGGTTATGACCTTTATAAACAAACATATTTAGTAAAATAACGGAGATATAAAAATTTTGAGGTCTTGTAATGACATATTTCATATTAAAATAAAAAGAATCATGAATATTGAAAAGGCGAGTGAGGCGTGTAAGGATCGTGCCATATGGCGTTCGATTCTCTCTCCGCTAGGGAAATGGCGTGAAGTTTAGTTAGCTAGTTATAATTATGATAAGCGTAAATCATGACTTTACAGCATACTTCTACTCCTATCGCTAAGGCTAAATACTTATTGCTCACATAGTATGAAGTAAAGTAGTAGTACTAAAACTAATAGTATCCACATATCCAGTTCTAGCACAATGGTCAGGGAAAATATATATTTCAATGTAATGGACAACCAGTTCATATGAAGAGTATATAGGCCATAATTCAAGAGCTTTCATAGAGATTCTTGGGGACCCCTGGAAAGTTAATTCCTCAGCCTTACTCTGGTGAGTTTTTTTTATAGAGTACAGTATAGAGTCCTTCAAAAAGTATTTACTTAGACACCTATATATGAATGGTTCCTAACCGTTTTCGGTTATAGTGACCATTTTATGGACCCTTTATTGGCCAGCCCTTTCAGATCCTCGTCAGTGAAGACACTTAGAAGGTGGGCTGGTGAAATCTCTGGTGTTGTGAGTATTCACAAGCTACGATGGCCGCTTACTTTAAATAGGTCATAATGCTTGTATTTTACCTTAAGGGGTAATATTTTTTTTTTACAATTTTCCATCTAACCCAGCCCAGTTTTATTTTTGTCTGAATATAGTTAATGGAGCTTGCTGTCACTTTGACTCTGCCTACCCCATTCAGGATTATGGGCGTGATGTTATGTATCATGTATGTATGGTATTAAAACTACACCAATGTTATATGTGAGGGTTTTGAATATTTTTTTTTACTGAGACTTAATCTTTAAGCTCTCCAACGACCCCAACGGAGTCTTCAATAAAATTAACCTTCTCATAAACCATTTAGCCGTCAACAAAGCCACTACGGCGGCCATATTAATAAAATGCAAAGCAATTTCCCGAAGAAAGTTGATATCCGTAGCACGTGAAGGCAAAATAATTCTTTTGTGGGCCCATCAACGTCGCTATGGTGAATACAGGCTGTGTGTCTGCGGAAACTGAGAACTTGCGAATAAAACATAATAATAAATCGCTCACTTTGTTCAGACTAACATACCAATTCCCTAGACTCCATATCACTAAGTACCCTGTACGATGGCTAATAAGCAACGGCTGGATATACGTTTATACGCATTTATAACATGGATATTTATTGGTATGGAGCGGTGGTAGCTCAATGGTAAGGACACGCCTCTTAACCGAGGAGTTCAAATCTATGTACGTATTTATACCACTAGCTCGGCGGTAAGGGAAAACATCGTGATGAAACCTGCAAATTCAAATCACTTTGGATTTGTAACCATGATCCAAAAATTGTCTGGTTCCCATATCTTAGGCTTACGAAGATCAGATCGGCAGTCGCTTCGATGTAATTACCAGACTCGCTAAATTCTGGATCATGGTCTAAGTGGACCCTGTCACCCCGCACGGGACATAACGCTAGGAAGATGATTATTAACATGGAATATCCATATTATACTCGAAATTATGGCTATAATACCCATTATCACAGAAACATGTGTCCACAGCTAATTATACTACTCCTATATATATTAATTACATGGCGATGAGACATCCATAAATACGTGATTAAACACCTATAAATAAATAAGTTTGATTAGTTTGAGATAAATCAATTCTTCAGACTGACACATAAATTCCTTAGTTTTATCTAAGTATATATCTTGTAGATGATACGAATTAATGTCCTCCTAACCGACATCGGTTACAGCGGCTAATCTCAATAAGGATTAGCTAACTGCGCAGAAATATTACAGTGCACAAGTGTGTGTGCAAACACAAGTGCACTCTCTATTCCTTCACTCTCATAACCAGGTGAGACGGCAATTCGACATGACCGGAGAGAGGTCAGGCGCCGGACCAACTGCTTAAAGTGCTTTCCGAGGCTCGGGGGTGATTAAACCGCCAACTTCCTAACTCCAGACTGATACTGAATAATTTTAATATTGAAATAACCAGTCACAAATTTTTGGCCCGACACGTGATTTGAACCCGGGACCTCTTGGTCCTTATGTTACCACTGGACAAACGAGGCAGAGGCCTGATACAAATACTGGACCACAGACAAACATAATCAAATACGTTAATAAACATCTATGAATGGTGCACAACGAATCATTATAATCACACGAGTCTTTGGCGGGATTGAAACTAGCATTTTATTAGTTTTTTAAAACCTTCTAAGACTCGCCGCGGCCATTTAATTAAATGGCCAGTGATATAATCGCCCAAATCGCCAGTTTTCGCGGCCGCTCCCGATTCGCGTAGAATGACATACGGGCCACATAATTACACCAACAATGCGGACATGTAACGTCTTTCTTTAGCCAACTCGACAATCGCCCGTTAAGTACGTGATTAGAGTTCCATAGAAGGGTTCCTTGGTGAAGCTATCAAGAAGTCCATATCGTAAGGGAGATGAACATTTATTTAAAAAAAAACATGAATGTTAAAGAGGCGAGGGAGGTGTGTAAGGATCGTGCGATGTGGCGTTCGGTTCTCTCTGCCTACCCCGCATGGGAAGTGACGTAAAGTTTAGTTTGTTAGTTAGTTAAAAAAATAAAACAAATTAATTGGAACAGGAAAGTAGGATAAATACTACCACGCCTGCAATTATCAAAGGTGCAAGAGTTTAAGAAGTTACAAGTCAAAAAGTTATGACGAAAATTGAATTGGGTTAGACAGAAATCTATGGAACAATAGTAGCAAGCGACTAATTTGTAGCTTCCCTACAATAACAGCCCAATATACCATTAGTCACCTTCTACAACATGCTTTGCAAGGAACACTGATAGTATATTATTAAGGTCAAGGTCAAAAAGAAACAGATAATAGATTAAGACTAAAAAAGAAACTAAGACCAAAATATTTGGGGCCTAACTAAATCCAGACCCTAGCTAATGACCTAATGACCTCGAATCCATTACTGTAGAGCCGCTAGCATTGTAAAGTAAGAAATTATATTAATGAGTCTCTTATTTCAGTCTACTGGTCCCTAAGGTAACCATGAAAACTTAAGACTTCAGAAAACAAGAAATTCAAATGTATATATAGGTACTCTATAAGTAATACGGGTCTATGTTAAGCGGAAAGGTCCAGACTGAATCTTGGTTTTCGTGGTATCAGCTTATCAAGTGACCAGGAACTATAGGAATTTGGTAAGTATACCCCCATTCGTAAATCTAGGGAGTGGAAGTGAAGGAGATAGCATTATGATACTATGGGTTTAACGTATACCCCGTGTAAAAATAACTAACTAACTAAACTTCACGCTATTTCCCTAGCGGGGTAGGCAGAGAGAACCGAACGCCATATGACACGATCCTTACACACCTCACTCGCCTCTTCAACATTCAAAATCCTTTTCATACAAGCTCTACGGTTTTTATGACTCCTAACATCACCTTCTGTTATTACACGACCAATCTGGTCGTGGTAGGTGAGCCTGGGACTGGTGTTAAAAAAATAAAAAATAACGTGAATTTAGGGAGTATGGGGAAGGAATAGTGTTATGATTATATGGGCTAACACATATCCCATGAAAGAAATAAAAAAAAAAAAGTCCACAGTAATGAACGAGTAACAAAGAAAAATCCGTGTTAACACAGACAGTGACCGAATCGCCCTTAGCACTAAAAGTGTTGGATCGAACTCGCTACCCCAAGGTCAGCACAGTCGATATGTGGTGCCTGCCCGTGCCGTACACCTGACCTGACGCATCTCGGGGGCTGCCCACCCTCTGTAAACTACCCTAGAATTAGCCACGAAGGTGAAAAAAAAAGTGAATTGATGCGTTTATTGGGTAAATTAAATGATTTTATTCCTTAAAATATTGATGTCAATTATTAATTTAAAGTAGACCATGCAGGTCCAAATTGAGTGAGAGTAACCGGTGATAGATATCAATGAAAATCGTTAGAGCCTTATGTGTCAGACGCTTGTTTGAATTAGGTTCATATTGTAAATCTAAAATAATTTCCATATCTAAAATTATGTTGAGATATCGAAATAATGAATTTTATTATTTTTAGTTAATTTTATTTTACTCATGTATTAATGTTAGGAGGAGGATTGGCTGATAATATATATTATTAATAATGTGATGTATAATATAAATCTTGACATCTAATGTCCATGTGATTTAGAAAATAATACACCTTAATGTGTACTGCGTATTAATCATGTCTCAAAGAAACAAACCTTTATAACGAATAAAACAAAAGAAAAACTAATATAACAAATCCAATTTCTTCACCAAGCTTCAATATTAACAGCCCTCTCTCCTTAATTTCGTAGCCTAATTTAATTAAAGGTCAAGTTTCAATTCATGAAAAAAAAACCGCATTGAGAGCCGAATGACCAAAACAAAACACGCTTCGACGACAATGGTGTTCGAAATTCAAAAAAGTTCTAAATTCAAAAAGCGAACGGAGTGACCCGCTGGAGGTAGGGGGTGTGTGCGGTCAATAGCTGGTGCCAGCCAGTACCACGCACAGGCTGATTCTTAATTAGAATAAAAAATAAATAAAAACCGATGAAATCCAACTACTTGGTATACCAAGAATGCCGGAGTGGCCTTCAAGTAATCTTATTATTGTGTGCTATTAAGTTATTTTGTATTATAACAAAATAATGATTCCTAGAATTTTTTATCGGACTTTACCGTTTTATACCTACTTAGTAAAAGTTACTATATAGAATAGCGTACTATTCAGAAAATATATCGACTAGGAAAATAAGTACAATACAAGCACTACTAACACTGCTTTAGATGGTCTTAACACTTAACTACTGTTGCCGACGCTGGCCTTATTACTTGTATATTTATATTTTTTATACCTTTTATTATTTTGATATAAAGTACCTATTGTTTTTCTAGCAGTCTCTTTGTAAATATACGTCTGTCCACACCAGTTTCTATCATTTATACCTTAATTTGCAGATTTATGCCAATATGAATTCGACATTAGCATCCCAGGTTCATGTCGAATCTATTTTATTTTATGTTTTGCGACTCTAATCTACAGTAATTTGAAATCAGAATTAAGATAGAATTTTATGTAAGAGAATAGGTATTCAAAACCGCATAGTCGCTTATGCAAGATCGAGCATAATTTCTTTTTTTACATATTAATGTGGTTAGAAACTTTATGTTATCAGTTATTATAGAATTTTACTAGATAGTCTTTAAGTACGAGTGATAATTGTTTATATCTACTTTATTTGCAGAAGCTGAAATATGTCGCGAAAACAGTAACCGTCTTTGCTCTAGAAAAACAAAAAAAAATTCTAATTCCAAATATGAATCGGAGTGGCCGAGAGGGGCTGTGTGCGGTCAATACCTGGTGCCTGCCAGTGCCTGGCAGGCCGATTTCGTGATTAGATTAAAAAAATATAATTCAAAAATGCAAATGGCTGCGTTTATTGGCTCGAATAAAGTCGTTTGACGGAGGTTGTGCATGCCTCTTTTGAAAGTTGGTTAACTTCGCTTTGTACACAATTAGCATTCGCTGGGGGAAGTTTTTATTAATTTTATTGCTTTTCGCGGTGATAGGTTAATGGTTTAGATGGCCTAACAAACTTCAAGTTTTATCGGCGAATGATTTTTTATTGGAAGCTAGTCTGTGATTTTTTTATGAAATATTTGCTTGAATCAATGAGACAACATTTTGTATAAAGCTGTCGCAGAGCATGATGTTGCCTTTTAAGGTGTAATAAGATGGATCGCGAAGAATATCCAAATACCTTATTTTTTTAATAACTGACAAAATAAAATTCAATAAGTAATATTGATTAGTCGGTCACTGTTTAAGTTAAGAAAAACAATGTGATGGTGTTGGTATTTTTTCAATGATATTTTTTTTATTTCGAACACACCGTATAGCGTTTAAAAATGCTGTAAAAGTAAAGGGTTACACACAGATGTTATCGCGTCCACTGCAGTGGCGGCACGCGCGCGGCTACAGCATCGGACCCCTTATCTAATGTGCGTTTACAGAATCGGAACCCTTTTGTCTTTTGAAGTCATTCAAGGGAAAAATTCTCGATATTAGCTTATTTTAGGCACAAAAATAAAGAAATAAACATCTATTAGCAAAACAAATACAGCTATATTAAAAAAAAGAACGTACATAATAGATAAAAAAAGAAAATAAATTTATGTAGGCGCCGAGCTAGCCAATTGTTAGTCCTTTTTCACAATTTTCCAGCTAAGCCGACTCAATTTATTTTTTCGCCTAAACTCCTTCAGAGATTTCGAGTATGATATTATTATATATATTTACATGCATTGTTGTACGAAAATGGTCCTTATAGGTGAGAGAGCCTTGCTTAGTATTCGTTGACGTTTAGGCGTTGCACCTCGGTTTTAATTCAGTCTGTTTTTTGAAAAGAATTCACCAACTGTGTTCCTTGTCTGGCTAAGGCGACTGACGGTACATTGTAGGTTGGGTTTGTGATTATGTAGGTGATGAACTCGTCGTTTCAATTTTATAACTCACCCGACTCAATGTTATTTTTGCCTGAATGTGGTTTGAGGAGTTTATCGATGCTTAAACCCGGCCTACTCCATCGAGGATTGCGGGTGGGATGGTATTTATGAATAAGGGACTGCAATGCTGGAGCCATCAATCCAGGAATCCAGCAGGATTTTAAATTTTTTTACTTGCTGTAACCAGCGAAGTTTGCTGCTCTAATATTTGATTGAGTAAATATCCAGCTAAATTACAATCTCCAGTATGTATATATCGGTATGTCGCTCACAGACTGCGTTCGGAATGATGTTGTAAGAAAAAGAGTCGGTCTAAAGGACAGCGTCGGAGTCGAGGTAAGAAGAGGCATGCTCCGGTGGTTCGGACACGTGGAAAGACTGAATGACGAAAGATTGACTAAACAGATATACAATGCGAAAGTGGAAGGATGTAGACGCCACGGAAGGCCTAGGCTCACCTACCACGACCATATTGGTCGTGTATTAACAGAAGGTGATGTTAGGAGTCATACAAACCGAAGAGCTTGTATGAAAAGGATCATGAATGTTGAAGAGGCGAGTGAGGTGTGTAAGGATCGTGCCATATGGCGTTTGGTTCTCTCTGCCTAGTCCGCTAGGCAAGTGGTGTTAGTTTAGTTAGTTAGTTAGATAGTATATATTAAGAATTTTGAAAAGAAAACACAAAACGCAAATGAACCGCCTAAGCCTGGTGTCGAAACGTGACCTATGGGTATAGGCTGGCCGACGCATCCGCCGCCCACGCGTTCGATATTCGCACTGACTCATCATTGCGAAACTGTTTGTTAATGGCCGACGCGCTAATAGAAATCTGCTGTCGGAGCCTAAGTTATACGCTGAGTACTAAGTCTTGCGAATATTCGTAGACGCTTAGGCGTGGTTTTGTAGATGTTACAAAGTTGCTAAGTTATGGTGTAGTTTTAGTAACATGCTTTGGGGAGCAACATATGTATATTTCAACACTTATCTATTCTTATAATAAATCTGTAGAGAGGTCAATTCTGTACATGAAATATATTTTTAAAATAACTATCAGGGGGTGATTAGTGATCGATACTGATGCCAAAAATGCAATCAGTAAAATTTTTGTCTGTCTGTCTGTATGTTCCTTATAGAAACAAAAACTACTCAACGGATTTTAACGAAACTTGGTAAGTACAATTATTCTTCATACTCCTGGGCAGGTTATAGTATACTTTTCATCACGCTACAATCAATAGGAGCAGAGTAGTGAAGGGAAATGTTGGGAAAACGGGAGAAGTTACTCCATTTTTAAGCTTCCGTCGCGAGTGCAGCCTTAACGGTTAAATTTACATAGAAATCATGTATGACGAAAATAGTCTATATAATATTAACCATAAACGCGGGTGACACCGCTGACACAGCTAGTAAATCATAATTTGGAAATATACATAAGGCACTGTACGGAAGTCCATATAGTTGAGGCAAGGGTAGACCCTAACCCTTATATAGAATATAGGGTATAGTGATATCTGAGTCTATATAACTAACTATTTGAGGCTTGCTTATAAATCGTTAACAATGTGTGTCGTCTAACTTATGATGCATCAAAATTTTGTATATCTAGAACGTATACGTAGGTACTACAGTTATGTACTGTAGAGCCTTCCGTATATTTAAATTCATAGTCAAAGTCAAAACGTTTATTTTATTCATTATTGTAAATGAGTTGGTGATAAATGATACAGTACATCATGTTACCCTTTAGGGAATAGTCTATGAACGTTTAATGGTGTTTGTTTTATATCTTATCATTAAAGTATTCACTGAAACTAAAATAACATTTGGAAATTAAAAATAGATTAAATATTTTCTTAAAAGTTTTATATTTGATTCCTAGACGATAATGCGAAGAGCTTCTACTTTACGATGCATTTACACCGCAGTAATGTGTTTCGCAGCTATGTTTAAGTACCTCTACTAGAAAACCGAGGTACCTACGTTGCTTTCAAAAAAAGTTAGCATGTACATACATACATACATACATAACATCACGCCCATAATCCCCGAAGGGATAGGCAGAGTCCAAGGGGCAGCAGGCCCCGTTAACCACATTCAGCCAAAAACAAAAGTGGGCTGGGTGAGATTGAAAATTGTGAAAAAGTAGTGACAAGTGGCTAGCTCGTCGCCTATACAATCACATACCCAAAACCCGATATACCATTAGTCGCCTTTTACGACATCCTAAGCAAGAAACACAGTTGAGTTGGCACATTATTTTTATGTCCCAGACCAACATGTACATATTTATACCTCTATACGATATTTTATTATACCACTATAAGTAATAACAGGCATATATGCGCCTTCAACGATGTCGAGCAGTTAATTAGTTGCTTATGGACATTGGAAACCAGTTAATAGCAAGTCCAACTTTCTTTTATGGTTAATAACACACCCTATTTTTATGTCTACTTTAATAAAACAAAATTTCACCCGAATTTCTCAGTCATAAATATATTTTTTTATATAGGTATACATATGAAATGAAATTATCTTTAATGACGTAGGCTTAAATAAGCACTTAAAAATCGTCAGTACATACAAATGAAAATTTACCACCGGATTTGGAAAGTAGCTTCTATCAATATAAATGCAGATAATGAAGAATATGTCCAAGCGGTGGTAGCTCAATGGTAACGACACGCGCCTCTTAACCGAGGAGTGCGGGTTCAAACCCGGACACGTACCTCTGGATTTTTCAAGTCTATGTACGTATTTATACCACTAGCTCGACGGTGAAGAAAAACATCGTGATGAAACCTGCAAATTCAAACAACTTTGGATTTGTAACCATGATCCAAAAATTGTCTGGTTCCCCTATCTTAGGGTTACGAAGGTCACATCGGCAGTCGCTTCAATGTGATTACCAGACTCGCTAAATCCTGGATCATGGTGTAAGCGGACCTCGTCTAAGCACGGGACATAATGCTAGGAAGATGATGAATGAAGGATATGTCCAGTGGCGGAATTACCGGGGCGGAAGGGGCGGAAGGGGGTTTATATGGGGCCCCTGGTCCTGGGGTACCTCATATTACTCCTAGTTCTCATCATCCTAAATCAAACAGTGGAACATCACCCCCCCGCCCCCACCAATTTCGGGCAAGCAACACTGCTCGTATCCCTATTAAGGGGTTTCGTACGGCTCTATCGCTCCAGGTCTAACACAGGCATAGTCCGCCACTGGATATGTTATATTTTTTTAATAAACATGATTAAGATAGCAACCACATTTATCATTATCACTATTTCAATACATTATGGCATATCTACACCATGGTGTAGTCATAAAGCAATTTAACAAAATGTCCGGTAGCATTTATCGTATGTTACATAGATATTAAATTAAACCTAACCTGTTTACAAATTGACTAATCATCTAAATAGATAATGGATTCCTTAAATGCAGGCCCGAAGGCTAATCTAAGTTTAATATTTTAGCCGCATCATAATCGTGCCACAGTACTTAAGAGTTGCGGCAGAAACTTGCGTTGTTATCTTGATGTGATTTTGTTATTACTGTTTATTTAATTATCACTTATTCATAACGCAATATATTAAAGACAGTAAAGTTGTAACAAATAAAAGTTAAGCAAAAATTTAAATCTATGTACATATACTTTTTACTGATTTTTTTTAATAAAGTTACTAAAAATTGTACATGCTTGTTTACTTAGTTAATATTATTTATTGCCTTTTTTGATTTTGACACGGACGTTTTAAAAAATGTTTACTTGAATTAAATTAAAATATGGTAACACTAAACTTTATCGACATTCCTTCTGATCTAAAAAAAATCGCAAATAGCGTAACATGAAACAAAAAAGTTAATTTTCATCTTGTTAGTAAACAATGTATCTACATGCCTTAAAAAACTAAAAACTATCTTGCTGGGCGAAAGTTTAGGTACCGTTTGGCACCAAATAGTGAACTTTCGTTTAGCTAGTATAAAACCAAATTAGGGGTATATGAGTTACTGCTAATGAGCTATGCTGTACAGCATCCGATGAGCTAAAGTTTATGTGGGCACACAATCAACATTGTGCTCGCCGAGCGCGGCTGCGGCTGGTATTTGCGAATAGCCTTTCTTCATTGTTGGGAAACGCTCAACACTCATCGCGCTGCATGGCGATCCGCTGACGAAATAGGAAGCTGGCGTCTAAGTGAGTGATTTGTAAGGTTTATGTAAAGGTAACAAGGTGTAAGGTAACAATGATCTAAAATGATGGTACCTAATTTTAATAGAAAGTTATGAAAATATATAACAACACGCCCATTATCCCCGAAGGGGTAGGCGGAGTCAAAGGGACAGTAGGCCCTTTTAACCACATTCAGCCAAAAATAAAACTGAACTGGGTTAGATGGCAAATTTTGAAAAAGTAATGACAGGTGGCTAGCTCGTCGCCTACAAAATCACATACCCAAGACCCAATATTCCATTAGTCGCCTTTTACAAGATACAAGGTAAAAAAATCACAGTTGGCACGTTCTTTTTAAGTCCCAGACCAACACGGCTGGGTTAGATGGAAAATTGTGAAAAATAGTAATATTATTTATTATACTCTATATTTTCGTTCTAAATAAATAAATAAATAAACCCTATCATTTATTCTAAATTCCTTATTTTAGAAGACGGAGCCGCAGCCTAAAGCTAGTTCCTCATAAGCTTCCATTCCATAAAGCGACATCAGAAGCAATATTTTAAACGGCCGTGGTTTATGCAACGCTAATTGGGATGGCGCGTGAATCAGCCTCGCCTACGTGTGCCCACAGCCTAATCAGGATTACGACAGACGAACTGCCTACTTACAAATACAATAGCCACGCAGTAGTACTTAATTTTTAACAAATATAGCTTCTGGCTGTGATTTTAGTCGCATTAAATTCTGCCACACAAAGTTATCATCGCGCGTCTATGGAAGATACTTAAGAGTAATCGCCACGCCATATACAGCAATAAGGATATTTTTCTGTTTATCTTTTGAAATCTCCAATGGGATGTATAGGATTTTTATAGATATTAGACTATTCTAGATAGTATAAGGTTCACGAAGGAGAAGGAAGCCTATAATACATAACATCACGCCCATAATCCCCGAAGAGGTAGGCATAGTCGAAGAGGCAACAAGCCCCTTCAACCACATTCAGCCAAAAATAAAGCCAGGCTGGGTTAGATGGAAAATTGTGAAAAAGCAGTGACAAGCGGCTAACCTGTCGCCTGCACAATCACACACCCAAAACCCGATATACTATTAGTCGCCTTTTACGACATGCTAGGCAAGAACCACAGTTGGCATATTCTTTTTAAGTCCCAGACCAACATGGGACAGTGGGCTGGGTTGAGAAGGAAGCCTCTGCCATAAAAATATGATTTAAACCAAGCAATATTTTTTTTGTTTACGACTGAAATAGTACTTATAACTATTGAAAATACCCAAAAGACTTGCTTAATTTAAAACAGAAATGCATCTATCACGCAAATAAAACTAAATTCGACTAATTTAAAAGCAATAAACGAATGATACAGTCTCGTCTTAAAATGTCGTCTCACTGAAGTGCCGTGACCGACCCACCCCAACATGGGCTATTTTTAACACCGCTACAAAAACTATGGCCAAGCCATACCTTCCAGACTGTCAACGAAAGTCGCCGAAGTTAAGACACCTCGTAAAATCAACCAAAATATCTTTACTTTAGGATATATAATTACATTTTTCGTTTAATTCATTAGAGTAAACCACTTAATATGTTGACATTTTCATAGCGTTACACCCCATTTCGAGTTGAGGTCCGCTTGGTATATGTACCTAGATAGTAGATATATCTACCTACCACCTAGATACTAGGTATCTATTTAGAGAGTTTTGTTACTGGATTGAAATCACAGCAAGAGATACCGGGTAAATTGGTTCAATATTTTACTTAATTTAGTGCATTTAAAATATTTATATATTATGATTAAACCTTGATTATTTAGATGTTTAGTAAATAAAGTAGTGTGATTATCATTTTAAGAAATATATGTAATGTATGAAAAGTATTTCTAAATATCTATTTTAAAACATAATACCCCCAAATCTTCCGTAGGAATGTGAGATTTCTAATTCAAAGACGGGCTAGCTAATAACAGTTATAATTCAGCAGATCGATAAAGTAAAACATAATAAGGAGGTTTGGTTAAAGCGTTTGGTATCGTTTGGGAGGTTATTTGTGTCGACGTAAATTTGTGTAACCTGGCTAGATATATAAAAATAAATATGATAGCGGGCTATCCCCAAAAAGGTAGAGTATTGTTTTATATATAACAGATCGATAAAGTAAAACATCACACATTTGTATATATCATTGGGTGGGTATACACATATATTAGACTGGCCTGTTGGTCAGCGACCCTGGCTACGAAACCAAGGGTCGCGGGTTCGAATCCCACTAGGGGCAAACGTTTCGTGTGATAAACATGAATATTTGTACTCGAGTCATGGATGTTATAAACGTATTTAAGTATGTCTATCCGTTCATCTAGTATCCATAGCAAATACTTAAGCTTAGGTTGGAACTAGGGAATTGGTGTATCAGTCTGAAAAATTAAAATTTTATTAATTTATATGAAATAGGAGACATTGATTTGTTTTCGTCATAGTAATTTGTACTGGATCCACAAATATTTGTAAATCCATTATTTAATATTTGCAGCTCAAGCATACACTAAATTATATAAAGTATATTATACATTATTCGTAGCTCTGGCCTTTGTTTGGTATTCTATAGAATTTACTGCGGAACGAGGAGAACAGAGTGCCGTATAGGCACGTGGAATGTAAGAGGTGGAATGAAAGATAAGATGTATGAGATGATTGACGTAATGAATGAGAGACGCCTGGATGTTCTGTGCTTGACAGAGACTAAGCGGAAGGGCAGCGATGCAGATGAGCTTCCCGGTGGTATGATGGCTCTGTGGTCTGGTGTGGAACAGAATTGTCATGCCAGCGGTGGAGTTGGAGTAGTGCTTTCCTCTCGTTTAGTCTCTGGTGTGAAAGACTATGGATTAGTTGGCCCGAGACTCCTCTGGGTTCGTATTAAACTGGGTATTACGCGAGTCTTTCTGGTTGCAGGCTATGCGCCAGTAAGCTCAGCCAGTCCCCAAGAACTAGAGGAGTTCTGGGAGTCTGTTAGAGAAATTCTGGACCTGACTGAAGGAAATGAGAGGATAATTATGTGTGGAGATTTGAATGGTTGGGTTGGCACCAAGCGATCTAACTATGAAGCAGTCCTTGGCCCATATGGAGACAAGAGAGTGAATGATGCTGGTAAGCAAATCTTGGAAGTATGTTTGGAACGGAACCTCCTTGTGGCAAACACTATTTTCCGTCATAAGGATATTCACACGTATACTTGGAGACGGAATGACCAAAAAAGTGTGATTGATTTGATTTTAGTCGATAGCCGCCTCCGCAATAGTATATTGGATACAAGAGCCTACAGAGGCCCTACTCTTGAAACAGACCACTACCTGGTAGTATGCCGGTTTGCTGGGCTTTTCAAGAAGTGGAGGCACTGGCGAGTGCGTACTCCATGCGGAGGCACTGAAAGGATAAGGAATGAAAAACTGGAAGATGAAAGTGTAAGGAGTGTGTATGTAGGCTTAGTCAATGAAAGACTTGCGAATGCGAGTCTTTCTGGCTTAGATGTTGATGATTGCTGGAACATTTTGAAAGAGAGCATGGTGGACAGTGCAAAAGAGGCATGTGGATGCGCAAAGAGACGTAGAACAATGAAAGGTGACGCATGGTGGGATGAGGAGGTCAAAGCCTCCGTAGCGAGAAAGAAGAAGGCCTGGCTTGATTATGTCTCATCTTTGCAAATGGATGAAAGTATGCTTGAGATGAAGAAAGAAATATACCGTTATTGCAAGAGTGAAACCAAAGCTTTAGTGAAAGAGAAGCGTGAAAGAGTAGCTATGAATGAAGAAAGGAGACTGACGAATAGTTTCGAGGCTAATTCCAAGCTCTTTTGGAGGGAGGTTAAGAGGTCTCGGGGATATTCGTCGGCATCCGGAATGAGTAAGATTAAATCTAAAGCTGGTGACATTCTTGCAAACCCGAACGAGGTGTTAGAACGGTGGAGTGAATATTTTGGAGAAATGTATGAGTATGTCTCTGATGTTGGCACTGAGAGTGAGGCTATGTCTGATTCTGTGGTGCCAGCGTCTGATGAAGACATCACTATGAATGAGATTGAATGGTCGATACGAAGTCTGAAAAGTGGAAAGGCCGCGGGAATAGACAAGGTATCTGCGGAGATGATCAAGCTAGGTGGCGCTAGCGTCCAGGACGCTTTCTGGTTCTTGTGCAATCTATGCTGGAGAAACGGAAAGGTCCCAATGGACTGGAGACGGGCAGTTATCGTGCCTCTGTACAAGGGTGCTGGGTCACGTATGGACTGTGCCAGCCATAGAGCCATCAGTTTGATCAGCTTAGCAGCAAAGGTGTATGGCAAGATTATTGAGAGGAGAATGAGGGTGAAATCTGATGGAATGTTGTGGGAGGCACAGGGAGGTTTCCGGAATGGTAGAGGATGCACGGATCAAGTTTTCTCTCTTCGCAACATCGTGGAGAAGCATCTGGCCAAAAGTCAGAGGGTTTTTTGCGGTTTTGTGGATATGGAGAAGGCCTTTGACAGGGTTGTACGAAAGGACCTTTGGGACATATTGCCGAGATATGGGATTGATGGAGCATTGCTTCGTGCTGCGCAGTTAACCTATGTGGGATGTACGGCATGCGTGCAAGTGGAGGGCAGCCTGTCACCCTGGTTTGACGTCAATATTGGTGTCAGACAAGGATGCGTGCTGTCTGCTCTGCTGTTTATCCTATATCTCGACCATTGTCTCCAGAGGATTAGATCTATGAATGTTGGAGTGCGTATGGGTGACCTGGTTGTGAACTGCCTGCTTTACGCGGACGATGCCGTACTTCTAGCAGAGTCGGCATCGGATCTGCAGCAACTAGTCACAACATTGAAAGATGATTGCAAGGAGAGAGGCTTACATTTGAATGCGAAGAAAACAAAGATTATGGTGTTTGAAAGAGATGAAACCAGAACGGATACAAGGATAACGGTTGACGATGTAGTGCTGGAACAGGTGAATGAAATTGTATATCTAGGATCTGCATTTAGTAGAGATGGAAGGTACTCCGCTGATATAGAAAGAAGAGTGAATGCAGGGAATAGGGTGAATGGAGCGTTAGGAAAACTTTTAGGCAGCAAAATCTTAAGCCAGAAGGCCCAGCTCGCCATACACAATGCGGTGCTGATTCCTACGCTAACATATGGAAGCGAGAGTTGGGTATGGCAGAAAGAGCATAAAAGTAGAATAAACGCGGTCGAGATGCGTGCGCTGCGGAAAATCTGCGGTGTATCGCTCACAGACTGCGTTCGGAATGATGATGTAAGAAAGAGAGTTGGTCTGAAGGACAGCGTCGGAGTCAAGGTAAGAAGAGGCATGCTCCGGTGGTTCGGACATGTGGAAAGAATGGATGACGAAAGATTGACTAAACAGATATACAATGCGAATGTGGAAGGATGTAGGAGCCGCGGAAGGCCCAGGCTCACCTACCACGACCAGATTGGTCGTGTATTAAAAGAAGGTGATGTTAGGAGTCATAAAAATCGTAGAGCTTGTATGAAAAGGATTATGAATGTTGAAGAGGCGAGTGAGGTGTGTAAGGATCGTGCCATATGGCGTTCGGTTCTCTCTGCCTACCCCGCTAGGGAAGTGGCGTGAAGTTTAGTTAGTTTTTTTTTTTATTCAATACTCAGAGACTTGTTACTCGTGCGTATCACACGTGGTGTCCAGAAGTCGCCCTTGGTCTACGAGTCTATTTCCAGAACGTCCTCACCGGGATAGGGTGTCCCTGTTAATTAAACGGATAATTTATGGCCCGCAGTTTGGCTAAGACAAACTAAAATTGAGATTATAAACGGTGAGATGTGGAGTTGTGAAAACATTCACTTTTAAATACGGCCGTGTCACTCATTCGTCCCGTATTTATTGTCTCTGGTTAATCACGTTCCTGTATCGAATTTATGTCACATGTTTTTCGTAGTTATGTAGGACCTCAATTAAAGCAAATGTATTGTTTATTTGACAAGCTCGATCGCGAAGTGACCCTGTCCCATGCGCCAAGAGTTGTGGGTTCGACCCCACGCAGGACAAACATTCGGATGAAGAATACTTGTGTTTGTACTGTGTCTGAGTGTTAATATCCAATATTTAAGTATATATTTGTAATACCACTGTTGTTTCTGATATCCCTAACACAAGTGCTTAAGCTACTTACTTTGGAGTCAGATCAATGTATGTGATGGCGTTGAATATTTATTTATTTATAATACTATTAAAGATGGGTAAGAAGGATGCCTGTTTGATGGCAAGCGGTCACTGTATCCTATAGACATTTCAATTTTCATAGACGGAAGTCTATTGTTAACTTTATAGACACCTCCTTAAACCATATTTGAAGAACTTCATACTTTAGTAACTAAATCATTAGTTTTAGAGAGTTCATTCCACAGGGAGGACATCATTAGGGAGCTCATTGACTGTACTCAGTGTTTCGGGAATGATTTTCTCACACATACAAATGTAAATAAACATATTTGATGCAACATTCCGAACCGGTGGTAGAATCATATCTCTTTCAACTGTTTTGACGATTTATAAGTGTTTTTTTGAAACCTATATAAATAAAGAATATTTTGACTTTGACTTTGACTATTATGATCATTGCGGAAAACCGCATAATATGTATATTTTAAATATGCTTATATGACTATAAGTGACATGAAACAGTGGAATCCACTGTATGGCACTGACTTAGCTTATTTATTCTGAAGATTTAAAAAATCCTTCATAGAATCGAGAACATCTGTGCTCTAGTTACACAACGAAACGCAAATTTCGTTGGTGTCCTGAAACGAAGTTTGACTGACTGACCGAAGATAATTTAATATAAAGAATTAAAAAAAGCCTGAAGTCCTAAACTGTCTGTTAGCAGGATACGAATTAACGATATAAATGAAAAACTTTTTGAATACATAAATCCTCAGACCTAACCTTTGCTGGGAACTAGGTTATTACATATATTTATTCCCATTGACATCTCATTCATAACTGTACAAAAACTGCGTGTCAACACCGATCGAACTCGATACTTTCTCGAATATAAAGTTACAGGTTCGGATTGAACAATTTCGCCGTATCCTGCCGCGCATCTGGTGCCCAAAAAAAGTATCCGTTCCGAGTTCAATTATAGAAAAGTAACGGGACAAAAAGTCCTCTCAACGTGTGGATAGACTAGGCTACTGATTCTGAGGAGGTTCGGTTAAATAGTTTGGTTTCGTTTGGATGGTTATTTGTGTTATCGTAAATTTGTGTAACCTTGCTAAATAGGTACATAACAATAAATAGACAAAGAGGTAGAGTTTATTAAAGTACGTATTAAGTATATGTATATTTATTAATAAGATTAATAAAAAAATGTTTGTTGACGTAAAAATTAGTAAACGGGAATGTAATTTAATCTGGTAAAGTATTTATTAGGAGTGGTGGTAGCTCAATGGTAAGGACACGCGCCTCTTAACCGAGGAGTGCGGGTTCAAACCCGGGCATGTACCTCTAGATTTTTCAAATCTATGTACATATTTATACCACTAGCTCGACGGTGAGGGAAAACATCGTGATGAAACCTGCAAATTCAAACAACTTTGAATTTGTAACCATGATCCAAAAATTGTCTGGTTCCCCTATCTTAGGGTTACGAAGGTTCAATGTAATTACCAGACTCACTAAATCCTGGATCATGGTCTAAGCGGACCCCGTCTAAGAACGGGACATAACGCTAGGAAGATGAAAGTATTTATTAGGTTGGATGGCTTTAAAATAGAACACAACTTAATTATTAATTTAAACGATAGATTAAAAAAAAATACAATTTAATATTAGAAACTACCCGGCACTAATAACCGCATTTTAGCATGGATGATTGAGATACTTGTATAGTTTAATGTTTAACAGTGTTTTTATCGCGGAACAAATATATAAGAATTTTCTTTTCTTTATAGTAAACTCTCAAAATGTCTTAAAATATTTATCATTACTAGTTCTTTAATCCTTCTTAATCAAATCACAATATCATTCCGATTACAGTTCAAAGCAATATGAAGATAACAAACGTACAACTTCAACAAGAACCTTCATCTCCGACAAACGCATACTTGAACCACGGTTCTTATATCAGACGATGGACCAAACGCATCCCAGCGCCGCCTAGCGTCGAGTAGCGTCGCTTCCACACATCCCCATGCACCATCCCTCTCACCTCACCCTCCACACCTACACATGAACGAGATAGCCATACATCGGTCATTATACCTCACTTTCCACTCGTGAAAACGGACAACCCTTTAGCCGTCTCTATTTTCACCATACATGAGTTGTTATTAGAAAGGGATGGAACCATATACGGGGTACGGTTGATGGACATTGCTGACCAGAGGGCCAGTGCAGCCTATGAGGCGATGTTTGGACAAGCAACGCTTAGCCCTTTAGGGCAAGCGTTGACGTAAGTGAAAAGTTAGAAGCCTTTTCGCTTTGACACTTTAACTTTACGTAAGTAACAAAGCTATTGAAAGTTGGGTCTGTAAAGGTTTTATGAATGAGTTTTTGGAATCAATCGCGTTTATAATTCATTCTTCGTCTGGACATTTAATAATAATTATTAATAATAAATATAGAATGTTGAATTTGAATCACAAGCATCCCAATCACAAGCACAAAAGTTGTTATTGTTGACATTTCGTATACCTAAATATAACTAAACACGAATTATATGTCAATTCACACAATATTTTACAAAATTATATTCATCATCTTATGCTCATATAAAAGCTAAAATAAAAAAAGTTTGAGTATTTTTTTTTACTGACTTTTGTCTCAAAGAGGAACAAACATCCATCTTTGTAAACTTTTGCGTTAAAAATTGTAGCTGCATGAAGAACATCATTTGTCAAGATGATAACTACAAGCTCTAACAGTGTCAGCAATTTCGTAAACGTCAACATAACATAAAAACTAAATAAAAAAAAAATCAAGTCCATAACAATAAAATTGTCACAACGACTCTCGAAGCAATTTAAAAACCGAAACGTTCACAAGTGACCAATCAATCGGACGCAGAATTTCAATCCGCCAACTTGCGAAACAATTACGTAAAAGTTCTGCCCCGACTGACACTCGCTAAACTTATTAAAGTCAAAGACCGGATAAGTTCCGAGACTTAAGTAAAATAACGCCGGGAAAAAATGCGCCGCTAACTTTGGGGCGAAAGTGAAATATGCTCTCGTTAGAATAACGATCGCAACGTGTTGCGTTTAGCGATGCGGTGCTTGCCAGAAGCAGATGCTGAAGTTGCTTCTCTTATTGAGTGACGTGCATTATTTCTTCAAAGACACAATCTTGGTTGCTTCAGTCTCACATACCGGTAACTTAAAGACGCAGGTGATACATACAATAGGTGGCGTTGTCATTAACTTACATTTTATGTAGTCTAAGTATGAGAGTAAAATAAAGTTGATTTCCGGAGACTTAAGGAAGTTGTATTTCCTTTTCAAAATGAAACGGGACTTCGGAAGAGTGCAGACACGAGAAGAATTTTTCTTCTTTTCTGGATGTGGACAAAGAGGAGAATGAAATTATTATATTCTTAAATTATCTTTGAAAGTGTCATTATATATAGTGTATTTTTCCCCCTTTGGATTTAGGTAACTGTTATAGTTATTTTTTTTTCATCATTACGAGTGGAGTGAAAATTTTCTCTATTAGACGAAAGCACGTTTATTACACATATTATATTGAAGTCGATTTTTTTAAATAATTTGTACTGAGGTTTATGCTCAGATATTTTATTACTTATGTTATTTCTGCAATGGGACTTAAAATATAAAATGTAGATAATATAGTAATACAAAGCAGCGTAAACTATTTCATTCATAATTTCTTACACGGCTTGAATTGTATCATTTTCCGCTACGAAAACGCACCTCGCTACGACGACGTAGCGAACGTAGCGCTACGAACTCTCCACGTAATGACTCTTATCAATATCTATAGTAAAATAAATCTGGGTCATATTTTTGTAAGCTCATTCTTCCATTAATACAACAACCCCAAGTTGTTTTAAAAATGTATCAACTGAAATCGGTTTTTAATTTTCACACGCGCACTTCATTCATGAAAAAACAAACACTTAGAAAAAGTGCTACGAAAGTTAACACTTACAAAGTAACCTGAAACAGTTGACTCATTTCAATTTCAAAACCTTAAAACGCGAACTGACCGCGCTTCGGTCCATTCAATTAAAAATTCCATCTCCTAATCGAGTCATGAAATATGCAAGCAAATATTATCCCTTTTCTTTTGTACGCGCTGCATATTCGCCCCACCCGCGCACGCACACCGACGCACGGCACTTATGACTTATGGCCGTCCCGTTCTCGCCAACGTGGGTGGAGGCTGAGACCGCGTGGTGCCGTCTCTGTCGGACTGCCGAGGCGGCAGCGACCGCGAGTAACCCCTGGCCACTTCGGGTGGACTCGCACGCGCCGTCGTCGGCCGGCGGAGCGAGACGGCGCGAGTCGTGGACATGCGGAGGCCGCGGAGCCCTCGCGTAAAGGGACACAGGACAGACGCTCTCGGACATCGGGCGAGAGCGGGCGGCCGGCCGCGCACCTGCCTCGCACCCACCGCGCGACGAGCTCAATCGCGACGCTCGCACATCGTAAACACAAAACATTTCCAAATTCGAACGGAACCTCCTTCGGAAAATTCTACGTTTCCAAATTTGAATTTCAAATTTATTTTAAGACGTTGAAAGTATTTTTTTTTAACAGACAGTGAATAAAATACGGACTGAAAAGTGACGAAGTTTAGCTGATAAAGACCCAGGAAACTAACGAAGTGACCAATTCGTTCCAATCTGAAGATCGCCACTCGGTGCGGTTTGATAAGATAGGGCACTGAGACGGTCGTTCAAAGTGTTGATAAGCCCATGACCAGTAAATTTTGGCAATCAAAATTTTTGAAGAGTTACAAATTATATCAAGTCAACATGAAAAGGAAAAAGTAAGCATGAGAAAAGCAAATTATTGACCAATCAGCTGCGATGAAGAAGTTACGAAGATGACCAAAAATGTTGAGACCAGTTCCCGTCGGACTTTTGCCGGATAAAATTGTGATGAGTCTTAATATTGTTATCAAAAACGTTTTGAACTAAGATAAACCGCGGGCCGACGGCGGCAAGTGTGAAGTGAGCTAAGAACTGTCGACTGATAGTAAAATATTGAGATAAAAGATTTCAAAGGATAAAAGAAGTTGTTGAAGATCTAAAAATAGGTGACCAAATCAAGATGAGAATCAAGATGCCAGCTGTACGCATCGCGCAAGGTAAGTTGATTAATGATATCTTGGCCTTTAATAAAATTAGAGCAGTGGACTTGTAGTTGCTAGTTAATAGATTATTTCTTACAAAATTGCATTATGAATTTATCCAATCAGAAATTAAAAACACTGGACAAAAATACATTACTAATAATCAAATAGCACCGAACGCAAATTAAAAATAAAATTTTAAATTTTTTTTTGTTCTTTTTACGTTTTCGACTCGTATACAAATTGCAAAATATTTTGAGAATACCATTGCCTCGAAACACAGAATCGTCCGTATTGCGTCTCCAAGACATCTAAACAAACACGCATGCACTGCACTATCTCATTTGCTATGCCGAGACTCCATTCAGCGCCGCAACGAGCTACTTAATACCCAACCGTGCGTGTAAATATTTAGACTGGTGGTCATCTTGTCCGACAGGGAAAAGCGTAGGGAACTGTGAAAAGACTTGCCCGAGTAGCCGCTCTCAAATATTCATTGGCCCCAACTTCATTCAGCCTTACACAGAAATTGTGATAAAATAATAATTTTCACCACGACTCGCATACATTTTTGGCTGAATGTGGTTAAGTGGTCTATCTGCCCCTTTGACTCTGCCTACCCCGTGGATTACGTGCGTGATTTGTAACATATAACATAACATTACATATTTGCACGAATAAATACCGCTGTCTACATTAAAAATTATCACACTCACGACCACAGTAAAAAATGTACTGCCAATAATAAAATGACCATTGTTACTGCAAATGAAACAAATAATAGTTCACATTTAAAATTTGAAATTAAAATTACATTGTTCTGCTTAAGCCCTATTAAATCTTAGGTAAATCACTATTAATCACTATCTTTCCTTGATAATTGGTCACCTGCAATTTAATCAGGACCTTAGGTCAGTTGCAATAAAGTTAGTTACAATGTAGGAAATTGCTGGGGATAAATTAATTTATTAACTACAAAGAGCACTTCGGCATTATAATCTTAGGCTATAAAGCAACTTTGTAGAAGGTGTTAATTATGTGGCGACATCTAATTTTCTTCTGAAAGGTGCTGGATAGTTCTTTATTATAGTTATTGCAATTATAAGATTTTAATCTGTTGCCTTCAAAGGATCTTGATTAACATTTTATTATTTTTCTTTGATGTTTTGTTAGATAATTATAATTATTTTCTATGTATAATTAATTTATCTGCAAAATTTTAAGAAATCAAATGCAAATAATCAATAAATTTTGCAGTCATATAGTAATAGAACTTGAATTGTCTTTTAATTTCATATAAAGATAACTTATTGTGGTATCAATATTAACAATATTCAAAACGCACAATGACTTAAATTTGATTTAAAAAAAAACACTGAGAAGGAATTTAGAATCCAATTAAAAACAGCAAGCTATTCCCGTAAATATTATTTATTGCTTAGCATTTGTAGAACTATTTTTATTTGAGCATGAATCCGTTGTATCGATGGGAGCATACATTAGAAACTGTTTTACTTTATTTCTTTGCATGCGGCGACCATTGTTATGCTGGCATCAATTCCCACTGCCCAACAGTAAGCTAAATTAATTACTCATTATAATCAAAGAGCAACGACTAAAATATTCCCATGCTTTACTCTAGACTTAAGTAGAATGGTCAGAAATATGATTTGCAGATTACTATGGACTGTTTGCATGAGAAAGTATTTTTATTGTTAACTTAAAAGTCACTTTCAAACATTCTACGCCAACATCCTGTTAAGTATTTTTTTAAAGTATAATTTAGAGTATTTGCTGTAGTGTGAAGTAAATAAAGAATGTTAATTGTTATGTTAATTGTACTTCTAATACTTATAACACTAGTCATCTAATAAAATTAGAATAAACTCAATGTCGTTATGAACGTTCTTTCCATGTAGAACGCTATGTATGATCAGTTGTGATGTATGCGTGTGAGTCGACTCTTGCGCACGATTTCTTCTCAAAACTAGCATTATAGCACACATGGGCAATTAGTCCAAGTTGACCGGAGGGGACGCTGCACTCCGATTGGTCGGTGGCACGGTGACGTCACCGACGTCTGCGGCCGTCGCGCCCGATTGGTCGACACGCGTCATTTCGTCGATGACACGTTTGTTCTTATTTTGAACGCAAGAAGTTCGTGGCACTTGGTTTTTGTTCGTCACACAATGAGACCCCCTTTGTATATGAAACTGGATGCTTTTATGTGGCCGTTGCGACATAAATATAACTACAAAAGACCGTAATTATAGCACTAAAAATTACTATAGACTATTTTATTTAAAACATTCCTAAATACACCTAATAGGCTTATATTAATAATGCAGAAGTTTAAGTGTCCGATGAAACAATGCTGGGAATTAAAAATGAAAGACTAAAGTTACTAATGCGAACCCAATTACGATTAAGGGTAGAAAAACCTTTTGACTTTTTTAAACCCTCCTCAAAAGTGAGAATTAGGGAATCGTAAAATTACTTTATCAGGTGCGAGCCGAGACTGCTGCGGGAGTAACTTTTGAACAAACTTTTAAAAATCTAAGTTAACTTCGGCGGGTCCCGGGCTAAATAAAACATCAGCGGACGTTGCGTTTTGTTTTTGTTCCGCGATGTTCCTCGCTAATTGATATGGGTTTTTGTGTCCCCCGTCAGAATTTTAATTTAAATCCTTACTACGTTTTGTCAACATGTTTTTGTTTTCGTACTCGCGTTTTGTGACAGTTTCCACTCGCACAACCCCTTTTGTTAACACGGACGATCTCTGTCAACGGGGTAGCGTCAATAACTATTAAATTTTTGATGCGAACTTTTTATATCGTCAACGTTTGAATTTAAATGTTAAAAACGTGTCTTTTTAACGTTTCTTTATTTGAGAAGTTCACAAAATCCAGCGGATGCCACATAAAAGACCCGCACGTCAATTTAAACATTGCCTATGTCTTGTCCTTTGCCGCTTAGCGATTCAATATGTCTTCATTAAGCGAATATCGAAGCATCGCATTTACAAGCGGAACCTTCCATCTTGATCCTTGCCTGAGAAATATTGCTCAGTTGATCAAGATACTTTCTTGAGTATGATGTTTGAATGTACATTTTCAAGTTGTAATTAAGTTAGAAAACTTTTGACTTGAATATTAATACAAAAAGTGTTCTTAGAAAACTTAGCCATTTTTGTTTTGTGTAATCAATAAAAATAATATTATATTACAACAATGACAACATGCAATTTTTTACTCTTGTTTACCAAATTTTGCAAGTCAGGTCAATTCAAAACATTTAAATTAAAAATCATCAGGAAACAGGTTAACAAGGTACCGCTGATAAAATTTCCAAATGATTTCACGTCAATAAAGGCAATTAATAACGAACCGTATAACGTACCCACCTAATTATAGATAAACGGTAATTCTATGCGATAAACGGCAATTAGCAAAACCTAAGTCGCACTGCGTTCTCACAATTTACGGAACCTCCAAATGTGAATTAAGAATATCGAAGCAAACAAGGCTAATGGACCTGATCACCTAATTTATTAACACGCACCGCATAATTACACGACTTTACGCAACTAAGCCGTGGGAATGATCAAAGGAATCAATCTCATCATTGTATACCAAGTCGCGGAGTTCAATGAATCGAATTGGTCCAAACGTATAAACTTCACATTTGACATCCTTAGAGAGCGAAGAGAAAAAGGAACGGATCAAATAATTTATAGTATCGGCAGTTGATATTTAAATTATGGGAATGAAGTTAATTTTCGTATTTAGAATAATGATCTGGCGGACGACGGCCACCCGACTGGACGGGATACACTCTTCTTTTTAACTGATCGCAGCATCGGCATTCTGTATTTGTGATTCTTAAGATAAAGACGTATGGATTTACATATGTTATGTCAGAAGTGGTCCCGGCTACATTTAAATTGGATTTATTAGTCCGGCCTATTAAAGTACAAAGCGACGTTGGAGGCACTATTGAATACGAAACAAATTAAAAGCAAAAACGAATGCAATAAGTCCGAATATCGACGTATGGGACGATTATATTCTAACATTTCTCTGAACAAAACGCTTTGTTGTTGAACTTACAAAACAAGCAATCCTTTCTTCAACAAAAGGATTATATGCAACTGACAATACAAATCGAATTACAAATAAGGAAAACAGTAGCAAACACTTTTTTTGCTAAAACTTTAATATAATCTCCAACCGTTAGATGAGTCACAAAGATAATTTAACACATCAAGCAACTTTATCTTGAGGTAATCTGAACATTGTGTTGTGTTGCATTGATTGTAATCAATTGCATTCATTTTTCTTAAAGTTTGAATGTTCAACGTCATAAGTATGTGTAATAGAATATTCGATTTTAGTTCGTTGACTAATGAAAAGATTAAGGGTAAAAAATACAAGACAATTTGCCCAAGAACCCATTCACGGCTCCATCTACCTATTAACGGTCGAATGGCCTTTATTCAGAACAAAATCCCCTTTGACCAATGTCCGCCCATTAGGCCCCATTACGGAGTCTAGTAAAATAAATACTTCACCAAAACACAATGGGATAAAAAATGTTCATAACAAGAATTAATTTATTGTGAGCAGACCACGATCAATAGCCAAGGAGTGGGTGGACAGTTTCTGAAGAGTCCATCTTTGTCAGGCTTTGATACCAATTTGTTATTGTCGGCCTTTCAACGCTAAAGACGATTTAACTTTGGTAGGTGTAGCCTTGCCTTTCTTTGGATTAGAGGTCTCAATGAAACAAAGGACCGCACCGAAAATACGAATGGAACTCAATTCGATATCTCCATTAGGTCTAAAAACGTGATAATGTCAAATTAAACAAAACGGTTTTATCAAAAATCAACAAAGACTCGAACAACAGGTTGACAATGGCTCTGATTTCGATAAAGGCACCTGAATCTCCAATATTCTCCCATGGTCAAACTCCGATAAACACCTTGACAAAAAATGAGGCAGGCTGCCTTTCACAAACAATCGGTCAAAGGGATTTTTTTGGGCTAAACAGACTCAAAGTCCGCACCCACATGAGTAGAATCGGCGATAATATTTCAACAATGCCGAATAGGGTTCGAAGCCGAAGTCTACTGTAGGCAAAATAACTATTGTGATCATTATGGGACGTCCTTTCATCAATTTTAGTAGAAAAGGGTTTACGAGTGTCACTTTCTTCTTTTTTCACTTAGTTGTTTGCTATTGTTACATAAATCGGTAGCATATCTGATCGAAGATTTCCTGATAAGTTCTATTAGTTTACAAACGAGTTCAGGTTATAAAGGTTATTTCTACTTCTTCAATTTCAAATTAGTTTGCACGAATATCTGGATCTTCAAAATTATGATTGAAAGGAAAATTGCAACGTGTCCAATCTACCTGAGCATCAAATCGCTCATCCCTCATACCCAAACGTCTGATGTTCGGACGAATTCTTCGTGACCATTGTCCAATACCTTTTGATTCGCCGTGAGTTCCACTAAATATTTCGAATTAATTTTTTCATCCGCTTTTTCTACCATTCGCCATACGGATTACATGTCAAGACGAACAAACGCGGGCAGCTAAATAGGTTCTATTGTGAATTGCATCCAGTTTTGAGGTTTTTAAAATTTTTGAAGGCAGTTTTATTGTATGCCTTTTTAAAATACGGGGTCAAAAAATTATAATTTCTTTAAAAACCACTTTGTGGCCAATCGGCCTGCACTTGTGTTGACAATGAAGTGTTCATCTGCAGTGATATCTAGTCTAAGTATAGATTAATTAAGTTTTAAAATTTGTAAAATTTGGCATTTAAAAGAGTTTCTTGCCGGATTCTTCTCGATAGAGTCTACCTTTCGAACCGGTGGTAGTATTATTTCTTATCCTTTTTTTATGTATTTTGACTATTTATAAGTGCTTTATTGAAGCCCATATAAATAAAGATATTTTGAATTTGAATTTGTTCCATTTTGAGCACATTAACAATAATAAAAATTATAATGAGACAAATTATCTAGTTTCCAATTAGTTTCGATAGTACTTTTCAGATTTCGAATGGACAAGTATTTTTTTATTTGCCAAAAAAAATTGACAATTATACAAGTGTGTGTGTTTCTCAGGGCAGTTAAAAATATCATTTTGAGTGGTAGTAGCAGCATCTTTTGTATTAGCGACTAGTTAAGCTGTTAAGCGATGTTGCAATATCAGCCTTACCTTTTGTTTCGCTAAAGAGATTGAGTGGGTGTTAAAAATCATAAGAGGCAAGGAGTGAAAGACGATAGCTTGATGTTTCGTTATGATTTATGTTGTGTTGTGGTGTTGGAGTATTGTTCGTCGGCCGGCGACGTTGTAGGCGTACCGCTAGATTTATAACACTTCGCCCCTTTCTTTAAACGGATAGCAATTTCCTTACCTTTGACCATTCGTATTGTTCATGTCAGTTCGGTGTTTTGTTTTTAGTTAAGAATTGAAAGGCAATTTAAAATCTATCTTGCCTGCTTGGTTTCTTTAAATATTTAGTTAGTAAAAAAAAATAATTATACAAGCATAATGCAGTTTATAGGCCTATTACTTAATTATCTGCATTTCAATGTTGAAAAATAATTTGCAGAAAATCTTAAAAAATAACTCTATTAAGTTTTTTCACTTTTAAAAGATTGGTTTATTACAGTTTACTAAGGAAAACTGAAATATCTTAAACGCTTTTTAATTACTACAACTGCAATTTAAACTCATTTTATGCTATGAAAGATTATATGTAAAGCGCAATTAATTAAACTTGTAAAAAAATCTATACAACTCGGGTATCAAGATCACGTACTAATCCAATTGATCTTACTCCCAAGTATATGAATATTATTCGCCATAAAAAGGTGCTCCACAATTTTTCTGACCCAAGAAGCGGCTTGCGAAAAAACCGCTCTTTGTTTACACTAACCGCCTTTTACTCATTTCACATGGCCTCGATTAGCCACCACTTGCTGCAAGTGCACATCTCGCCTTAGTGATGGGCGATTGTAAAAAAAAAACTTTTTAAGAAAACATCAAACCCGGAAAAAGCAATTAAAAAAAAAACAATGTTTTTTATTAAAAAAAAAACTAAGCCTAAATTTAAATTCGATCAACAGCCGATTTAAAAAAGGGTACCTACTTAGGTTATGTATACTATGAATACGTTCACAATTTGACAGTTTTTTAAAATAACCGCTTGGGACGTGGCATGAAGTTTAGTTTAGTTTTAATATAATTAAAGCATCCATCCAGATTGTGTTTTTTTTATCAAAAAAAAATATACTTCATTTCCTACTTAACTCTCACCCCACCAATCAGACCAACAACGCATAATATAGTTTTGGTCAACCATTCAGAAACCTTGACATAGTAGCTTCACCAATTAATCGATTGTACGAGCGATTGTAGCACATTAGTTCATCGCAATTATTCCAGGAATCCCTTTTATCAATCCAACTCGCTTGACAGTCTTCGCTGCCCGTCTCTAGCGGGTCATCGCTAACAAGCAGCGGTCATGATGCCCGCTGGGAACGCTCCCAGCAGACAATGCAGTTGCCACCTTTTACCTTTCGTCAGGCGCGTCTTCCGCGTAGCCAGTGCACAGTTCTTACGATGCCTATCATGTGTGAGCTTGAACTAACTTTGGCTATAAACTAGCGGCCTGTCTCAGATTCGCACAAATGGACATTAATTTTTGAATACTTTGGGATAAATATATCCTATATTATTCAGACATAATGTAGAAATCTGATGGTGAAAGAATTTTTGATACAGGTTCACTAGGTTTTAAGTTTATTCGTTAGAAACATTCAAATCATTCCTCATTATACTTACATAATATTAATTTTCAATGATTACTTTCCATTTTATTTTTAACCTCATTGTGAATTTAGTATCTCAAAATCAACAGCTGTATTGGAACAGTTTAACTAAATAATAAATAAATTAATAATAATATGCTGATAGCATTTTGCAAAAAAAAAAACAATCATATTCGGATATTCAATAAGTGTTAGAATTTTTTATTCCTATTTTAAAACGCATGCCAAGCTGTATGAATAAAGGTTTTCTAAATCTTGACACTATCTTATCTCTGGCCGGTACGCAGAATTTAAAAATGATTACCCGTTCTTAAGACGTAGGTATTTATTAGAAAATGTTTAAACTAAAAACTTTGTTCTAAGAATGTATATTAAGTTAAAGATATCGTAGGGTAAATTAATTAAATAAAGATAACACATATATTGCAAAATATATCCTAAAACATCAAACACCATTTATCCAATACAAAAATCAATTCGCTGACATTATTCGTACGCGGTAAACAAAATTTAATAAAACGAAAATGAATTAGTATGCACAGCCACAGAGCTAACGGGAGGTAGAGGCGGCGCGCCGTAAATCCTCACATATCGACCCTCCGATCGGTAGATAACCGCCGAGTGACCTCCGTGCGAGCGCTGCCCTATTGTCTGCGCCTGGGCAGCTAGCCTAGGTACGTTTGCAGTAGACATAGTTACCGGCTACTTTTCCTTGAATCTGAATACACAATAATGATGTGTCTGTGCGTTTTACTTGTGTTACATTTTTCAAGATTATCTGAATTAATTTTATAATGTGTATTTTATCTGCGCCTGGGCAACTAACCTACTTGGCGTATATGTTTGCCTGTTTAGACTTTTGATCCATTGGCTAAGCAACAGAATAGTTAAAGCTGCTTTATTTCAATAAAACTAATGCAATAATAATAAATAAAATTGCTGTATAACATTTGCTAGGATGAATTTATCAATAAAAATGATTGAGTTCGTTAATAAATATGCGAATTTAATATTTTCTCAAATGCAATTTTTGTTATCACATTATCTCGTAAATTACTTTACGATAGCTTATACGTAGGATCACAATACTAGGCAAATTACAAAGAAACCTCGCGAAATAGGCCTAGAAACGTAATTTCCATATCGCGTCTACCCGTCAATAGGTCTGCGGCATGAATGGTGTACCTATTACGTGTGATTTAACTCACGGCGTGTAATTGGTTTCATCAACGCTCTAGCCCGCCAGCGTATCTTGGTCTGCTCCGACCCGTCTAATGGCGTGTCTGTGTGTTGATAACTCTGTGACATTGTTTCTGTTTAGTTACATTTGGTTTTAATGACCGATTATTAATTATAATTAGGGATCTGAGTGACGTGATAGTTTTGTATAATTTATGTAGATATGAGTATATTTTAAAATGGCCAGTAACCTGGTTATTGCAACGAATTTTCGCTCCTTTCATTATAATATTTTTATTTGTTTCAACCTTTATATTTTAAAAATATTGTCTTTATCAACTTATACTACGCCACATCATTATTCGTATCAATATTTAATATACATAATAATAATAGATATATCACACTACATCACATACTTGATCTGATTCCGAGGTAAGTAGCTTAAGCACTTGTGTTACGGATATCAGAAACAACAGTGGCATTACAAATATATACTTAAATATTGGATATTAACACCCAGACACAGAACAAACAAAGTATTCATCATGCGAATAATTGTCCTGGGTGGGGATCGAACCCACAACTCTTGGCGCATAGGGCAGGGTCACTACCGAATGGGTCATCGAGTTTGTGTTGATAAGTAGGTATTCAAAACTAAAATTACAGCATAAGTATTAAAAAATTGAGAAAAAATATCACTTTCACAATAATATTTCTTTCAAAACAAATTTCAAATTCATCGATTACTAATTACACAATTTGAAATAGTTATACTAGTACACGTAATTACCCGTAATTTCTATTAGCTACACAAAGTCACCCAAGAGCGTATATCAATCTCGTGGCTCTACTTATACTGGGCGAGGTAGGCGTAAGAAATGATGGGAATAAGACCAGCTCGGGTCGAGCTGGGCAGTTTTTACCATTTTAGAAATCTGCGCTGCTCATGAGAGCTTGCTTATCTAATACATGCCACGGTTAAGCAAAAACTTAAAGCTAACTCAAGATGTAGAAAGACGTTGATATTGTAACTCTCTTTATTAGTTTCGTTTGCAAGTAATAATCAATGCTTAGAAATCGAGTTCGGCTGCGTATTGACAAATAAAATTAAATTAAAAACCGACGACATCACATACATTGATCTGATTCCGAGGTATGTAGCTTAAGCACTTGTATTACGAATATCAGAATCAACAGAGGTATTACAAATTTAAACTTAAATATTATATATTAACACCTAGACACGGAACAAACACGAGTATTCATCACAGTTTTCGTTCACGGTCCCAATGTTTGTCGTCGGTGGGTAACCCACAACTCTTGATGCATGGGGCAGGGTCACTACCGAATGCGCCATCGAGCCAGTCTAAATTGATAATAACTTTAAATAAAATAAAGCGGGTCTTTATATTTTTTAAGCCTGCATTTTATTGACCGCTATTTATCCGGTTAATTTAATCTAGCTGAAACAATTTACATTTCTGGTAATTACATAAAGGAATTTCTGGAACAAATTGATATCAGTTTTAAAATCGTATAATAAATATTTTATAGGACTCCTAAATAAAAAAAAAACTATTGTACATGTACACTATGGCCACAAAACATAGACATCAAACGGCTGGACCTTCTTTTGATAAAAAAAAAACTAATCAAATTAATTACAAAAACCATTCCACGCTAATCGTCTGTTCCTAAGAATCTCACGGCTGAGCGGAAGAGCCGTAGGATCGATTTATCACTTGCAAAAAAAAAAACAATCTCACACATGCTCTGATTCTGGTCAAGGAATCCTTTGTGGGCCTTTGTGACCAGATCGAATGGCAAAGGGTTGTGCCACCTTTTGTGAAAACGGCGATGACAGCGTGGGACGGCCGTGGGGGCATTTGGCAAGTTTTTTTTAATTGTGATGGAAATGTTTAAATTGTTTTTTATTTATTTATCGACTAGGTTAGCCAGTTCTAAATGCAACAATATGTTAAGATAATTTAATTAAAATCAATAATTACGAAACAATGTTTTAGTAAGAAAAAATATAATGCTTACGCTTTCTTTAAAAAAGATTTGCGGGCTTCAAACTAGAGGAGCCTATAAAAATAACTTTTATAAAGGTATTTGTTTCTAATTTTATCGATACACAAACTCTATATTTTTCATGTTTAAAGGTAAATTATTTATAAAAAGAAGCAACAAATTACTTTTAGATGTATCACCGAGAGCCGGATATCTACTAAAAAAAATGGGATTTGCTTATATACGCCCATCTGGCTTGAACCCCACATTATCAATGTTCATTATAATAAAAACATTACCTCCCAAAATAGATTTCATATACTCTTTCAAAACACTCCAACCCAATATAACAAATTATTTCGAGACCGAAACGGGAATCAAAACTCTACGTTTACCTGTCTTCCAAAAATAAAGCCACGGGACAAGTAAATTCCGGAAAAACGCAATTAAGATTACTTTAATATCAAACACTTTCTCTTGTCCGATATATTAACGAAAAAAATTGTAATTGCAATAAAAAATCCGCGACATCCGACATCAATTTTTTTTGAAGCAGATCTCGACCCAAAAAAAGGATACTGTTACACATCACCCGGAATCGAATCTACCTGTCTTATCCGGCGTCGTGTGAAAACTGAACAGGTGTGGTGTTGTGGTCTCCGGTAATTACGCCGGACAATGGAGGCGTTGGCTCACTAACTCGCGGTTTGGATCGTCAGTGTTGCGGTTCGGTGCTCTGTTGGGGCACTTGGAAAATTTTGATTTGATTATGTGTTTGTGTGTACGAATAAAAATGTTTCCTATGTTTACTTATGAATTGTTTTTTTATTGAAAGAACTACATCCAATATTGCATTTATAATACCTACTACAAATATATGTTAGTATCTTTAAAATTTAATTTTTTTAGATATTTTTTATTAAAAATAATCTATAATAAAAAAAATACTTTGTATTTATTTCATCTGGTTTTTACTGGAAAACTATCTAAGAAAGAGTGACGCCCCTCATGATGCAAGCACATACATAGATATAAGTCTGAGTAACCGTTTACCATCACACCAACTAGATTCTTGTTAGACACCCTGGTAGCATGAAATCCATCTATCCATCTACTAAAGTACCTCAGCAAAACATTACTATCATAGCAGATCAGCTGTCGCAACTCAATCCACATTACGTCTCGCACCATCGGTCTGTCGGTCCAAGCCTCACGGCCAATTTGTGCCCGCGACCTCGCCAAATTGAATTATACCGTTTACCCCTAATATTTGCGTCACAGTACCAGCTGTACACTTGGTGTCAATCTTCCATGTTTGTTTACGCAGAAATAGCAAACACGAGCGGGTCATTTCGGTGGCGAAATTCGATTGCCGTAATCCCATTGTGTGTCCAAGTTTTTCTGTCGGCTTTGATTTCGGAATGTCGTTGTTTTGACGTAATTATTCGGAATATTATTATTGGATTTATCGGAATTGTGTTTGATGGTCGATTGGGTTTTAAAAACACAAGTTTGTCATATGGGTCAATTCAACAAAATCGATTCTTGTCTAATTATGGTGCCAATTTTTCGTTTATCCATTATTTATGTCCCATGTTGGTCTGGGAAGAATGTGCCAACTGTGGTTCTTGCCTAGCATGTCGTAAAAGGCGACTAACGGTTTACGGGCTTTTGGGTATGTGTCTAAGTAGGCGACGAGCTAGCCACTTGTCACTCCTTTTTCACAGCTTTCCATCCAACCCAGCCCACTGTCCCATGTTGGTCTGGGACTTAAAAAGAATGTGCCAACTGTGGTTCTTGCCTAGCATGTCGTAAAAGGCGACTATTGGTATATCGGGTTTTGGGTGTGTGATTGTGTAGGCGACAGGTTAGCCGCTTGTCACTGCTTTTTCACAATTTTCCATCTAACCCAGCCTGGCTCTATTTTTGGTTGAATGTGGTTGAAGGGGCTTGCTGCCCCTTTAACTCTGCCTACCCCTTCGGGAATTATGGGCGTGATGTTATGTATATATGTATGTATGTATTATTTTGGTTTTTATTAATAGTGCAATTACAAATGCTGTTGCAAGCTTACGTTTAGTTTTTGAAGTGTTCACTATTTTTGTGTCTATAAAGTTTTCAAATTCTTCGTATTCCTATTATAGCAGCAAATTAGTAAAAAATATCAACGCTAAAAGGATTATGTCAAATGAAATATATTCCATTTGACCAATTCAGACACGGAATATTACTAACGTGCTATCACAAAGCTCCGTCTAACCAATAATTCACGCTAAAAGTAACGCCGAACAATTATAAGTCACCCATCCATTCAGATCTGTGCAAAATCATATTCATGCGCTAATGCTATTTCGCAGTGACATGCACTTTTTGCCATTCAAATAGGGGACAGTGACGTTTTTTCTGTACGAACGGGCCTGTACGGTCCCCATACTCACAGTGGACTATTACGCATATTTCTGCTATACGTCATTAGGGTGGTGCGTGTGAAAAAATGTACTATTATAAATAAAAGGAGCCCCACAAAGGGATGCGAGAGCGATCGGGGTCACTAGGAAGCAGCGGTTTTCATACGAGACGTTTTTTTACCTGGCAATCTGAGGGTCCTTTTTTCATTAAAACGCTTGGGGTCCCAAACTTTATCGGTAGCCAGTCAGTCTGTGTTCATCTGCGAAGATGATCACATGCTTTATGACTGGAGAGCTCGCGAACTGGACAGTGCGTTTGGACTTCAACTTTTTCGATACATATAACTTAGTGTAGCTTAGTAGTCTAAGTTAGCTGAGGCGTCCTGGACTAAGTGTTAAGAACTTTCTTCGAACTTTAAACGTTTTAGTGAATAAGTGGAAAGTTTTCTCAAAGAAAATGGATCTGTCATCGAGGAGTAAGTCAAGATTTTTCGACTCGGGAATTGATTTGCGGCGTAAAGGTATTTAATTCACCGTCTCAAAAGTAACATTTTCTTGGTTATATTTGTTTGTCAAATGCTATTTATTTATATGCAATCGGCGAATTGGAGTTAATAGAGCGAGGGTGGGTCGTAATAAACGAAGCAATAACCAATACTGAAGACAAATTGGAAAGTAATAAGGCAGTGAAAATGATATCTGGCCCAGAAAATATCTCTGTATGAATCGGAGAAACCGATGCCATCTGCATTAACATATAAATGAGTGTGTAAGTGGACGGCGGTATGTATTTATTTATCCACGGCTATAGATTGAGTCGTGTATTGTATGGGCTATAAATTGATAAGATTTACATCGGGATACGTTGCAGTGGTCGTTAATGTGCCACTACATTTTCCTATTTGATTAGTTTTTATTATTAATTGCGGGGAACATTTTTGGCCTAGCTTTTCTTACAATATTCTTATATGTTATACTAAGTCAGGATTATATGTTTAATGTCTAAATATACAGTTTCGTGAGATGGAAAATTAATGCTCTAGACGTAATGCCGGAGGTATCTAGTCAAAAGTATTCAAATTCATCCCGCAAATATGTTTCGTAATATTACATAACGATAAAAGCATTAAATGCTTGTTCTTTAACGTTCAATTAAACCACATCAGTCCAAATTCACAGTAATAGCTTCGCGAACAAAACGCTCACAGGAAACGCTTATGGCAAAACCTCAGCACTATATCAACATGAAGCGATATTTAAAAGTATATTTCAGATAAAATTGCATTCCTCGTCTGCATTGACCGCAAAATCCTTGCCACAGAGGCTGTATGTCAAAATAATGACCGGCTGGCAATAGCCAAGTGGAGAGGCCGGTAGAAATATGCTTGAATAATTTAAGATGTTCTCTATGCTAGACTGGAATGGGGTTTTGCTGAGCTACTAATTCCATTGGCAGACTATAAAGTACCACTATATGCTGTATTAATAGGTTGTTATTTGAAAAAAGTAAGTAGACTCAAAATCAGGATATAATAAAAGCTCTATAAGTTTCTAAGAGCAAATTTACTTAATTTTGCATCAATTTAGAATATTGAGGAATATTTATGAAATTTGGTAAGATTTTATATGGAATAGGTGTAAAAATTAATTATAATATCAAATTGGATAGTAAGTCTTAACTTGGTTTTTCTTTATTGAAACCTGATAGTTATAATAAAAAAAAACTAAGTGAACTCAACCATTTTTTTGTCATTAATATTTAGGCAACTATCGACTTTATTAGGTTTTTCTGTGTTAATAAGCCTATCTGTATTCATGGCCACGATGCCCACCGTGTCTTAATAACCCAAAACTTTACAAAAAAAACCTTTAAATCTTCTTATTTAGCCCGAAGTGCCTATAGCAATTTCAAAAATAGTTTACTTCTAAAGCAAGCGTCGAAAAATTGTACATTCGTAGCGAAGTTATGTAGCGTCATAAGGGTTGCAACGGCCCTGGCAAACCTCCCGACCGGACGCATTTTTATGGTCTTCCTTTATTGCTTCTAGAAAAACTGCTTCACTATCTATCTTAGAATTTATGTTTTCGGTCTGATGAGTACTAGGTTTAGGTATTTTAGAACCATCTTTCAGACTCGTTTCTGATAAGTAGAAGTTAGTTCGAATGTCGTTAATTACATTGAAATGGGGATTTTCTGATAATTTTAGTTGTTAGTGAGATAGAAAACGTTTTGGATTTGAATACATATAAAACGTGTTTGCCTTTAATGTATAACTATTGCATACATAAAAAATGCAGCTCGCTTTTTTTACCTACCGATTTTTTGACATTGCAAGTCTTATGGGAATTTTATGTTTTTTGCTGGTAAATTTACTGCTTATGGTTTAAGATCACAAATTATTGACGACTATTTCATAGTTAAGAATTAGTGATGCATTTTCGATTTCAAAATTGCTATCGATCATTTTCACAAATGTCCCACGTTCGAAAATACATTAGACAGTAGGTACATAGTTTTGCTTAAATACAGTCTGCAGTGTAGTGTATGTGTCGACGTTTATATCTAACTCGAAGATAGATAAGTCGGCAGTAACAAATACAGCTGCTAATAATTACTGGCGGGCAGTTAACGGCAGCGGGGAATTAAGATTTTTGCCATAAATGCCCGACGCCGGGTAAAACTGCCGCGCCGAGGATTAGGGGTTAAGTGTCCGCTTTAACGGGTATTGTTATAGTGATGGGGCTACTGGTCGATAAATGTATCGATGGTTTGAATAAGTTCAGCATAGGTTTTAGGACGAAAGCGATTTGGCTTACGAATAATAAGTCATCTATTATTTTCATCTTGGCTTTAATAAAAAGTTCAATTAAACTGAAAATTTTCCAAGTTTCAATGGTAACTAATACATTTTTACAACATAAAAAGTTACATGTTAACTTTTATAGTTATTAACACTATTTAAAAAGACGAATTATTAATAATAATTTATTAGTGGACAGCTGGTACACTTGGACTTCAAAATATCCACATGGTTATCTGGTGATCCTGATGATTCTGTCAGATCAACAGGAACGCATTAAAATATTTTTCTTTCATGAGTTTACGATTAAAAAAAACAGACACATCTTATCGACATCGCTCTCCTTCCGCCATCACTAGGCATCGTAGAGTAGTGGCAAGCAGTCCGGCGTGGCGTTTTTATTGACACTCGTGCCGTGACAAATATCTTGAGGAGTTACTGCGTGGGGTATGTCTGCGGTACTTACTGTATTGGACTTGTAGATTTGATATGTACGTATATTGGTATCGCCCGGCGTTAGCTTCAGTTGCGAAGTTGCGTTTTTGCGTGACACTTTCACTTGTTTTTCCGCGTATAATCATTTTATAGTAAATTTTGTTAAATAAATCTACTAAAAGACTTTGACTAATTAATGTTGTGTAATTCCTAAACTAAAATTAATTAAAAAAAAATATTAAGAAAAATAAAATAATTGATTAATGTTTAAATACTTTTTAGATTTGCTTTAAAATGAGCTCTATGTAGATGAGAATCGGACCTACATGCAAAACATCAAGACCAAATCACGATAAATAATATTACTTAATTAAATAAAAAACCGACTACATAAAATTCTACGACAAAAAACTCCATAAAACAAGCCACACGACAGTCGAAACCCGACCCGTTATTGGATTCGCCATAATTACTGAAACCGATGCGTTAGAAAATTGAAAATTTCTCTCTCAATTTTCACAAACATCTTTTTCTATTAGGGTCTGTCCGGCATCCCACAAGGATTCGTATTACACCACCTAGAGAGGAACGTGGAAAAAAATTCAAATATCCCTAACGACGGGTATTCGCTAGAGGGCGCCGTGTTCGGGTATTCGGCCCAGTATTGGATGTCTGTAATACGATTACTGACCTAGCCTTAATTCGATCAGTCACCTCGCAGTCGCTATTTTTTTTTCTGCCCCCAAGGAGTTTCGCGGTGTTGTGTAAAAACTGTTTTGCGCTTGTTGCTTTTTGTTTTTTAATAAAATGTTTTGTCTGGAAGGGGACGCGGTTTGATTAATTTGTAGTGACGGTTCATGTTTCTATGTTCGAAATTGTTTAAAATTTTATTTCATTGTAATTCTTAGTATCCATAACCTTATATTGATCGATAAATCACTTCATATTTAATTTATAAATGATTGTATTCATCGAAAAAGAGCGGTGGTAGCTCAAATGGTAAGAACACGTGCCTCATAACCCAGGGTTGCGAGTTCAAATCCGAGCACGTACCTCTGGATTTTTTAAATCTATGTACGTATTTATACCACTAGCACGACAGTGAGGGAAAACATCGTGATGAAACCTACAAATTCAAACAACTTTGGACTTGTAACCATGACGCTAAAAATGTCTGGTTCCCCATCTTAGGGTTACGAAGGTTAGATCGGAAATCGCTTCAATGTAATTACCAGACTCACTAAAACCTGGACCATGGTCTAAGCGGACTTCATCTAAGCACGGGATTTAACGCTAAGAAGATGATGATAGCATTCATCGAAATATTACCCTTAATTTAAAAAAAAAAATAAAAAGTCCTGGCAATAAAATAACAACGGCTAGAGGTAAAAATTAATTTCACATATAAGTAACGAGATATTTTTAGTACAATTTAAAAGTCTGATTTCAAGGCTAATTCAACAATCTAATGGTAAATTAAATAGCCTTCAATTTCGGTCCCAGTGCTCCGCAATCTGAAACTCTAGACAAAAATAACTTCAAACAAAAATAAATGAAATATTTCGGACAAAAAAATAACAAGTACCACTGGGCACTGATCCCTTGGCTCCCAAGGGCCGAGAAAAAAAAGAAGGAGATAATCAGGCGTTTTTGTCGCTCCAAATTACGGCGGATAATTTGATTAGGTATCGGTGGGCGAAAACACCCTTAAAGGATCATCTTGTTTTGTACGCACCGCTGTTTAATTTATCCTTGGTTATTAGGAATATTTTCCTTTACATTTCTTTCGACAAATAGTTTTGAGACAATATGCCAAGGAAATATATGTACCGCAATTAGATGAGATTGCATGTAGTATTAGAACAAGGTTTGATTTCAAGTCTGAGCTTATTATTAATACTGTAGAAAATACAAAAAACTGTCAAAGTCTCAATGTATTTGACATATTTTTATGCGTGAAATATTAAAAATAAATAATAAATAAATTCCTCTGACTGACACACCAATTCCCTAGTCCCAAACTAAGCTTATAAGCTTGTGCTATGGATACTAGGTGAACGGATAGACATACTTAAATACGTTTATAAACATCCATGACTCGAGTACAAATATCCATGTTCATCACACGAAATATTTGCCCCTAGCGGGATTCGAACCCGCGACCCTTGGTTTCGTGGCCAGGGTCTCTGACCACTCGTCCAACGGGTCAGCCAAAAGAAAACCGTTATGAAATTAGCAATAAAATACTTTACAATTTGCATCCTTAACTTATTCGTACACCAACACACTGTCTGTGTAGTTTCACTGCTGTTATGAATATGGAATACTGATTATCCAAAACAATAGTTCCAAGTAGAGCTCAAATCTGTGATTTAATTAGAAAATATATATTTTATGTCGCCATATATTGTAAGTCTATACATACATGCATAACCGCATCCCCCTTATAATACCATGTACGTCTTTATTGGCGTCATCTTACATGCCCCATGTTCACATAACACAAAATCCTGCTCCATTTGCTAAGTATAATTATAGGTGAAAAAGCAAGGGTTGCGGAGTGGCCATGTTGAGAGAAGTGTGACGTCATTAGTGCCATGTTTACACAACCCGCCTTTTCACATGAATGGCGAGGCAAAACTGGCTGGATGGGCGAATGGGCGTGTTTCCAATATGGAAGCTTTGGCTGTTTCAAGCGGCTTTGAAACTGAACCTTGAAATTGTCATAGTTTCACCTATAAGATTATTGTTATAAAATAATATTATTTTATTCCATACCACCAACTATGTATAAAGACATAGATGACCAATGAAAATATTAAAATTAAAATTATATTACAACACTTTTAAGTTTGTACTTAAATTCTTTCAAATTTCATAGAACAAGAACTCTGTCTATATTAACGATAATAGAAAAAAAGCAGCCCTCATCTAAACATGAAAATTTTAATCTGAAACTACAATTGACCTCATTTCCACGAAATTGAAATAAACCACCAATAATTCAATCGCATTCAATTCATTACATTATATCATGTTACCAAGTTATTGATGCACAGTGGAACAAAATCCCGAAACTTTCTGCAAAACATCATTAAGAAGCCCAAACAATTTTTAGACGATTGGACCATTAAAAAAACCCTACAAGCAATGCAAAACGAATAAATCATATGGAGCAAAGCGCAATTTGCCGACACAGGGCTTTATTTTGAAAACCCTTTTGTGCCGAATGTCCATTTCCGACAACTTGAGCCTTTGTGGAGCATTTTGCAAAGACGCCGATGTCAAAATTGTCCTTATTCAGTGGCAGAAAAGAAATTAAAACTATAAACGGAAGACTCTTAATGGTGATCAAGTTGAGAATCGAGATTCAATGAAATTCTCGAGTACAGACTTTGGTATTTCGATATCAGGAGTTTCATTTAATTTCTAGGTTACTTAATGAGAATTTTAGTTAAAAACTGGACTTGAGTGATACTTGTAGTTACTACATCATACAATGGCTTGTTATTATTTAAGTTAGGTCTTAATAGTATATACAATTATTGGAATTTAAAAGCAGGCAATATCGACGTTGGTAACTGTGATAATCCTAAAATTTATTTCATCAATTCCACACAGGCCACGAGTTAAAGCTAGATAAGAAAGCATTTTTAACACCCTGGACAGTAAGCGAAAAAATATACGTTTCAAATTCAACATCGATCATAAACGAACGGACCGCGATCGAAACTTATAATAAACGCGTACACAATAACACACCCCCGCAACTCGACTCTTATTATTTTTATTCGTGCCATTATTGTGAAAAACGTTTGATTTCATCGGCCACAATAGGGTGTCGGCGATCCCCTGCCAATTAATATTTGACACGGTGGTCACAGTTATGTCAGAGTTGGACATATTTTTTGTTACGTATGGATGCCTCCAATCAATCTATCATTCATGACTGTGGTATCTTTTGATAAATGTAGGTTAAATTGTGCGATAATAGAAGGAAATATAAAATGATTTTCGCATTGCAATTGGATAGAACTGAAGAGTAAAAGGAGCGATTATATCAATAAATTATGTTAGCTAAACTAAATTATGATAATAGTACTAATAACGAAAATAAAAAAAAAGTACCGTGCTTTAATATATTGCCCACGAATTAATAGTCTATTTAAAAAGTGACATTATTTATTGAAATGTACGTTATTGAGTTAAATATGATTATGTTCCTTTGACTCTGCCTACCCTTCGGGGATTTCTGGGCTGCTATGTATTTATATGATTATGAAATGTAATACTGTATCTCAATATCAAAAATATCAATAAATACAACACCTCCATACTCCTAACTAATTATCATTAACACTATAAGCAAAATATTCTGGCGTGAAAATATTTCCATGAACATTTGCGAAATTATTACTTCACCGCCATTCCTCAAATTAACAGTGGTTACGGCACGTAGAGGCACGGACAAAACGCAATTAATAATTAATGCGCTGGCCAAAACTTCTAACACACAAGTTGCGTTGTTGACCTTTTCTGTGGGGAAAAAACAAAACTCAGATATAACTGGCGTGTCGCGCTGTGTGTAGTAACGAGCTAATTTAAACTTTTCGGTCCTCCACTCCTTTTGGAGGGTGAACTCCCCTACGTCACCTGAGGCGTTAGACTATCGTGGCTAGACCTTTTTCAATAAATGTTACATTTCTGTTACAGCGACACTTACCTTTTTGGAATAGACTTTTTCTTTCAGGATATATTTCGTTTATACACTCTTAATTTACTTGTGCCTACAAAGAAGCTGATTCAGTAGTTTATTGGCGTTTTACCTGAAGAAAATGTGTTAACGCCAACATCGTTGGCAGTAAATTTTTTCTGTTTATCCTTAATATTTACAATAAAAAAAACAACATATTGTAATAGCAAAATAAGCAAATTTATCTTTCAACAAAAAATATCGTGCTGGCACTAATCCTCACAATCAATAAAAATAAGCAGACTCTTAAAAACCTTTAAATCAGCTTAATAGATACTTCAATAGTTACTCCATCAAAAGCACATCCCACACAGAATCCCTATTATTGTTCAAAGGACAAACCATCCCTTACGCCGATAGTCCAATAAATCAATGTTCGGTGAAAACAAATGTGGGTGTAAATTTTTGTCAACAGCGCATGTGTAGGCTGACCACTGTCCAGTGGCGGTCGGTGGGAGTGGCCTGACCTGCCCACTGTGTGGGTTTCTCAATTTTCACGCATTTTGGGGTTCAATCGTATTTATAGATAAGTTAAATAGATACCTTTGTAGGTGGTACTCTGACCCTTATTTCAACGCGTTCAGTTAAGTGTGCGTAGGAATTACTACTACTGTATAGGTAATAGAGATTGAGAAATTTAGCTATTAATGTCAGCATTGATCTTTAAATACAATGAAATTTTAATACAATATGGGATAATTATATGGGGTAATTGTATTCGACAATTCTAAAATTACAATGGATATTAAATTTTTTAAGCCATTTAACTAACACAAAACATTTGTATTTATAATATAGTTTAGTTATAATATAGTATTCGTGTAAATATAAAAATGCTTTTTTATAGATCAAATCAGAATTGAAAGTATACTGGCTTGTGGCGACAGGCTTAAACAGATGCACACCAAAATTTAAGCCAAGAAAAAATAGACGCACCTTTACAACTTACTTCCCTGTTATATTGACACAAATCACCCCATACACGGAACTGCTTCCTATAGGAAACGTTTAAACCGTAAAACAATACCATTTGCCACGAGCCATAGTTATATCAGTATACAAGAAAAAAAGCCAACACAACGACACATTTACATAACAAACCCTAAGCAAACGACGGGGGTACGAATGGCCCGTCGAATCAAGTAATTTTTCCCTTATATTAATTTAGTGCTCATGTTACCAGCGACCCCAAGTCCCTAATTTTTTATTTCCCAACAAAGCGTTTGAAATAATAAGGCCTTAAGATTTGCGGCACTTATGTGAAATTAGCTTGGAACCTTTGATGTGCCCGCCGATTGTACTACTCGGATGGAGAAAGACGAGTGGCTTGTAATTCGCGAGGTGAGAGCGCGAATCGGTCGCTCATGTTTTAAATATATGGATTTATATATTTTTGTAGTTAGTTACATTTAATATTTAATGTTTAAGTATACTTATATTCAAATAACAATATCTCATCACAACTCAGAAATATTTTTTTTGATTTATAAAACAACGTTCGTGAAAAATAAGTACTTATAACCAGATTAGAGTATACTTAGTTTTAAAGTCATGTCTACAGTCGACATGTTATCGTAGAATTTTCTTTTTTTTAATTGGCTCATGTCTGAGTGTGTTTGGAGGTGCACTCGAAACTTTTTTGGTGCTCCAGACAATGATTTCGGCTGTGGGCGTCTTACTGAGGTTGCAGACAATGCAAAAACAAACTGACGTATTTTCCATACTAAGTCACGCCGCAAGCGTTATATAAACCTGAACCTACGTTTGCCTATAATCGTATATCATATTTTTCTGTGTGTGTGTCACTCAGTATGATAAATATGAAATATAACTAAGCTTCGTCTTTTATATCATAGGAATTTAAACTTAGATGTATGTTTTATAATTTGTTTAAATAATTCAAGAAAAGATATTTTTAAAGAAAACAGCTCAATATACATAAACATAAATTTTGTTTTCGCATACAATGACAATATACCCATAATATTTTCTCTCCTTCCACTATAATTACACAACTCGAAGACATCTGTTTCAAGCACAGATCTGAAAAAAACTATTAACCCTGGCAAGGTCCAAATAACCCTTTCATAAGATACCACAGACTGAATACTGTCATTATATTTGTAAACAATAACACACAACATAAGTCAATCTTATCTTAAAAGCAGGAGAGGATATTTTCGAGTGATGTCTTGTCAAAAAAGTTTCAAAAATAAGTGGTCAGTGAGAGGCGCAACTGACACCTTATTTTTGAAGACCGTGAATGTGCAAGGTGCAATTAAATGTAATTTTACACGGGAAGGGTTGAAAGTGTCCATATGTCGTGTGGACGAATGTTGCCAAACATTCTTTTGAAGTCGAACAGTAATGGTCGTAATGACCCCTTTCGCAGATACAGGTTTTGCATTTACTGTGTAATTAGTTCATTCAAAGATGACAGACAAGCTTGCTATTAAAAGTGACATGTAATTAGCTAAATAGGGCAGGGTAGGACAATACAACATTTATTTATTATCAATTATAGTTTTAATAAGATGCTAAATTTACAATGTTAATGGAATATGACATAATATCTGTTTTTTTCTGATACATACGTATGTATATTTATAGATGTTACGCAAAAGCTTTAATAAAAATTAAAACAAAAATTAAAACTTACCATAATTCAAATATATTAAAAATCCCCAATAGAAATAGTTTTTTTTTATAAAAAATAAATATTTTAGAACCATACGTCACAAAAGTGCTCTATGTAAGAGATTGTAAACAATTTTTCCTTGAAATTTAAGATAAAAGCTATGTTTTTATAATCCTCTCCTCTCCCCAGCGGATGCGGACAGCGCGGCAGAGGGCGGAGGGTCTCCCACACCGGGAGTGCCGGCAGACACCCTTACTTGCGGAGCCTGTAGGAGAGCCTTCGCGCTCGCAGACATCGTCCGGTTCATCCAGCATAAGGTCTCGTCCTGCGACAAAGACCTTACTTCATACCACTGCTATAGCGCTGGTAAGCACTTACATTTATGTACTTAGTATTTTTTAAGGATTTATTTATTTAGGATACTGATATTTTATGCTAGATAGAACATGATATGGAAGAAGAAAATGACTTAATATTCAAATACTAAGTCCTCGTCTTCTTCCAAGTCGCATCTTACCATCAAAATTTACTACTTACGATCTTCCAAATATCATCATCCTAAATAGCAACATCATATGCATTAATCTAATTGCAAAGTAACTAACTTAAAAGTACCTTCGTCGATTTTTGAAACAATTTGTGTTGCGACAATGGTATTTTAATTTTGGAAGTGTAAGGTCCGAAGCAATAACTAATTCATTAGCAATTTTTTGTACGAAGATTTAAATTATGTTCGATGCAAAGTCTTAACCAATGCACCGACTGGGCTGTCAAATGCAAAGTTCAAAGTTCAAATTCAAACTACATTACAGAAAGCACTTATAAATAGTAAATATACAAAAAAACAGAAGAATCAATACTTCTACCGGTTCGGAAAGTAGATTCTATCGAGAAGAATAACGAACATGACACGTCAGATCAGATAACAGATTCTGATTGTCATGTTACTAAGGAAAAGACTTAGACGAAAGAACTAGGGTAATCATATTGTAAGTAGTTAGTAATCACTCATCTGGTCATTTGAGTATGCAGGCTTTCTCATGTATCTTAAGATAAAATAAAATCGTTTCTTAAGGTAGGTACATAGGTATTGAGTTTTTTTAAAACCCATGTGTACCTAACTACTCGGATTGAATCCAACACGATGTACACATGAGCTACAGTTGTTATCCACTCATCTTATACCGTTCTAAGTGATATTCTTATCCCGTTATAATGGAAATCTTAACATAACTTCTATGAATGGAGGTCTTGAAGATAAGTTACATTGTTGCTGTGGTGGCGGTACAAATACGCTTTAATATGTAATTCAAATGAAAGACTTTAAAATGCCAGCCAGTCGATAATTGTCTGAAAATATTCACATTGGAGATACTGTAAATTTTTATGAATATTCCGGACAACAGTGGCGTGTGCTGCCCATTGAATTATAATGTGTAATCGGACATTACTTGAATGCAATCCGGAGTATTATTGAAGTTCAAAAATAATAATTTGAACTTTACCTCATGAGAACTATAATAAATCAGGAGCATAATTTGTATTCAGAGTAAATATGTAATCTCAAAGAACTTCTACAATTTGGTTGACTGTCCCTCGTACACCATTTCTAAAAAATGGACAAGTGCGAGTTGGACTCACGTACGAAGGGTTTCGTACCATTATCTATAAAAACGGCAAAAAAAATCATGTCTGTTGTGTGGGAGCCCTCTCAAATATTTATTTTATTTTGTTTTTTAGTATTTTTCGTTATAACTTGAACATAAATACATCATTTGTGAAAATTCCAACTGTCTAACTATCACGGCTTATGAGATACAGCCTGGTGACAGACGGACAGACAGACAGACAGACGGACAGTGGAGTCATAGTAATAGAGTTCCGTTTTACCCTTCGGGTACGAAACCCTAAAAAGTACTCGCCGACAGCAAAGTGCAAATTACATACTATATTCTTAATTTATCAGGTCCTAACTCGGACCCAGAAGATGGCTCAAGACCTGGCCAGGTGTCAACTGGTAGCTCCACCGGGAGAAGACCTTCGCTCCTCACCGCGAGGAGACCTCCGAGCAGTAGGGTGCACACCCCTCCTCTCGCCAGCCCGTCGATAGCACCGCCGGACCTCATTGAAGATGGCGGCGCGTCGAGTACACCTAAACGGTTATTAGATGGTAAATACATTGTTTATTTACACTAGACGTGCCCGCGGTTTCACCTGCGTTTATAGTTAATGTTATATAGCCTATGGCCTTCCTCGATAAATTTAACTATAATACAACACTTCAGCTTTATATATTAGTAGATTACCTTTTAGTCCACCTGCATAAAATACTATTTTTAAATATAAAGGCATATAGTTTGTATCGATATTTGCGATAACCCAGATCTATAATTTTTCGAGAAAGAAAGCAGTCTATTTTATTTCTCAGGATTCACACTTTAAACGTAACAAATTTCATTACAATAGCTTTACTTAAGCGTTAAAAGCTTAGGCATGAAGGTGGCATATAGATAAACATAGTTACTTTCGAGTATAAAATAATAATAATTTATAAAAAAAAATATTCACTATGCTTCTACTATTGCCAATTATTATTCAAAGTTATAATATGTACGGCTTATTAAGTTGTATTTTGTAAAAACAAATAGGTGAATAAATAAAATTAAAAAAAAATTATGTACCTATAGAACATTTCAAAACTACGTCACAATCAATGAAATCGTAAGATGAATATGTCATAGTTTTAAAGATAATCACCTCCCACTTATTCATACTTTGATAAGATCACAAAAATACTATAATAGCAACATTCAGACAGTTTTAGACCACTCAAAGATAAAACAGCTTAAGATAGAAATGGAACAATCATCTTGCTCGAAATGTCTATAGGTAAATACTTATATAAGATACATGCGTGATAATGCCTACGTAATATGCCTCTTGCTATCAAAAATATACAACTATTAAACTCGAGTGATTAGATATAACGTCATTCCTTTATTCAATACTAGCTACTGCCCGCGGCGTTCCTCGCGTGGTACATTGATGAAACATAGCTTATGTGTTATTCTAATGTATAAGCTATACTATTGTAAAGTTTCATTAAAATCCATGCAGTACTTTATGCGTGAAAGAGTAGCAAACATCCACATATCCATCCATACATTCATACAAACTTTCAAGTTTATATTAGTAAGATTTTGAGATAAAGTTAGCCTAGCTAGAGACTTCAGCATATCTTGAACTGACATTACATTGGAAGCTATAAATATTATATCAACCACGTTGTTATTGCCTTTAAACTCTTTATTAAAGAGCCCCACATTGTAATCTCTCATTCTCCCTGACTGCATCAATCATATTTCGGCACAGAAGCTGATACCGAGAACTCCACGCCCAAGAGAAGAGCATCGACATCCCCCATGCCTTCAAGTTCTCCTGATGAGGATATTAAGCCGAAGATCAAACAGGAGCATATGGACACCACAGGGTCCCCTGAGGACCAGAAGAAGTCTAGGACTGAAATGGCTGACGCTGAATCTAATACGATGCATAGTGGTAAGTTTATAAACACACTTAGACTTATACACTTTGAATTTCATCTAATCTTAGCCACAAATTTATCCACGTTATTCAATTCTTTAGACTGGATTTACTCATTATCAAACATTATCACAACAACCAAAAACAGTTTGAACGGCAAACATACGCTTGAAAGCTGTAAAGGTTACTATTATCGTTCAAACAAATAATTATTTTAAGCATTGTTAAAAAATATAGAATACTAACATTGTAAATACAATAGTAAAACATATCTGTATTATTCGACATAAATAAATAAATAAATAATTAACGATCAAGGAGCAAACAAATAAATTTCTAACTTCAGTGAATTCTAATTCGCAGAGTTTTTATAACATATATCCCACATGAATAATAATAGTATTTGGTTCTCACCTATTGCATGTCGGTTTTTCATGAAAGTATTCTCTGAAGTTTCTTAGTACTTATAATCTTTGATCCAAATGTTTTCGTTTTGATAATGTCTAATATCAATCATATGTATCACAATACGTGCAGTGTATGTATTTATGATATTTATCAAACGATGTCAACATTACTTTGAGGTTTTATGTACTCATGATTCATGAGAGCGATTGTTGTAAGGAAACAATACAAGCGGGCGAAGAACCGATCGCGTTCCTTCTTCATTTTCAAAAAGGAAGTATAATACATATATACATACATACATAACATCATATAATATCTTAAGATAAACTTGCAGCGCTTTTCCTTCCAACTAGCTTAAGCTACAATAAAAAATAAACAGCTTAAAGCTCGTTTTTTCTGTTCCATAAAAAGTACAGTACTAGTCCAAATGTACGTTAAAAAAGACATTGGTCCGTTTCATTCTTTTTCGGACTTTTTATTTATATAAATTGTGCTGTAACCGAAAATACTACTTCTATTACATAACAAGACGTGCCTAAACGGTAAAGACACGTGTGTCTTACAAATTCCCTTTCATTCGGAAGTCAGCAGTCATCGCCTTTTCACGCGTTTAGTATTTTATTAATGATTCCTGCAATTGCCAAAGGATTTGAGACAATTTTATCTTCACGTTCTGATGCTTTGTCCCGAGTCATGCAAGATGTTGCGCAACAATGCTGGACGCTTATAGAATGCTGATGTCATCCTGCCACCATACATTTGGGATTGGGGCTTAATGCTGTCACTTCTATACCATTGTCCAACAGGATGTTTCGGTTTCACATACAAAAAGTTTCATTGGTCTAGCTGTGCTCAAGAAAGGACTTTAACAGAATTTCGCTTGCGCACGAGAAATCAAAAATTTCAAGATAATTCTTGTTTCTAAGAACGAATTTTTTAAGTATCGAAGATTCTTAAATAATCGCCGCATTTTGATTTCTATGTAACTTCAAAGAGTTTTATAGATTCAGCACTGTTTCAAATGATTTTATGTGTTGTTATTCAAATATTATGTTTCGTTTAGTAATGATGAAACTAACAAAAAATTAATAAATATTCATTGGTATTTTTCCAAAAAAATACTTACAATTTATTAAAACTCAGATATAATATAGGTATCGAGCTGCCAAAAGATAAAAATCTCAACCAAATTTAAAGGATTACAGTATTTCTAATTTAAAAAGCAGGTAGATTACGAGTTTAACAAAGATTAAAAGTTCCTTAAAAATTCAAAAAGAAGAAAAAACTGTTTATCTTAATTCCTTGTATAGTTGAAAAGCATGAAAAACTAAAGATATCAAACATCTGTACGAATACAATACACGGAAGTTTACAGTAAAATATTTTATTATTAGCTTTGATAGTCATTTATTTTACATTTTCATAAAACCGACTAGGAATTTCAATGACAGTTCTTTAGCAAAAAACACATTAATTTCACCATTTAAAATGAGCCAAACGCTATCGTATAGAGCAGTCGTACTTTATTGAAAATAATAATCTTAAACTACAACAGGATTAGGAGAAGATGCTTTACTGATATATCTATATTGTGTTATCTCAACAATAAAAAAAGGATTAAAACCAATCCTTTCACAGTTCACTAACAAAATTAAACGGTGAAAAAGCGAAGATTCCGAACATCTGTATAAGCCAGCAATCTTGGGGGTGGTTCGAAAAATAATCTATCCGAGGCAACCCTTTGTGCCGGCAGATGGGCCGTCATTCGACACTTTTGTATTAAACCGTTGCACAACAAAAGCTTCTTAAAGCCGAAAATTGTGCACCGACGACTTGCCCGCATATTGTCGACGCTTTGTGGAAATAGAAATTTGATCGGCTGAAACTGCTTGCGAGTTGCTTCGCTGGATGGTAATTATATCAAAGCTTAATCAGGAATTGCATTATAATTCATAGGGCTACATTCTATTTGAGATGAAAAGTAAACACATATGTATGACAAAGGAAACCCCTTATGTCTATACTAATATTATAACGTTTGTAATTAATAAACTCAAAAACTACTGGACCGATTTGAAAAATTCTTTTACCATAGAAAGCTACTTTATCAAGGAGTAAAATAGGCTATATTTTATTCTCACATTCTTACGGGAACGGAAACTTTGCGGGTAAAATCGCGGGGCGCTGCTAGTAATTTACAAAAACAGGAATATTCAAACCTTGCAAATAAGCAATACAAAAATATCTAGTGATTTCAAATGAGTTATCAGTATACAAAACCTGATGACTAATTTTAGGAGACGATGTAAATGTTTTATAATGTAAATTCGGTAGTAACTTTAAAAATGTATTAATTACAGTACATATACGTTTTACTTAATGCTACCTAAATAATAAAGGAACAGTAATAATAGAAATATGACATATAGCTATTTACTTAAAGCAAACACCACATAATTCATTCATAGTCTACATTTATTGCACAATGAATATAATAATGTCTAACGAAAAATGTACAGAAAAATATTCCGTAACGGTTACGATAGAATTGTACTTTCATAATGGGTTGCGCTATCGCAAATGTCAATTGCAGGTTGCCTTCGACACCCGTTGTTCGAGCTTATTGAGTTTATCCTAAACGCTCATATTAACCCCTTCGAGTGAGCTGTCAAGTCACCCATATTCAATAAAAGAGGGTTCACCAACAATATATCACTTAGCACAAACATATACCCAGAAACAAAGCGACCAAGATCATAAATCTGCTCAATTTTTTAAACCGCATTCATACTAAAGCGTATTGTCATAACAAGACTATAATTCTAACGGTGACAGTAAGTCGCAACCTCGAGCCAAGTTAAAAAAGGGATCTTAATTTTAATTGTATTATTTGGTACGTATTAATTAACCCCATCGCTTTATGGACAGATAGAGGGGATGTTTTGGAAGAAAAAAATTATTTGCATGAGCACACGATTGACATGCGAGTATTGTTGTCTCGTGCCTTTTGTGATGACCCTTGTGTTAACCATCGCGCCGACACTTTCAAAACGGCCTATGTTATTAAAAACATCCGCTGAAAATTCAACTTTTATATAATAGAGTTAAAGTTGAATATTCGTTGGTCGGTTTAAGCGCTAATGCTTTTCAGTTACCAACATGCCATGATATTATAATTGTCAAAGATGCTACCGAAGTCCCATTGTTAGAAGCGGCCTTTTATGATTTTTTCGAAGATAAAAAATGTTTGGCGTGTTCCTGACACGTGGTACACGCCATGGGTTCGCCGTGACCTATGGTACTTTAAGCGTGACACAATGCTCATGGATATTTTTAGTTTTTGTACCGAACGGGAAGGTAGCTAAGTGGCGGGTTTAAATAAGTGGGTTTTAATTTTAGACGTGACGTTTGTGAAAGGTGAGGGGAGAATTGTCTCGTGCCTATCTCGTTTGACGGCACGTACTTATATTTAGGCTGGAATCAATATCCGAATGCGACTGGGAGACGGCTACATGGTATCGCTTGGAATTTCCATATTTGTACTTTATTTGTGCGTCGTTAACATTTCTACAAAGAGCTCATTCAACACACAGATACTGTGTCCACAAGGTGGAGCCACGTTCATTACCATCACAATGTGTTGGAGAACCGATGGTCGTCACTTATTTGTATCAAAACAAATATTGGATCAAGTGTGCATTGCGTCCAGTATTTGGCCTCCTCTGTTTGATTTACAAATTAATGAAGGATTGTCGGGCTGGCTGTTTTGTGTTCGAAAACAGATTGTCGCCGTTAAATATTTGTCGGGGATAGATCTCCACTCGCATTCCCTCCGGTTGGGTGAGTCACAATTGATTCTTTTTATCGCTGGGTCAGTTTGACCCCTGCGTTTGACAAAATGATCCTCTCAAACTCGAATCCGCATGGTCTACCGCATCGCAAAGGTTAGATCTGACCACTTTGATACGCTTTTTGCGCGTCCGCCCATGCGGACTAAATATCAATACAAAGAGTTCCACTGCCCCACGCCGCCAAATCTCTCGGACTAATTACGCATTCATAAACCGTTTCCTTGATAAATCGCCCCCGCAAATGATTCTTCGATTAACTCCCGTCCGAAATATTTCCATATCAGGACATGTTTTCTTAAGGGTCCGCCACAAAAGGGCCATCTTGCCGCCCAATCTTTAATCCTATCTCGGGACCTTTGCGAGCGAATTTAAATTTCTTTAGAAATATCGTCCTTATTATATACGTGCGGGTTCCATTCCTTGTGACGTCCGCGGGTGAGATAACGTAAGTTAAGTCCGAGAGATTGTTGTGAAAAAACTACCGCTAACTTTGACGAGATCCCATCTGCTGGGCGGGCCCCTTCAAATTTGATCTTTAACTTTCCCGACTGAAGATAGAATGTCGCTTGTAGTTCCGTGGATTAGTACAACCTTATTTTGTATATGAGGTGATAAGTCTTTATGAGGGGTCAACCTTTTCTATAGTGAACCTCACCCTTTTAGTGAAAAGAGTCCGTTGATAGCTGATTTAGGAATGGTGATAATGCATTCAGTGAGTGTAAATATATCATAGATTTATTCTGATAGATGGGCTTGCGAACTGCCTTTTTGAGTGCTTGTCTATTTTTGGACAATGGCCCGAATAACTTGGTAGAAGTAGGCTGGTAACCCCTGGTATTCGTATTCAATGCTGAATAGCTGTCGTGATCACTTTGATGGCTAGGGCATAACCATATATGTCCGTTTAGGAATTTGCTAATTAAACTTTATATTACGATTGATCAAAGGGAGTGTTTCAATGTGGATATTAGATTGGTTGTGGATTGTGCAATATTAGCTAGGGGATTTCGGTCGCGAAATTAAAAATGTTTGTTGACGTTATTATTAAGAGCCAAATTGTATTTAAAGGATTTAAGCGCATTTTACTTTTATATGAGTTGGTAGCTTTTTTGATCTACTTTAATATAAGATCTTATATTATTAACGTATTATTTTTCTTAGATAAGCCCTTTTCTAAACGATCAATGTATGTACAAGTAAATATAACAGCTGTTACGAAGTTTGTATGATAAAATACATACATTTATAAACAAATGAAAAAATACAACCAAATCATACGTTACGACTTTAGAATTGACTTCGCTTATTGAATACCCAATTATAAATCTTAGCAAGGACATTCAGACCTGGTTTCAAAAAGTTTGTCGACATAACTACATTATAAAAGTGTCTTGTAGTTTTGCGTGGTGTTTTAATATGTCACATTTGATGAAATAAATAAATAAATATCCGACTACATCACATAGGTACATTGATCTGACTCCGAGGTAAGTAGCTTAAGCACTTGTGTTACGGATATCAGTGGTATTACAAATATATAATTAAATATGGGATATTAACACCCAGACACATAACAACTAGAGCTTACTTATTGAAGTATCTTTTTGTTTCGCGTCAGAATACTTTAATATGTCGTATTAATATCACCGTCCAATCTTCTATAACTCTGACACATCCTCGCCTCTCATGTGGCTATTTTAAACTCGTAATAACCGTAGTCGACACATGTGTGACCGCCATTACCGCATATTACAAAAAATGAAGGAAAACAATAAAACGAGGGGTGTGTACACGCGGTTTAAAATTGATTTTCGTGTCCGAATTGGGTGGGTGGCGACTTTGTGACGGCGCATTAAGTCACCGTGTTCATGGTGCTCATGGTGTTGATAGTGTGAATAAATCTATATATATAAAAATGAATTGCTGTTCGTTTGTCTCGCTAAACTCGAGAACGGCTTTGCTGATTTTAGTGTTTAAATATTAGTAAACCTCCAGGGAATGTTTGTACGATAATAAAATATGGAAACATTACAAGGCAAATAATAAAAGAATCCGAAAAAGGGGCGTTACATAGTGCACCGGATCAGCTAGTAAATAAAGATAAATAGGAGTATGATGGATAGATAGATAGAAAGATGATAGATAGATATGCTTTATGGATATGGAAAAACCAATACAAACCATTTTGTTAAATTTTGGTGGAATTATCTACTATTAATTTAGATTTCTTCTAGATAACGTTCGGGTAGAGGAAAATGTACCATTAAAATAAACATATTTTATATAGAGTAAGCAACAGCTTTACTCAGGTGAATTTTAGAAGTGGATTTTCCTTAAAATTCATAAATAGTTACAGTGTAGGTATTTATTATTAATAATGGAAACAAATGCTTAACTAAATTAAGGTTTATTTTCATCACATAGAAACCTTTTACCCGACAAAGCCTGAGATAAAAATAAAGTTTTAGGTTATGATTCGCTCAAATCAAAGACAAACTATTTAGTCTATATACTATAGAATACAGTGTATCTATTCTACCTTAGCGCTTTACTTCCCACCAATTTAAAAAAAAAACAAATTTGAATCAGCACCTCATCTAAGGCCCGTGTTTTTACCATTAAGCTTCTACCACTATTACAGTCAACTCCGTTCAAAATTGATCTAAACGAGCCAATAACGGTGGAGATTTATTAAACCAACTATAATTTACGCCCTCAATACATATAGGCGTAACTGATTTGAAGGGAGCGTTGAAACAATTTGTAGTAACTGGATAGTTTGTTTACCAAGCTTTACGGAGGTGCGGCCATCTTGCATTTTAACGTAACAATTTGTCACTCAAATGTTGAGTGTTGTGTTCAGTGGCGTCACGGTGTCGATGATAGTAATTTGGGGTAATGAATAGGGATCCGCAGATCCGCGTCTAATTTGACGTACAGTTTGAGAATTTTAGTATTTTTTTTATTTTATCTGGCTCAAATGCCTTTTTGTTTTAAATATTATCAACGTGAAAGTGTTTTTGTTTTGCTTTCACGTTGCCAGAGCAATGATTTTACGTAATTTTTTGTGTGGGAATAGTTGGAGGGATGGAAAATAAAACAGATTACTATATTAACACAGACTCCTAAACCTATAACAGGCACCAGCGTCTCACACATAGGGACCATGTTCAATGTACGTACATCTACTTGTTATAAGTATCCGTGTAATGTCGTTTTGTGGTTGAGGAGAATAAATAATTTTATTATTATTGAACATATAGTATATAAATATAGTACATGTATGTACATTTAGATATATTCTTTTATCCTTTTTTCTATATATTTTTGAAAAACATAGCCAATACGCAGCTGAAGTATTATCACAATGCTTTTTCAGTGAAGTATAGGTCTGAAAAAGGTCTCACGTCACATAACTCGTACAAAATTAAATGCATGAACGTATGCAACAAAAACATAACTAAATACAAGTTTTCATACAAAAACAATACAATGTGACTGACATTGAACCATCTCGCCTTGCGCGCTTGTCAGCCAAGGGTCATTTTTGAGCTTATACTACAAAGATGCAGAGAGTTAATGTGGAGCCATTAATTGCCTAACCTCGGTCGTCATTTAAACGTTTTTAACTGCTTATTAACATAATTCTAACGTATATCTTGTTACATTGTTAAAGCTTTATTAACACATAGCAGCAGTTCTTGTTATATTGTAAGTATATCCATAAATGCCTTGCAAAATATCTACCCAATTGACAATATTGATCTTCATATTGTTTCTGTTTCATTTTTTTTCTTTATTTCAATAATCTAATCAGCGAATAATATTTTCGTGTTTTCATAAAGTGTTTTTCTTCAAGAGTTATGCCTTCGCAGTATTTAGTCACACTTAATAATCTAATTTATTTTTTTAAAACTAATTAATTTTAATCATTCGCCTTACATTATTTAAATAAGCTTGTTAGTTTACCATATTTTCCATATCTAATGCAATAGTAGCTCCATAGTCCCATAACACAAAAGAGCCATCTGTATCATTACATTCTTTGCCCAGTCAATACTACGCATTGGTAATGTTAATTAGTATACCTAAGCACTTATTGAACCGCGGGTATTTTTTTGCGTCAAACCGCCACAAGTCAAATGTCTCCGCGAACAAGCTGTTTAAATTTTCGCGGACAAATCGGTCATTTCGCACAAAAATTTATCATTATTACTTGTACTATGTACTGTTGACCCAGACAACATTGAGACTATGCGTCATTTCTCCTCAGTCGGACCATTTTTACTTTTGAGGTGTACTAAGAGTTTGCTAACATCCTTACCTATAGTAAAAAGTAACTCAATATCTGAGTATTTTCTTATGTCTAGAAAAGTTTAAGGGAGGCTTGACAACATCTTATAATAAGGTGGGCTACTTATTGTAGATGCATTAACTATATGTTAATTAATGTAACACACATTATATACTTCTAGAGTGCATGTAATTAAGAAAAAATATAACGGCAAATATGACTTTAAACTGATCTTTGACGAAAACAGCTGCTATGACATAGACCACATATCAATATATTGCCTTATACACACACACACATATTCGCAATGTTTCATTTGGCATCTTACGACGTGATACAGCAAACAGTTGCGGCCAGAAACAAACCGCGTTCCATTTTCGAAATTTTATTTCTCTGCTGCCAGCAACATGTCCCCAGTTATGGGTCACAATTTGCACCGTTCGGGTTATAACTCGGGCTGCGGGGGGCGGAAGGGGAAGGCGGTCATTCAGCGCAGCGGCGCGACGGACATCCGCCGCATAACAAGTCGATGGCGAGTCTCGCCGGAGCGCGCCACCCGCCATTCTTATTTCAAATTTCGCATAGATTCGAAAATAGAATGGCGTACGGATGTTTTTTTTTTCTGAATCGAACCGTGATTAAAAACGGCCAGTTACAGTTTTGCAATAGGTATGTCTTTCTTTTTAAACTGTGGACTAATTAATACTTGCTTTTCGTTCTTTTTGAATATATTTGCCGAAGTTAAATTGAAACATTAATTGATAGTACAGTTTATTCAAAGTATCTACTTAGCCCACTTAACAGAGTCATTAAGTGGGTGACTAAATGTTTTTTCTATAGTATCACTCACACTTTATTGCCACTGACTTCAATTCAGCAACTTAAAGTAGATTTTCTTATAACCTCATTAGTACTTTTTTCCGACTTCAAATGGGCATATTAAATTGTTGCTAAATGTCAGTAATTAAAGACAAACATTGACTTTGGGGAAAATTATAGATCAATAACCGCATAAACAAAGAAATAGCCACTTGTCACTTTGAGCCTTCCCTCTGTACACACATTGACAATTCACAAGTTTTTAAAAAAGGAACACGAAAATAAAATGCAAAACCACGTCTGAAGCTGAACAACCCTGGACCGGAAGTCGCCGGCGCTGCTTCCGGCGACACTGTTGTTAGCACCCCAGCGCCTCTCGCGGCCGCTCGCGGAACTTACACTGAGAGATGCGCTTGGAAGTGCAACCACTTATGACGTTATATGACACTGTCTAGAAAATTATGAGCGACATTCGCGTAAATAAAAGATAGTGGATCGTGACTTAACTGCAATTTTGATAAATAACTTAGAAAATCAGTAATGAGATCTTATTTAAAATAGGATGTGCATAAATACAATCAGCATTATTAAAACCAAATTTGAAAGATCTCTCATCGGGAATCGGACCTTCGAAACCCAAACGTTAGGATGAGCAGACGGGGCAAGGGCTAAATAATTTCAAGAAATACAAACCTTGACTTTATACTTTTCATTATTTGTCGAGAACAAGATCTCCATAGACATTTTCATTGTTACATATTTTTTACTGTTATTTCTCAAACCACCTTCTTATCCAAAACCTTAGGCATTTCCCTCACTATCCAAGTTACCGGCTCAAAACAAAAAGTTTAATAACCGTTTCGATTTCAAAAGGCGATCGCTGATTACCGGCCATTGTGTGGGTCGAACCAGTGGGGGTGAAATTTTTAAAGACCACCCGTCTGACCCCCAGGAGGGGGAGCATCTGCTATTTGCGGACAACGGGCGCAGAGGTGATTCTGTTGCGTGCCTTTTTGCGAGACGTGGGTTCGTGCTTGGCGTCCTTGTCGCACGTTGGTGTGTTAGTTTCTACACTCGGATTTGCTCGTGTTAATATCAGTTTATGAACACTATGTTAGTGGAAGATTATGCGACTTTTGAATAGTCAACGAGTTTTTTTTTTGCTGGTTTCTTGCTAATAGAAAACATTTACAATCAAAATTCATCTAAAATATAAAATAATACCTACTAAAAATTTTAAATAAAAATTATTAATACACATTTAGTCTACCATTCGAAAATAACGTCAAATTATTCGTCAGTTCATCCGCGTCTCGGCCACACGCACCGGCGCGATCGTATCTCGGCATCGGTATTACCCGAGTAGTAATCGAGTTAATCCCTTATCAATCGATTTGTAAGTCCCGCTACCGATGCTTTGTTGACCCTACTTACTAATGGGTACTGGTGGAAAAACTTAAACTGTTTTAAAAAATATATATACATAATATTTAGATGTCATTCCATTTTTAAATGTGTACATTTATACATATAGAAAACTAACTTATAAAATAAAATAAAAAATGTACATTTAGAAGTCTCTCTATTTTCAAAATATTAATAATAATTTATAGTTACATCGCCTAATGGTTTCTAAAGTGTATATTTTCAAATAATTAAAAAATTATAAATCTTTAATTTATCTGAAATTTTAATGATAAGTACTTTTTTAAACGTACCAATTGAAATTAAATTACACTGACCTAAGGGTACCTACTTAAAGTAGAGTTAAATTACCTATTAATTGTAAACACCACATGTGGTAGCTATTAAAAAAAAAATAAGAAAGTGAAATTAAATTGAAGCAAATTAATAGTAGGTCCGATCTCAACCTCTTGCTAAATATTTTTTCTGTCCGATCAATAACATATTTGATATATTTTTTTTTTATAAAATGACTTTTTGCTATCGCTACAATTTATGATGACCAAACGCAACACAATGAACAATGGTCTGGACAAAAAGGTCACAATATTGATATCGTGAAGACTCTACATACAGGGTGACTCTATATATCTAGGCTTAAATTTTTTAATAAAATATGATATCATACGCTATACATACTGTTATGTACCTAATTATAAATAATATTTGAACTAAATCGATTAAGGTATTACCGTACAGCTTTATTTTTTATTAATAACATTACATCGATCACAATGCTAATTAAGTATTATTTATAATAAAATCATATTTTTAAGGATTACTTAACTTACGGATACATAAATTTACATACATACAATAAATGTATGAATGTTAAATATTTGCAGTACCGTAAATCTATTAGTAATATCAATGTATTTTAAATAGTTGTAGTAGTAACGAATAATATTTTTTTATGATACTCAAATTGTAGCAAAATAAATAATATATTTTCTTTAGTTAACTTTTTTGTTAGCAAAATATAAAACATTTTTTATCTTCTTTAAGTCTTCTCGACACCAACCTGTATAGTATCTTCTTTCCGGTCGGTCACAATCTGACCGTTACAATTCAATAATCGTCTTAACAGTCGAGATCGGTTATCGCCGCGCCCACTAGTGACGCGCCTCTATCGATAAACCGACAATATCGATGCGTTTTTAATTTAAAACCGTGTAGGTGTTGGTCGATATGTTAATACGCTATTGACGAGAGCTAGGACACGCCCACTTGGCCTTTGTCGATGTGTCGAGGCAATCAATTAGAATATATTAAGTGGATACTACATGCATGTATGAGTACATAAATTGTGTGTTGGTTGAATATATTACTGTCCTCTTTTATAAGGAAAACACAATTCACGGAAAAAAACGTGAGTTCATTTGTGATTGTTCCAATAAATTAATTAAAGACATGTGTATACTAAATATAATGATTTTTAATTTTTATTCATTGTTTTCGTAATATAATGTTAACTGAAGTCATAAGAAGACAAAAAGTATGGTATAATTACTCTAACTTTCATACTTAAATTATATTCCATATTGTTTTTTTTTATGATAACTATGCGTCTATATTCTAATTAAGACTTTTTCTAAAGTTTATATGCAAATACAAAAAGTAAAAAAAAACAATAAGTTTAAAAACTAGCCTATCCCATCTCTACCGGGCCGGCAAGAGCGCGATTGTCTCCTCAATAAAATGCGTCTCGGTTTACAATGAGCAATCAAATTACTGTCAAAGTGAGGGCGCGGGCGCAGCGGCACGGCGCTGACCACGTGACCTCATCTCTCACGGGCTTTATAGATAGAGCTTGTGAGCTGTTGTGATCGCATTCGACGCGTGGTGTTAAGCGGATCTGAGTTACAGTTATTAACTATCGGTAATTCCTTCACATGAAAAAAGCACCTTACCCAGGTGCGTAAAGACCGTGTCATGTGGTGCTCGATTTTCTCTGCCGCCTACTTTCCAGGGAAATGGCGTGAAGTTAGTCGGTCTATTTATTTGTAATTCCAAAAAAATTTCAGAATGAGAATAGTTTCGGTTTGGGTCAACAATTCTTGTCTTTTGGCTTACTTTTACTAAGCATATGTTGCTTGATATCTATAGTATATATTGACGTGGAGCCCAATTGAAGAATTAAAGTAAACTGAACACAACCCCATTTTTCGGTCAATCAATATTCAGTCAGTAAAATCTTTTACAATTAAAAGGGTTTTATTATTATTTCTGCATAAGCACTACTCAGATAAGAAAAAACGGAATGATTTGATCTAGACTAGTAATAACTATACATATGTAAAAATAGGCCGAGATACTCGTATGAAACTTTATCGGGTCGTAACTTATCATGTAACTTTGACGAATGCGACGATCAACAAGACAAAAGATCCAGACCTAAGATTAAAGCACAGAAAGAAGCTAGCTCCCAAAAATCCATTTCTCAACCGGTACAACGTTACGTATATAGATTTCAATATCAACAGTCTTAACCCGAGCGTACGTGATCCGTCCGCGTATATTTCATAAGATTTTAGAGGTGCATGATTCACGCAAGACACGCAGGGGCGATCACTCACCGCGTTCCAGCCCTCGGACCTTCGCTGCTTAGCATTCGTCCCGCGCCCTCCCTAGGCCCAACACTGCGATATGTGAGAGCTATTACTAGACACTTTGCCAGTGTTAATATTGCTGTAAATCACCCATCGGGAAGCGATCTTTTCACCATTTCAATTTGTCTTGTCGTGTTGGGTCGCTGTTTTGGAAGATTTTTGGGTTTGGATATTAGGGCTAGCGGAAAATGTTTGGTGGGCTTTAGTTGTTAGTTTGACGTTCTGATAGTAAGTAGCTTAATACGTTTTATGCTATTTTATAAACTCACTTTCACTTGACTGATAGATAGACAGGGCAACTTTTGAATTTTTAACATTTGTAAGGATACCATTCGCAAATAGTCTACCTAATGAGATGTTAATTTTATAGGCTTTTCAGATAGATAACTCTAACCTAAACCTAAAATTATACAGTGTTCTAAAAAGTGTTCCTATTTTTACGGGTTCTAATTTCATTTCTCTCTTGTCCATAGAACCGAGCAACTACGTGTGTTCAACGTGCAAAGCGCGCGTGCACTCCGCGTGGAGACTACTCCAGCATGTCCAGCACGTCCATGGCGTCAAGATCTACGTGGAGACCTTGCCACAACAGCCCAAGCAGAACCACTCCACCTCCAGCACTTCCTCATCCAGCTCCGGCTGCTCATCCACTGGAGCTCCCCTTCCTCCACCAACCTTACGCCATCACCCCCTCCTCCCACCCCCAGACATGCACTCACCCTTCGGAGTCGGCGGCCTCCTACGAATGCCGTTACCCGGCAGCCTTCCACCGCTAGCCCACCCCTCAGTCCCGCCTGCGCCTCTGTTCGCGCGGCCAAACCACCACGACCACCGGTTCAGGATGGAACAACTCGTCTCTGAGCAGTTCCGACACCACGGCCTGAATCTCGCGGCAGCGGCCGCAGCGGTAGCAGCAAATTCGCTACCGCCCCACCAAACATTCCCATCGCCAGCTGACCGACCACCAGTTGTCCCAACGTCGGTCTCGGGTCGAGATAGAGCGCCACCAGTCTCGCAACCACTCTCTCTTGAACCCCAGCTGGATTTTTACTCGCAGCGCTTGCGGCAACTGGCCGGTACGACCAGTCCAGGGGCGGCCACAGGCAATTCGAGCTCTCCTAGCCCCAGGAAGCATTCGCCGCCGTTCGCTTCCCCGTCGCCCTCCCGAGTCGGTCAGACTCCACCGGCGGGCGCCGGACCCGGAACGGTGGACACCCCTCGCGAGGCCACGAGGGCGCACAGTTCGACTTCTCCCGAACGCCGCACTGAGCCTATGGCGGCAGACGCGCCGCCTCCCGAGCGACCGTCGTCGACACCACCGGCCAAACGCAATAACGACGAAGCGGTCCACAGCTGTGAGTTCTGCGGCAAAAAGTTCAGATTCGAAAATAACTTGCTCGTACATCGCCGCTCACATACAGGGGAACGGCCATTCAAATGCACCGAGTGCGATGAAGCATTTGAGAAGGCCTCAAAATTAAAGCGGCACATGAAAATCCATCGGGGTGCCGACGCGAATACAGAGGATGGTGAATCTGGTGGAGATACTGGTGAGGACGATTCTGATGATGAGTTGGAGGATGAGGACCTTGATGGCGAGGAGGAGGAGGAAAACGAAGATGGTGAGGACGTTGAGGAGGCTGAAGATCTGACAGTTTCGAATAGCAGTGCACCCTCAGCACCGCCACGGAAACAAACCCCAGCCTTACCGGCGCACCCACCGACCGCTTCAGTTGTTGGCGAGTTGATGGACAAATTCGGACTATCAAATATTGCGCAGTACAGCGAAGCCTTCAAACAGGCGCTGCAAGAGTCTGGCAACTCTCTGAAATGGCAGCTGGCTAAGGATCGGGATAACAATAACGGCCCTCCTAGCGACAAACCAAATGGGATGCCACCTACTGCAGCGCTTAGACTAAAAGAGGAATTCGCGAAGATGCCTCCTCAACCGCACCCTTTATTCAACCCTTTTGAGAACCCCTTTGAAGCTTCCAAAAGGATGAAACTGGACATGGATAGGGGAGAAGGCTGGTGGCTTCCAACTTTACACGCACAGAGGCCGCCAGAGAATATTTTCGATGGGCTCAAAAATAGCAGCAATGGTTTGCTCCAGAATCCTCTCTTGAAGACTAAAGACGGCCGCAGGAATGATACCTGTGAATTCTGTGGGAAAGTCTTCAAGAACTGCTCAAATTTGACTGTCCACCGGCGATCGCATACAGGCGAGAAGCCTTACAAATGCGAGTTATGCTCATACGCTTGCGCTCAGAGTTCTAAGCTGACGCGCCACATGAAGACACATGGCAGGCTAGGCAAAGACGTGTACCGTTGCCGGTTCTGCGAGATGCCTTTCTCAGTGCCCTCGACCTTGGAGAAGCACATGCGGAAGTGTGTTGTGAATCAAAGTAATGGTGCTCCACTAGCATTATCCGATGACTCTAACGCGTGCCGCGATGAGGCGTCGTGACTTTACCCCTGGGGTGGTCTCCGACTGCCGCCGCCCGCGCCGCCCAGCCAGATCTTTTAAGACCGATGTGCTTCTAGCGTAAACCAGGTCTCTTTGTTCAACTTCTAGTCTTAAGAAATGTATTAGTTGGCGATTATTTGACGACCTTTGCAATATGCGCCCAAAAGATTGCACCGAAGGGCATTATTAACATATCTTTCGTGTATTGGAGTAGTGTTGACGTTCTCGTTTCGTTGTTGATGTTAGTTTGAGAATTATGTTTGATTTTTTCCGAGGCTGTATCGCGCGAAGACGTTACTATTTCGATATTGTTTTGACATGTTTTTATTTATAGAAAAAAATAACGTGGAAACCAATGCCAAAGTTAGCTATGTTGATTTAACATGATTTAGTTGTTAAGCTGTATAGTGTCAATTAAACATAGATTTTTTCCAGTAATTTCTAGGCTCTTCATAGTTTGATGTAGTATGTGTTTTGAAGTAAGTTGTTTCGTAATTTTAGCATATTATGTAATATATGATAAGCAAAATGTTTCCTATCCTAGATAATGAACTTGTGTACATATTATTTAAGGGCAATGACGTGTAAATGAGTACCTACCTATTGATGTTCATATTTATAAATGACGTTTCGCAAATTATAAAAATAACGGAAAATACGGTGAGTTTCCTGTAATCGATAAATAAATAAGCATTGTAGAAAGCAAAATTGGAATCGATCTAAGGGTAGGTGTTATCGGTATTGAGGTACTTCTAATTAATTAGTGTTTAAATTATTAAATTAAAATTAATTAATATCATGTGAGACGTTCGATCCTCATTTCTATGCTTTCGTTTCTTATGAAAGGGAGCTAGTTATTTTTTAAGACTGAAAATAATTCCAGTTTTGTTTTTTAAAATAATGTTTTCATGTGATTCTTGATTCGTGGAAGAACATTCACTCGTACCTAAATTTAGTCCAAGCGTGAAATCTTTCAGTATACGTACTTAATGTAAATTATAATAGAATTTATATTAGATAATTATAAGTAAATTATGATATCAATCAACATTTTGTCGTCCATCGGTCTCCCAGTGAACTCGATTCTGTTGTGAATTAGGTTATTAGGGCTTCTTCAGACGATGGAACTTAAATCCTTGTGCTATGTGCGAGGAATACTAGATGTTACATCGTGTGGACGAGACCTAACAGTATATCGGACAGAGTAATACTTAAATGTGTCCGGAAAAGTTCAAAAAGTCATTTTAAAACCAATAGACTTGTTATCTATGCCTTTAAAATGATTGTTTGAATAGTTTCTCAACATCTGTAACCTCGTCCCAGTGTTTGTGTGCATCATTGTATATTTAACTAGTACTTATACATATAAGTATAACAGTATATATATTCCGATTAAAAAGATGTGAATTCATAATAACTGATGTAAAAATAGTATTTAATATATATTTGTTGTGAAATCACTGTTTCTTGTTGTTGTTTCCATCGACAGAGTTTCACAATTTTATCCTAGTGATTGTGACTATTTGAAATTTAATTTATTAAAAATTAATAATTGATTAACCGATATACGTAATGGAGGACGACGAATGGAGACAAAATAGCGAAACAAAAAACTCTAAGACAAATTTTATTGTGTAACGTGAAAGATGAACTGTTTTTATTATTTTTCATTTTTATTATTTTTATTTCAATAAATATCCACGATTTGTTAATCAGTTTTGTCGTTTCAATTACCCTTATTTATATAAAAGTCACGATGGAACAGTCGTAGTAGAGAACTACCAACAATCATATAAACGAGCAAGCAAACTTAATCGGTTAGTCCGATCTCATAAATTCACTTTTGATAATTTTATCTCTTCGATGTCAAAGGGCAACAACTACTCCACTGCCCAATTACTGATGAAGGTACACGCAAAAGTATTTTTTAATTTTCTTATTGGAATATCCAATATTTATAGGCACTTACATTGGTCGAGTGGTCAAACACCCTGGCCACAAAACCTAGGGTCGCGGGTTCGAATGCCGCTAGGAGCAAATGAATATTATCATTTTTACTCGAGTCATGGTTTATAAAACGTATTAAAGTATGTCTATTCGATACCTAGTATCCCTAGCAAAAGCTTATAAGCTTAGTTTAACTACGGAATTGGTGTTGCAGTTTGGAGAAATTTAATATTATTATTTATTTTGTTATACCCGTCTTTTTAAGAGTAAAAAAGGCTGTTTAGTTTAATTAATAGTTATAGGCAAGCCAAGAAACTTGGTGAGAGACGAGAGAGCGGTGGTAGCTCAATGGTAAGGACACGCGCCTCTTAACCGAGGAGTGCGGGTTCAAGCCCGGCACGTACCTCTGGATTTTTTAAATCTATGTTCGTATTTATACCACTACCATATAAGCGGACCCCGTATAAACACGGGACATAACGCTAGGAAGATGATGATGAGGCAAGCCAAGAAACTACAGGATTTAACGAATTTGTGATGGCCCTATAGATACTTCTGCTTATGTTACGTTTCTAAACAGTTGCCGATGAACTTAGTAACATTTATGTATATGTAGAGTTAGTATTTAAAAAAGTACTGCTTATCCTACGGTAAGTTTATCTATATACAATTCAAAAAAATATATAAATTTTACATATGTATCTACCATCATGCTCGCAAATCACAAGTCCTAGAATAATCACATTTAGCCAAAAAAATCGTGATAAATGGCAAATAGGGATGTTAACTGGCAAGTTAATTGAATATTTAAAAGCTGTCAAAACACTATCACTTCATAGATTTTGTATGGGCTTGTCAGTTTATGACGTCACTAGTTCGTATAGTCAACTGAATAATTTTTAAACAGGTTTTTTTTTTAATTTAAAATCATAGACTGAAATTAACTCAAATCCAACAAGGTTTTATTTACAACATACTACTGCTACTATGACTGAATTTATATGACAAAATTAAATATAAATGGTGTCAACATCCCAATTGTTAAAAGATAAAGGTAGAAGTGATTAGCTCGTCGCCTACATAATAACAAACCAGATAACTAATACCTCATCAGTCGCCTTTTACGACATGCTAGGATACAGTTGGTACTTTCATTATTTTTGAGTTCCACACCAAGATGAGACTATGAATATTAAATAATTATAAATAAATAAATATCAGACTACATCACTTACATTGATCTGACTCCGAGGTAAGTAGCTTAAGCACTTGTGTTACATATATCAGAATCAACAGTGGTATTACAAATATATACTTAAATATTGGATAATAACACCTAGACATAGCAAAAACACAAGTATTCATAACACGAATATTTGTTCTGGGTGAGGTTCGAACCCACAACTCTTGGCGCATGTGGCAGGGTTACTACCGAATGCGCCATCGAGCCATTCAAAATATTGGTTTACGGATAAACATACTTAGACACATTAAGTTAGCTATAGATCCATAATCAACGACCAATTGTCCGGCCGAGTCATGTAAGCTTATCAAATGTATAAAAAGGTATAAGTTTAGTAAGTTCGATAAAAATTTGAGTCGCAGAGATGATGCACAAACCTTAGCTTAAAATCTTCTAACAATTTTGAAACTAAACTTGAACATCTTACAAAGCAACTTTTTCAACTTATGCAACGCCAATGAATTAGTGATAAAATTCTAATTGGAAATCGTTTTACATATATGATTCATTCTTGTTATCATTTCTCACTTTCTATCATAATCCTCAATATTGAATATGAATAAATAACAGACTATAATACAACCTGATACCAAGTTAATATGTTAAAGCGTTAGTACTGTGGGAATCTGGGCTTAACATTTTTTTTTATAATTAAGATGTCCCGCATATATACTGGCCACGAGATGGTACTGATCACCGTCGCCTATAGGCGACCATAAGATTAGAGAAATCACCTGTGTGTTGCCAGCCTTTAAGTTAAATATATGCTTTTATCTTAAAGGCTGGCAACACACAGGCGTTTTTTTAGCTTCTAAGACAAACTGGTCGGGCTGTATGTGATAGTATGTGAATCCAAGAAGCAGTTTTAACCACTTTTAGCGAATAATACGATTGAGTTCATATAAATTGAGGATTTTGAAAAGTACCGCCAGCACCAAATACTTCCTACTAATTAAACCCAACACTAACTTTGGGAAAAGGTTTAGTTATTTAATTCATACTGCTAAAAATGCCCAATAGTTGAAGTATCATATTGTTTGTTCATATTTTTATATAGATTCAACGTGCTTTGTTTAATAATTGATAAGTTTAGTAAGTTTGATAAAAATTTGAGTCACAGAGATGATGCATAAACCTTAGCTTAAAATCTTCTAACAATTTTGAAACTAGACTTAAACATCTTACAAAGCAACTTACTACTACTCTTATACAACGCCAATGAATTAGTGATAAAATTCTAAGTCTTATAGGTGAACTAGCTGTGCCTGTGGTTCCACCCGCATTTATAGTCAATGTTATATAGCCTATAGCCTTCCTCGATAATTAGGCTATCTAACACTGAAATAATTTTTCAAATCGGACCAGTAGTTCCTGAGGTTTGCGCGTTCAAGCAAACAAACAAACAAACTATTCAGCTTTATAATATTATTTTTGACTAGCTCGATGGCGCATTTAGTAGTGACCCTGCCGTATGCGCCAAGAGTTGTGGGTTCGATTCCCACCCAGCACAAACATTCGTGTGATGAATACTTGTATTTGTTCTGTGTCTGGGTGTTATTATCCAATATTTAAGTATATATTTGTAATACCACTGTTAATTCTGATATCCGTAACACAATTGCTTAAGCTACTTAACTCGGAGTCAGATCAATGTATGTGATGTAGTCGGATATTTATTATTTATTTATTTATTGATTAGTATAAACGTTAAATAATTATTTTAGAGTAAGATAAGATAGCCTATATGTGTTTATGGTATCAGTAATAGATGGAGCTAGTTTGTGTTCAGTCACAAAGTTCATGATAATATCTATATCTATCTACATATATTTAAGTGTAGTTAGTACTTGTGTTTGACTGGCTCAATGGCGCATTCGGTAGTGACCCTGCCCTATGCGCCAAGAGTTGTGGGTACGATTCCCACCCAGGACAAACATTCGTATGATGAATACTTGTGTTTGTTCTGTGTCTGGGTGTTTATATCCAATATTTAAGTATATATTTGTAATACCACTATTGATTCTGATATGCGTAACACAAGTGCTTAAGCTACTTACCTCGGAGTCAGATCAATGTATGTGATGTAGTCGGATATTTTTATTTTTTTATTTACTATTATTTATTATATACGTACCTATAGAAAAACCTGAAAATAATTTCATTTAAATCTTTTGCATATTTTTTAATACGCTATACCTAGTCGATTACTGAATAATACTACAGTAAAATAAATATACTCAATTATAATCGAATAATCTACTGCCATTACAAATTAAAAGCGTAGAAATAGTAATATAAGTTATTGGTATTGATTTTCCAATACTAAGCCAAAAATATAGTGATTTATTTTAACAAATATGTTGACTATCATAGGTAATTGATTTTTTTTTTGCAGAAATTAAATATATGCAAAATACTAACTAATTAAAAATGTTATTTATTAAAAACAGTTCAGATAGGTTCTAACAAACGTGTTATTTATCTTACTGATAAAATTAACATACGCATTTTGAGTGTATACATTTACCCAACTCTCAACTCTGCCTTTACTATAGGCTAAGTTCCCGCCAACTCGTGGCATCTGCTGACCGCCTACTAACGCCATCTATCGGAGAGTAGCGGAACTTTGATGAAAGCTCGGCATTTGGTGTGTGGTGCAAGGAATAGACGAAATAACTGTACAATTAATTCGATACGAAATTATAAATAAATAATAATAAATTCTTCAGACTGACACACCAATTCCCTAGTCCCAAACTAAGCTTATGCTTGTGCTATGGATACTAGGTGAACGGATAGACATACTTAAATACGTTTATAAACATCCATGACTCGAGTACAAATGTCCATGTTCATCACACGAAACATTTGCCCCTAGCGGGATTCGAACCCGCGACCCTTGGATTCGTGGCCAGGGTCTCTGACCACTCGACCAACGGGCCAGTCGAAATTCGAAAAATTATCGCTTGATTGCGTTTTTATTTTGTTGTGTAATTTTTTTCCTTTTTTTATTGTTGAAATCTTGAGAAAGACCGTAATGGCAACACTATTACGTTATTTTACAGTTAGTGCATTATACAAATGTCAATAAAATACTATATTTCACTAGCATACAAAGTGTTCTATGCTAGTGAAAATTAAGTGTCATTTTCCTTAAAAAAATAATGGTATAGTAGATTCTTGTACAATATATTTAATTTATTACAAATGAAACGAATAAACAAATTAATTAAATTAAATTAAAATAATGGTATAGGAAAATTTCAACAATGAGTTATGTCTGTCTGTTATAATATTAGCCATTAACCTGCGGTGATCATTTGTATGATTGTATTGTTTTATTGTTTCTCTTTAAATTTAAATTGTAAATACCTTAGTACAGGTCCAAAACCTGGCAAGAGCGATCTCTCCCACTACAGGCTTCTTACTAGCTTAAAGGGAGAAATCATGCATAATATATGTTAAGCCTGTATTGAAATAAACGATTTGATTTGATTTGATTCGAACACTATTGTATGACACTTGACGTAATATGTACGTTTCGCTATTTTAGTTGTAATTAAAGAATTGAAATTTACATATTTAGTATCTGCTTTGCACAAATTTGTAATATTAATATGACTTTATAAACTTTAAGGCTTTCCCGATGTGAACACTATGAGACACTTTGTTGGTCCCCTCTCTTATCCTTAATGTAATTTAAGCATTACCCCCTTTAAAAATAAGTTTATTATAAAATGGCGATATCTAATTGAAGATTTACGAGAAAAATTACAGATAAAAATTATGATAGGCATTTTTTAGCATGAACAAAAATAAATCTAAACTATTATTTTTGTTCCTGCTAAATGCCTATCATAAATAAAAACGGGTATTTAATTATTTCTGTAACATAAATGTTACTTTAAAACAATTGTATTATTAGCCTCTGATCGCGGCTTTGTTCGCGTGGTACATCGATAAAAAATTGCCTATTCGTGTGTATAAGCTATATTATTGTAAATTTTTAGCATGAAAAAGTAACAAACTTTCGCATTTATAATTCAATATAACGAGTAGCAGGATATAGTAGAATATGGTTGGACCACTTTTTATATAAATTGAAATTATGACGTAGTTCAATTCGAAAAGCTGTAAAATTGTAAAAAAATATATAAAAAAATCTTTAAATTTGGGTCTCTCATAATGAACAAGAAACTTGCAATTAGTTTAAAGAAATCTAATTGGAACTTTTCTTACAAGACATCTTTCTTCAGAGACAGACATCGATTTTCTGCTCTAGTTTGTCAAAATTCCAATAGATGGCACCACATTGCTAGTAGTCTATTACAATAAATTATCTATAGATGTCGCTACGCGTGAAATCCTAAATAATATTCATTTTACTATCGACTATGATCTTCGGAGCGATAAACTTATCCTGTTTCTGTTATTACATTGAAACGACGTCAATCTTATTAGTTAGTGTATAGATATGATAAAATTTGCCTAGTTTCTCTATTTATGGATAAATAATAAATACTAATAAATAAATATCAGACTACATCACATACATTGATCTGACTCCGACGTAAGTGGCTTAAGCACTTGTGTTACGGGTATCAGAAACAACAGTGGTATTACAAATATATACTTAAATATTGCATAATAACACCCAGACACAGAACAAGCATAAGTATTCATCACACGAATATTTGTCCCTGGGTAATAAAGATCAGACGATGCGTATTTGAATGCGCAGGTTTAAAATAAAATTGGATGACATTGAATTGCATATGCATGACATAATATACTGTATAAAATAATTAATATAATAAATATGAATGTATGATTGTCTCTTATTAACATTGCAATGAACAAAGAATCAAAATTATTTTTTTTGTAGGAATAGTTGTAGGGTCGGTGAGTAACATATGCTATATTTACCCAAAAAAAAAACCTTGAAGGGGTAGGCAGAGTCAAAGGGATAGCCAGCCCTTTTAACCACATTCAGCCAAAAATAAAACTGGGCTACGTTAGATGGAAAGTTATAAAAAAGTAGTGACAAGTGGCTAGCTCGTCGCCTACAGAATCACACCCAGAACCGATCTACAATTTAGTTTCATTTCACAATATGCTAGACAAGGAACACAATTAGCGCATATTTGCTTAAGTTGCAGACCAACATGGGACAAACAGAGAATTCCTAAACTATTAAAAATAAAGAAGTGCACAATGCCGGGAGTAACTGCTAGTACTCCAACCCAAATCCTTGTGTACAGTCCAGCTCCTAAATTTCGCGTTCCAACCCCTAATGTGGCAAGTTTCCCCCGTCCCCCAGGAGTGGACAGAGTTAATAATTCTTTGAGCACGGCAAGTTCCCTTTATTATTATTAGTTATACGCAGTGCGGACACATTAATGTTGTACGATCATGATTTGAGAAGGCTGTTTACGGCTTGGTAACTAACAAGGAATTATTCGACGGGAAGTTAAAGACAAGGTTTTAGGTTTACTTATAAGTCGTCATGGCTAAATGTTTAAGGAGTTCACTGCCCCTTGGACTCTGCCTAGCCTTTCGGGGATTGTTGTATGTGTATAAATTATCAAGTACTATGTATACCATTTAACTAAATCTCAATTATTCTTGGCTAATTAATAATTATAATGAGTTATCCAGACTGACACACCAATTCCCTAGTTCTAAGCTAAGCTTATAAGCTCTTGCTATGGATACTAGGCGAACGGATAGACGTGCTTAAATACGCTTAAAAGCATCATGACTCGAGTACAAATGTCCATGTTCACCACACGAAACATTTGCCATAGCGGGATTTAAACCCACGACCCTTGGTTTCGTGGCCAGGGTCTCTGACCACCCGACCAACAGGCCTGTCATAATTGTGGTTTAAGGACCCCGTTGCGCCTTAAACTTGGCCTACCTCTTCGGGGATTGCAAACGTGATGACATGTATATAAAATTCATCTATAAGTACTACTTTCCATTTCCATGAGAGCGGTGGTAGACACGCGCCTCTCCGAGGAGTGCGGGTTAAACCCCGGGCACGTACCTCTGGATTTTTCAAATCTATGTTCGTACTTATACCACTAGCTCGACGGTGAATGAAAACATCGTGATGACACCTGCAAATTCAAACACCTTTGGATTTGTAACCATGATCCAAAAATTGTCTGGTTCCCCTCTCTTTAGGGTTACGAAGGTCCGAACGGCAGTCGCTTCAATTACCAGACTCGCTAAATCCTGGATCATGGTCTAAGCGGACCTAGTCTAAACACGGGACATAACGCTAGGAAGATTATGAAGTACTACTTTCCATTTGACCCAACTCTACTTCAGTTTTATGGCTTGGTAACTAATAAGAAATTTATTCGACGAATAAGCTTAAGTGGAGGTTTCAGTATTTACTTATAAGGTTTTTAGAACAATTTTCCATCTAACCCACCTCAACTTCACTACATGCTGTTTAGGGAACTATTTGTCTTTGGACTAATCCTGCAGGGTTTGGGTTTGAAAATATGTATGTCATACTTGAACGCTTATTTCTGTTGAGCTATATTCTTATCAACAACTCCCACCTAGGTTTCATTTAAAAGTAAGTATTTCTTGTATGTAGTATGACATAAAAAGCGGCCTGGTGTGTTAATTACCAGATTGTATAGGTGATGAGCCACTTGCCATAATTTTTTCCAATAATTAAACTGTATTTTATTATTGGTCGTATGTATGCTTGAAAACATCGGCATCTGAAGTAAGTGGCCTACGCCTCTAATTCCCAATAAATAAAAGTTCTATGTATGTCAGTAACTTTCTTAACCGAAGGTGTCAAAGTAAAATTATATTTTTAATATGATTGAAACTTTGTTTATCTTTGATGAAACGTTTGTACCCCTAGATCTAATAAGAAGTGACCCTCCTCTTCATACAGTCGATTTATTTTTCCCAATAAGAATACAACCCTAAAATGCCGCATGTGTTTTGGGCAGTGATGTCCACTCTTGACCAATGGGCAAGCTGACCCCGCCCAAAATGCGAGGGGCATTTTTGTAAATTCACTTTTGGACAAGGACCGCTGGAGGGTTGGAAAGATTGGGTATGTTTTTATTTATTTTTTTAATACTTTACTTTTTATTTCTAGTAATTTAAAAATAACAATTTCATATTTTCTGCGCTACATATTTTTATACAGGTACGCGTTGAAAAAATCGTAGCTTTTTCAAGTCTGGTCAATGATAAAAAAGTCATTAAATATTAGTTGTCAATAAGAATTATTATTATTATTAATACAGGATCCAGTTTGACTTGAATCCAGGTTTCCTCATAATATCCAAACAGATCGATATATAGCTAATTTAATGAAATTTTAGATTTTTTTTAAATCTATGAATTTTACCAGCAACCAATTGACATGCTTGTAAAGTGTAGTAAAGTGAAACTTACGAGTACTTAGTTGAGTTAACATATATATAAATGTTGTCCATGCTCACATATTACGCGGGCCTGCTTGGTCTAGTGACAAAAGATCATGGCTACACAACTAAAGACCGTGGGTTCAAAATATTGACTAGTTTAGAGCTAATAGGATTGTTATGCTAATCTGAACAATTTATTATTATTTTCACAATTTATTTTTAGTTTTCGCACTATACTGCATTTTATATCTTAAAAATTAAATATACCTTGTTTTAATTGGAACACAAATTGTAACAGCGTTTTAGATATTATTTTTAATTCTAATAGCTGCTTTAGTTGAAAAATTGTAATCGAGTTTTATTGCCGCAATTCCATCATTATAAATATGTAAAATATTAAGTCTTTGTAATTTTGAGTTCTTGTCAAATTAAACAAATTTTATTTAAATACAATTAGTATCAAAAATAAAATTTGATAATTCTTAAAATATTTTAATATACGCATTTAAACAAGATTTGCATCTGTGTCCCTTATTTATTTTAATTTATTTGTAATTAATTAGTATCTTCTATTTTCGACACTTACTTTTTACAGTTAAGTTTGTTTGATATTATTTCATTTAGATTTAACACGATGTTCTATACAATTAATAGCAAATAATTGAAAGAATTTCGCTTAAGAAAACGTGCTCTATAAACATTTAATTTAAAACATGATAATATTTTACTATGGCCGATCTAGGTAGTATAAACATTTCAAGTTTTCAAAGCATCTTATGAAATTACATATAAATATTGTTTCTATATCAAATATTTAAAATTATTTTCAAAGTTGGCACAGCTATTAATGCAGTGACCTTATTTAAAAAAAATAATTATACAATATTTTAAAAGATAACACTATCTAACAGACATTTTTATGTCCGCGATGACCGTTAGATACTTTATTATATTTTAATATTATTACGACGGCCATTATAATTTGACCATCTGTCGTTTTTGACAATGCAATTTTTTTTTGCAAAATGCATTTCGCAAGCTTAGATAGGGGTAAGTTACAAGAAAAACTGGTTTTAGTTTGCATTCATAAATTGCGCGCGGCCGTTATAGTATTACATTGGATATATCAATTATGTTATGTAATTTTTGCAGAGTTATTTTTAATATTATTTATAAAAAAATATAAAAAAATTGAATTAATTTTAAATGCAACGCGCAGTTGACAATTGGAAACGTTTCTTTGACTTCTTTTGTTCTGTATAAACTCAAATTTTAAAACATACGGTCGATATATTGACTATTTTGTTCTTTTTTTTATTAGTTTTTTTTTTAATCTGCAGTTAATTTTTTATAAGCAATTGTTTTATTAACAAATCACTTGGAAACTTGGGCTTCAATTTTGTTTCCTAGATTAATTAAAAACTTTAAAAAAATCTTACGTATATAGTTTGGGATGCTATAGTGTAGAAAAAAAATATTTTATTTATTTAATATAAATGGTACACAAACAGCAATACACATACACACTTATAGTAAAGTTTAACAGAGGTTACAGCTTAAATATGATCGCCAGTTATAGGTATACACAACATTCTCTAAAACAGTTGTTTTTCAGTAAATAAACTAAAATAATATAAAAAAAAAACTAACTAAACTTCACGCTACTTCCCTAGCGGGGTAGGCAGAGAGAACCGAACGCCATATGGCACAAAATAATATGAGTTATTATAATGATGTCATTTAAATGTCCAGTTCATTTTTTTTTTTTTTTTTTACTATCTAAACCAAGAATACTGCGAACGTTATCTTACATTTACACTTTTCCTAGATAGATTTTAAATGCATTTACACATGCCATAGTATAAATTATACGCGACATACAAGATACTAAATATCAAAAGTTTTCAAGGAGATGTGGAGAATGAGAAGTAATTTATTTATTTTATGAAACATACATAATAATTTCAATATAATTATTTATATACATACCTATTTAAAATATTACACAATTTATAAATATATTAAATATTCGTAAATAATGATGCATTAATATAAATAAGCTACATAAATAATAAACACATTATTATGATCAAACCGATTCTAGACGGCAACCCAAAAAAAGTTGTATCAAAACTATTAACTTATCGGCACATCAACACCATCAATGAAAATAATAATCGCCACCGACATGTGTCTCACAATAAATAATAAAACTTTATTATGTGAAAATAATATTTTTTACCCCACAGCACGCGTAGGGTTATAATTTTGAGAGAAACGGGTAAACGGGTCGGAGAGGTCACTCCGGTCCGGGGGCGCATGGAAGGGTTAGAACGCCCTAATGACTGGCCGCACGGACCCGCGGCGTTTTAGGGTTGATGCCGTTTACATACTACGTGGGTTTGAGTGAATGGGACTGAGTTTTATTACACGTGCCCTAGCTGTGTTGAATTTTAGTAATTTATTGATATTTTTTTTACTGGCTAACGTTCAGTTGTTCCTATTATTTCTACTGATTGAATAAATCTTTTATTGAATCCTATTGTTTTTTATAAAAATACCTTTTGTTCTCAATAAGTGGGTATATTGTGTTTACGTATATTTCCTTACTGTCCCTTGGACTCTACCTACCCTTTCGGGGTTTTTTTATACCACTTAGGTGGAAGATAAACATTACGGGCGTGATGTTATGTATGTATGTATGTATATACTGTGTTAAGACATCCCTAGTAAGTGATATTGTACAATACTCGCTAACACTTCACTTGTTGGCCGACTTATTCCTAAGACTTAACAAACTATACTAGACCTATTAGTATCGTATATAAATGCATGCTTAAATATTTGTTACTCAATAACACCACTAGTCGGAATTTAGATGAAATGTAGACAACTAAAAGGATATCTACTGTTGTTTATTGATAAATATGTTGTTGAAAAGTGTAACTACCGAGTTTCTTGCCGGTTTCTTTTCAGTAGAAGCTACATTCCTAACCGGTGGTAGATTCATATTATTGGTTAATTTTCAGATAACTACTTATTTGTAAGTGTTTGTTTCAAACATATTTAAGTAAAGAGTATTTTGACTTTGACATTGACTGTGTATATATGCTTTATTTATGTACAACCGTTTACTTGACCATGACTAAAATCTGGTTACCATGTCTAAATTAAATAAATAAATTATAAATATATGACTACATCACATATATTGACCTGACTCCGAGGTAAGTAGCTTAAGCACTTGTGTTACGGATATCAGAATCAACAGTGGTATTACAAATATATACTTAAATATTTGATAAAAACACCCAGACCCAGAACAAACACAAGTATTCATCACACGAATGTTTGTCATAGGTGGGGATCGAACCCACAACTCTTGGCGCAGGGTCACTAACTAATACGCTACCGAGCCAGTCAAAAGTCACTAGTTAGACTCACTAAATCTAGGATAATGGGCACCAGACAAAGACAACGCTAAAAAGATAATGAAAAGGAAAGATTTAATAGTTTGTTTGCATTGAATAGGCTCCGAAACTGCTTGACCGATTTGAAAAATTATTTCACTGATGTAAAACTATTTAATCAGCGAGTCATGCAGACTATATTTTATTCCCATATTCCCACGGGAATGGAAACGACGTGGGTAAATCCGCGGGGCGCTGCTAGTTACGAAAACGGTTAAACTAAGTTAGAACGGGTATTATATTTTCTTTCTTATAAAAACCACGTAAAATGTATATATTTACAGGCTTTATTTAACAATCAAAGCCACAAGTTTAAATTACAGCTTGTATCTCACAGATTCCAAACAGAGTCAAAACGATTTTTCCAAAGCGACTTTTAATCCAATCGTTTAACAAAACGGCGGGCGGCAACTCGCAAATCTCGAAACTTTAAATAGACAAGAAACAAGAAGTTAATTAGGTCTAAGCCCCTTGAACAGCTAGACAATAACACTGCAACTACTTAAGTCGCCAAACATCCGAACCACGCCTCCGACATTCAAAATCTTCATTAAAGATCATTCTGTAGAATGTAATCAAAGCAATAGACGAAATAGGTGCGCATAGTTACTGAGCCACCACCCCAACTTGGCCTGCCATGCCCCTCTTCGACCTAAGAACAACTTCCCAAACTTAGGCCCCAGCCTAATCAGCGAGAGGTCTCGCATAACTGGCCGGCCCACAGCTACAATCCGAATCAAAATTCAAAACCGCGCTCTCTCTTAATCCGTGTTGAGGATCACAATAAAAGGTAATACATTTTAACTCCTGCGGTGTGCTCGTGCGAATTTGAGCCTTATTGTGATGGTGGGTGGGGCTACGGGGAGTTTGGAAGCCCAAAATAAGATTACCCAAGCGAAAGTAGAAGGTGAAAGGGAGACATTTTGTTATAAGACGCGGCGTACAGTTGACTGAAGGATATTGAAACGCTTTTGCAATTTTTTTATTTTTGACTTGAGGAAAAGTTCATGTAAATGTACCTTTAAGAGCTCATTTAATTACAATTTTATAAGTTCAAACGTTTGGAAAAATAATTAACGAATTATTTTTTTGGTTGGATTAAAAAAAAATTAAATAAAATTCAACAATAAACAGAAGACAGGCAAATTTTATCTCGGATTAATGTACAAAATCTAAATATGGGAGTAACAATGTATTTATTATATTCAAAAGACAACTAAGCGTCGGGTTACTTATTAGAAAGATTATAAATGCTATAAATGCAAAATAAACTCAGTCCATCTGTCTATTATCGCGCCCGCTCCTACCGAAAGCGATACAATTTAGTACTCCTAACGCGAAATCCTAAGAAAGGACAAAAGGATACCTTATACCTCAAAAAACATCTTGTGAAACCCACGATAGGCTTTCTATGCGAAGCCACAAGAAAAATTTCATTTTAAAGCATTTCCAAAGCACAGTGTACGTCAGTCCTTTCCCAAGGTGGGCACCCAACGCCTCTGCCGCTCATTTGTGCTTAGCAATTAACCCGCAGCCGCACCGCGACACAACCAAACGTTGTCGCTTCTAGAAGCGTCCCGCGTATGCGCATAAGAGTCATGCTTCCGTTAATAGCGCTGCGCTTTCATTGTTTCCAAGATTTCCTCCTAATATTATCAATGTTAACCCGCAGCCGCACCGCGACACAACCAAACGTTGTCGCTTCTAGAAGCGTCCGCGTATGCGCATAAGAGTCATGCTTCCGTTAATAGCGCTGCGCCTTCATTGTTTCCAAGATTTTCTCCTAATATTATCAATGTGATGTAACTCTCTCTGTCAGTCTGTTACGCTTCCACATTTAACAAACTTAATCGATTGCGATGAAGTTTGGTATGCTAAAGTTTTAACCATAAAGACATGGGTTTATATTGATTAATCCCACAGAACGCGTGCAAAGGTTTCTGTAGCAAACCTAGGGTTGTAAAGAACTCGAGTCTTTGAGGCTCAATCAGACTTTGCTCGGTTTTAACTTATTATTACAATCAACCTGCAGCCTCACCGCGACGCAACCAAACGTTGTTGCTCTGAGGAGCATCGCGCATATGCGCGTATGAGTAATGTTTCCAAGATTTCTTCCTAATATTATCAATGTGTTAGTAACTCTATCTGTCCGTCTGTTACACTTCTATGTTTGACCAACTTAATCGATTGCGATGAAATTTGGTATGCTAAAAAGATTAACCATATGGGTATGAGCTAGAATTGACTAATCCCGCGAAACGTACGAGAATATCTTACTAATATTATAAACGCGAAAGTTTGTATGGATGGATGTGTGAATGTTCGTTCCTCTTTCACGCAAAAAGCACTTCATGGATTTAAATGAAACTTTACAAGTTTCCCTAAAATGTTTTCCTCCGTAGAACCCATGATGTAAATACTTACTTAGATTTGAAAACCCCGAGATACTATTAAGCACTTACCATCGGGATTACTGAATAGTTACTACGTTACTCAATAATAAAATAATTAAAGAGCATTATTAATACTATCTAATTTTGAACACGGCAAAAATCACATACTGTTTGGGGGAGCACAATTTACCTAATAATATAAAAGAGAGCGACTCATTTGGCGTCTTTAAAACAAAATTGAAACAGTACATATATATAAAGAACTGCCTGCGGCTTCGCTTGCGTTGTTCATCGATGAAACATAGCCTATATGTTATTCGGGCGTGTGAGCTATATTATTCTAAGGTTCCATTAAAATCCATTCAATATTTTTTTTGTGAAAGAGTTACAAACATCCATGCATACAAACTTTCGTATTTAACATTTGTAAAAGTGCGATATACCTGGCGTTATCTATTTGTACTAAATAAGCTATTATGTATAAGCTCATTTTATGTGAACTCAGTTCTTTATGAGTAAATGTTATTAAACCTATACGGAGACACAAGCGGGAACTTCAATGCTAAACTCGTGTATGAGTTATTTGTACGGAAGAACGCAACGTAATGTAAGGTAAATAACAAAGAATATATAACACAAAAGGCTTCCAGGGAGGGAATGTGGACAATTTTACACGACTATTTACAACCCCGCTGTCCAACGGTCTCGGGAAATCGTCGAGTTAGGGACGGGACGCGTTTATATCGACTATCGATAAATATTTTTTTACTAAAATACAAAATAAAATTTGATTTGGTGTATTTGTTTACCAAGTTGAGGAAATTACTAGGATAGAATGAGGACTATTCCTATTTTTTAAAAGCCCGTTATATTATCTATATTGTGAAATAAAACCATTAAGTACTATTTCGACACCTCCCACGCATTAGGTCGTATCTACAAATGTGTGATTTTTTACGAGAGCGATTTTAAGGAACTTTAATGTATTTTGTAAGTTGTAATACATATTTTGCTTGAAACTTCGGGTTTACTTATCCTTAGCAGCTTCTATAATATGCGGTAAATGTATTTATTGATATAAACATTGTATTTTTTAAATTATCGCATAAAATATATAGTTACGACTTTATGCACGTTGTAGAAAGGTCGTAAAATAAAGTTACAACCTTTTGCGATTGATCAAGATCACATGGACAGCGCGTATATGATCGTATGTTTCATATACGACCTTATACTTCAGAGGTGATTTTTAAAAAAAGGTTTTTTAAACGTCGTAATTAAGTCAACTTCATAAACTGTAGGTGTAGTAAATTAATCATTAACACAATATTTTTTATAAAACGAACTTCATTATGCAAAACATGTAATAACTTAGTTTTAAATTAAAATTAATCAGTCTTTTCGTATTATGAGTAGTATCATTGGTATATCTTACCGATCATCACGAGTCACAACTTACTTAAAAAAAATAAAAAACAAGTACGCATTTCCAACAGCGAGATGACTAACTTGAAACAAGAAATAAAATACTTAAACTATCCTTATTACTATGATAAAATTATCATTCAATGAACACTTTAAAGATCAAATGTTACTTAAAATAATGCTGACAAAATATTCATTCAACAATTATATACATTAAAAGCAAATCTAACAAATTTACGTATTTACTTAACATAATTTGTTTTATAGCAATCTATAAACAACAACAACATAATATTTCTTTTATAGCAATCTATAAACAAATTTTAGGAAACAATAAATGAAATCAATAAATGAGATTAATTGCTAAATTAAATATTTTTAATATAATAATTTTAATCGTCTGACGAGTCTACATCACTAGGTTCTGCAACAATCAATTGTTGCATTGACCATGAGTCAATTTTTGATAAAAATTATGGTATTCCCGTGGTATTATACGTCCATGATAGATTCCTGTGGTATTATATTGTATTTAGCAGCCGTTACAGGTAAATGATCTTTGTAACACCGTTCAATAATATATCAATCCAATATAGAATGATTCCTTCTGCTAGATGAATAAGCTTTTTTTAGTAATTAAGCTCATGTTATTTTAATCTTCAAAATTATAACGATAGTTTAAAATGTAAGGCTCACTGAAGATTACCTCAACTTCATTGATTTTGTTCCATGTAACTTTTTGGTTTTTAGAGTTCTTAACCCAGTTACCTAATAATAAAGTTTGATAGTTGTAAAAATCAGTAACACTCATTTCTATCACATAAGACGGAGGGTTAACTTTCGACCATCTACTAAAGCAAACCATTGTTCGGGTGTATAAATCAGTTTGTTTTTGGAACTTCTCTCTATCAAAGCATTCACAGAATCATCTTCATTTTGTGTGTGACCACGCTCTTAATATCTGTGAATTATTGTTATGCCGTTCTTCTTAGCCGCATAAATATAAAAAGAAAATACGATACGGTTTCGATTCTGTCCTGTACAATTATCGGACCAAAATCTCTACTCACTCCATTTCTGCTTAAATAGCCCTTACCTAGGTTTTTTAAGCACTTACTTTTGATGTCCTTCCATTCATCGCGATGGCGTTGTCGATTACGACTCTTTCTGTCAGCAGGTGTGTTGTCATTTGACGAACAAGCAGATGAATTCTGACCCGAACTCAACTGTGGTGAACTATCTCTACTTATGGTACTGGGCGAACGAACAACAGAGTTATACGGTGACAGGTAACTGTATCGAGGAGAAGAAATATCAGTTTCACTCTCAATAAAATCATTACATGGAGACGGCATCGGTGTTACATCAGGGACCAAATGTGAAGTATTAAAATTATCTTTAATTGGTTTAGCACGTAGTTCAGAATCTAAACTTTTATCAAGATTTTTATGGGGCATTGATGTCGTAGCATTCGGTAAACTTAAATCGAACAATGTACCACTGTCATTAACACTCAGCAATACCTCTTGTTCGATTGAATCATTGGGGTATTTCCCTTTAATAAGGTTTTTCCTAGGCGTGGCTGTCGAAGTAGATGGTAAAATAAAATCTGAACTAAGTAGATCTGTAAATATTTGGTGTTACTTTATGATCTCTTGGTTCTTCAAGATCGGGACCTTTTTTGAAGGATTTCGTTCAGCATAGAAGACGAAAGACACGGTAGAGTTAAATCCATACTAGTATTTGTAATATTTGGTATTACTTCCCGTAATTCTGAAAAAAAAGAAAGTTTTTGTTAGTATAATATTATACATTTCAAGTATATACTCATAAATTGAAATATTGGCTCTATGTAGTCAGTTTCAAAAATACATTATATCGTATCTTAAATTTTCAACAAAGCATAAAGTTGTATGTCGTAATTACGACCTTATGAACGGATATTTTTTAATATTAAAGCGGCGCATAGTGTCGTAAGTACGAGTTACGACCCAAATTTAAAAAATATATTTAAAGTATAAAGTCGTACCTACGACTTTTTCTCACGCATATGGTCGTAACTTAGAAGTTACGACGATTTGCGAGGTGCATAATAAAATTTTAAACTTACAAATTAAATAAGCAATAATAAGTGTAAATCTACTTGCACTTTTATTGTATAACAAAGATGACATATTGAATCTATATCAGTTAATATCATTGTGATAAAACTTACCAGTCAAAGATATTTCATCACCAGTAATTTGTCTTCCTCCAGCCGATGATGTATTTAACGCCAATTCTAACAATTTTTTACACCGTCTACCACTCGGTTTAAATATAATAAAGATTACAAACAGATATTATAACAACATGAAATGGAAATGCTATTTTTCAATTAAATAAGTACGTTGTTTCAAACCGACTTCGTTCCAGAGAATACGACGTCGCAACTCTGCTGGATTAGCTAGAGCGCGGTCCAATAGAGCGGCGCAAATCGTCGAATGTAGTGGCGCGACGATTTGCGTGGGAGACTTGAAATGATACGACTATTAGCGATTACAAAATTCGGTATTTAATCAATATTATTGAAATCTGATTTAAGGAAGTTATTGTTTGAATTAATTTAAGTATAATAGGCACAAAATCGAATTTTACCTAAAAAAAGTGTTACGACCGTTTGCGTTGGAGGTATCGATTTGTCACCAAAATTCGAATAAAGACTACTAGACCTTCTAGAATACTCCAGGCCATGCTAAAGGTGGAAAATTTTGCATCCCATTCTTACATGTCAAAGTTTGAAAGTTGTCTAATTAACTGAGTAGCAGAACAAGAGGTAGCTTTTACTACTTAGTTAATTAGATTACACGCTCCGAACTAAATATATCTTCCAAGCTTGATGTCCCATTCTTAATTTTGCTAAGACCTCGATCTTGGTAGAGTTTGGTTTATACGTTTGCACAAGAGCAATGTTTTATGCTAAAAAGCTCTGACCTCAGTAAAATCAAATAACAACACGTTGTTATTCTATGCGCTTTCAAACTTGATGTACGACTACTATTACACTGTACAGAAGAAACGGTGTACGCGTAGTTCTTGCCAAGGTAAAAAAAAAATGCGATTTAGAAGAATTATATTAACCCTCTAACGACAAAACATCGATAAAGGCTTTTTCACAGCACAGCCGTCATCAACACCGCATTCGGAAAATCTACACTTAACCAGAAGAGCGAGCCAGCCCTCCCATTTATCCTTACACTCGCAGTGTCCTGCGGGCGCCCTCCCCCCCTGGGGGGAGGCAAAGGGCGGACGCAGGAGTTCTGCTTTGTCTTAATATGTTTTTGTCATTTGACCTTAAGAGTCCGTCTTTAATTTTGGTTGTGTTTTGAGTAAGTAATTTTGGGATAGATAGGTGTGAATAGGCTTTTTGTAATTCTGTTTTATATCTATAGTTAATCTCGTGGCTGTATCATATACTATAGTACCAACCTGAAATAAAAATTGCCCTAATACCAAATTGATTACCTAATGACCAAAAAATACTTTACTATGTTTCTTATGATTTTTTTTTAATTAGGAAGCATTGAGCAACATACGTTTTGATTTGTGTAGATAATATACTATTCCCTGGATAATGTCTGGATTCCCTGGTAAAATACAATAATAAATAAAATAAAAATAAATATAAATATCCGACTACATCACATACATTGATCTGACTCCGAGGTAAGTAGCTTAAGCACTTGTGTTACGGATATCAGAAACAATAGTGCTATTACCAACATATACTTAAATATTGGATATTAACACCCAGACACAGAACAAACACAAGTATTCATTACACGAATGCTTGACCTGGATGAGGCAACCCACAACTCTTGGCGCATAGGGCAGGGTCACTAATAAATGCGCCAGTCAAATACAATATATTTGAATTTTAAGTATTTTATTTTGTAGGTAACAAATTACGAATAAAATATATTAAAGTTTCTCATAAACCAAATACAAACTAGAAAGTTTCACTCGCACATTATTTTTCTATAAACTTTGGACCAAACCCGTACAAATTGTACTCATTAAACCAAATCCACACACCTAACCCTCCACCGCCCAAAAACGAAAACAACGCATCAAAAACGTTCAGTAATTACACCACACGTACCGGGGGGCGCAGAGACCCCGGGTGGGGTCCACCCGACCCCCCGAGGAAGGTGGGGGCGTTCCGGCCCATCAGTCTGGCCACGGCAATTCAGATGATGAATTAATCCAACAAATGTGACGCTATCACTTAGCCCTAATGTACGGGTATAATGTTACCCCAAAATTTGGGACTACACTTTCAAATTTGGGACTTTAATGCGAGCTTTGTTTCTGAGATAAGATGTTTTTGCGAGAAGGAAGTTAATTTTTTTAAATTTGGGACGAGGAAACGCTGTGTTTTTATTCGTTAGTAAGAGGACACCCGTATATTGTTAAGAGTAGAGATATTGTTAGTGTGGAAAGATGCTTTACTTTTAATATTTTTTTTTGTTTAATGTAAAATTGAGGACTAATATTCACTTACGTAATTCAACTGTTCGAAAAGGCTTAAGTATAACAGTATTTTACTAAAAAATAATGAAAAGATATAAATTTAAGCGTTACTATGACAAAAAAAAGCAATTATCATGTAATTTATTTGTATATTTTTAGATCTATTGCTTAATCCTTAACTAAATCAATGTTTCGAAATATTTTTTTAGTTTCTATTGATAAACTTAAGATCAAATCATGTTTTTATTAATTTATATGTACCAGTTACAAAGGCATATACTTCGTTATCTTTCAAAGAAAAAATCTTATATATTGCATAACTTTACCTTTCATATTTTTCTACCACAGACCGTTTAAACCCTAAAACGTTATAACTAGAACTTCCCAAAACGCAACTCGGAATAAAGGTGTTGTTTTAATTACATTATCAGGCGCGCACACGTGGGGGTGCGTTAGACCCTTCTCACGGTTTGAAAGACATTCAAATAATAGTCTTTGGAGAAAAGTGGGACGTGTAGGCGTCGGGTACAATGTGCCCCCGTGAGGAAGTTTTGATTGCGATTCGGCTGTCGCGGTTGACGGGTTCGATGAGTTGTGCCGACTCGGGGGCTGGGAGTTACTTCGCATTGTCCGACTGGGGTAGCATTTTTGTATCGGAGCGTGAAACGAAGAGCTGGTTTCTGATTTGAGGAAGTCTTTAATTGTTGTTTCAGTATTTTTATATGCCAAGTAGTGGTTTATGACACTTTACCAGAAGGTTTGGTATTCAGAAATGGACTTTAAGTATTTTCGAGAAACCAGCAAAAATTATATAATCTAGTACGCGATGACTGACATGAGTATACAGCGACTGTTAGTGATATAATAATTACAGTGGATAATAATATATTTCATAAAGTAAGTTTCAACTACAGACGTAATATTTTATCTAATACCGAATTATTACTGATACTGTTAAAAACATTGGCAAAGCCGTTTGTTTTTATTTTATAATGTTTATTTGTGCATTGCATAGTTATTTTTTATTAGGTAAGTTAGGTTCCACAATCATAATTAAGCGAACTATGATTGTGGAATGAAAAATCAATCATTAAAAAAAATTACGGAAAATTTATCGAAATATTATAGAAATCGGTTAGTAGGTGTAGTTTAAAGAAAAAACCGCTTCCCGACTCGATTTGAACCCAGTCGTTTGTTGCGGCCGTTATTTTCATTTCGTTTTGTCCCCACATCCTACCCAAATATCCAGTTAGACAAAACAAGATGGCCTAACCGTCACCGCTTTGAGTGTCCCATAAAAAATTCAAATTTAGAAAACTGTGAAACAATGGCGAACATTCGTTCGCGCTGCACTGCAGAGCGTTCGGTCTAGCGTACTCCAAGAACAATAGTGACCATTGTTACGTCCATTTTAAATGAACAAAATGGCGGCGTTCTAAATTCGAGCGTTAAAGCGAAACTCGGATTGAAACAATGGTGTCTAATCCTCGAAGGGTTAAATGCATGCTATTGGTCACCTCGGCCCCCCGGCAACTTTTGCGACCGTGTGCCCAAGTTGCTAGCTGTGTGTGTGAGGGGGTTAGAATGCGCTCCCGACTTAATTTCGGCAAGTCCTATCTCTGACAATAACGAGTGGTGATATTAAAACGTTCGTATGGTAGGAGAGGGCAATAATTTTTAAACCCAGTATTTTTTCTACTTTTGTAGCGTTATTTTTTATTTTGTAAAGTTAACGCTTTCTATAGATCTTAATAAGACAGTGAATTAGAATAATGAAATTAGGAAGTGATCATAAGTGATAATTGTTACTTTATTTTGTAATAGCGTTGCCCGCGGTTTTTACCCGCGTTTATGGATAATGTTGTATAACCTATAGCCTTCCTCGATATGTGGCCTATCTAACACTGAAAGTAATTTTCAAATCGGACCAGTAGGTACTGAGATTAGCGCGTTCAAGCAAACAAACAAACAAACTCTTCAGCTTTATAATATTAGTAAGTATAGTATGGTATACTCGTAGATATATAGATTTTGCTATTTTAGTGATGCCATTTCTAATTACGGATTTAATTACTAATTACGGGACTCGTCTACGCTACAATATTGGTCAACTAGAGACTAATTGGTTAATAGCTAAGATCATAACTTAAAGAGCCTGTTTCACTCCGAGGTGGCTACTATAATGTCGATATGAATAACAAAAGTACAATATTACAAATACAAATTTATTATTTATTCTAGTTAATTTAAACATTTAATATTTTTGGTCAGTACAAACGCATTTTTCGTGCACATCTAAAACGTCAGAATCAGTGGAAATTGAGAAAACTAATTCAAGACCTCCGGCGTTCTTTAATGCCCATATGATTATACTTAATCGCTTTTCATAATTCAAGAAATAACTACACAATGATAGTATTAACGCCCAAGTTCTAACTACACTTCCTACGAAACATTACTTCTATAATAAAATCAAATTTAATTCACAACATTCAAAACTTATTTGCTCAAATCCAGTTTACAAACCCTCAACTACGAATTACCAAAAACCCGTATTTCTAGTTCCCATTGTCGAAACACCGGGGTCATTCCAACTAGATCATTCTTTTGAACGGCCGGCGGTGGGGCACAAAAAACTATTGGCCGTTTTGAGGTAATATTGTCTAATTTTCGGTAATACAGTTTTGTCAACAGGAGGCGCGTGAGGGGTTATGTGACAAATTGTCGCCGGTCCGAAATAATGTCAGTGTTGATGTTTGCGTTTTGTGCATCATCGATCATTTCGTTCGGATTTAACACGTACGTGGCAAGTAACATTTGTAAAATATAACACCCGTTGACTAAAGTTACATATGGTTATAAAAACGTACCACTGTTTTTGTATTTTATTTTTGTCTGTCTGTCTGTTTTTCTTTTCCGACAGAATCGCCGAAACGGCCTTGTCAATTTCAGTGAACGTCCAGCAGCAAAAATATGAAGTGAAATGTGTGAATGAAAAACCGTTAAAATTCCGTCAATTCTTATCTAGCTGCTATTACAAGTAGTAACTTAGGATACTTGTATTAAAAAAAAAAAAGGCAACTGCGCAAAAAAAAAAGAAATTAAAGTAGTTTTTATTTTATTCTAGCTGACGAAGAATCAACTTCATTGTCTTTAGCCATCTGTATCTATATAGGGAAACACATGTTTGTGGCAGTCTCAGGTGGACCAAACGAAGCGGCCAGGCCCTCAGACGCAGAGCCAGCAGAGCGCGTAACAAACCCTGTGAACGACTAATCGCATTGCGATTGTGAGCCGCCGACAACAGATTGAACGCTCAACACTCCGGTTTACATGTGACGATTTGTGAGAACAAATTTGAGACAAGTCTTGATGTGTGAATCGCACTTTATCGCGTGTACTTAAGTGTCTGACGATATTATCTAACATTTTTTTTAATTCTCCAATGAAGTCACATACATTTTTTAAATTATTGGTTATTATTTTAGACTCGGTTTTGAAACTTATAGCTGCCAATATTTTTGTCAAAAGAATTGTTAATATTACTAAACCTAAACCTGGCCTCGCATTAAATTTGAATATGCTCGTTCCCTAAAACATTTCAGGATAAACAAAAATAACACTGTCACATAAACATGCAAGGCGCAAATATTTTGATCCAGTCCATTGACAGGTTTCCGAGTTTAGCAAATGTAAATATGCAGTTGCTGATCCATATCAAAACTAAGATTTTGCGAACCAAAATATACACGGTGAAGAGCTAATTTTTACATTTTATGTGCTTATAACAATCAAGAGGGTGTTTTGAGATTTAAGGTATTTATATGGCTACATCACTAATTATATCAATCATCATCATCTTCCTAGCGTTATGTCCCGTGCTAAGTCGGGGTCCACTTAGACCACCATCCAGGATTTAGCGAGTCTGGTAATTATATTGAAGCGACTGCTGATCTGACCATCGTAACCGTAAGATAGGAGAACCGGACAATTTTTGGATCGTAATTACAAATCCAAAGTGGTTTCAATGTTTTCCCTCACCGTCGAGCTAGTCTTATAAAAACGTACACTTCGAAAAATCAACAGGTACGTGCCCGGGTTTGAACCTGCACTCCTCGGTTAAGAGGCGCGTCTCCTTACCATTGAGCTACCACCGCTCTATCACTAATTATATCAATATGCACACGATATTCAACCTTCGACACGTCCCATAAGTCTCCAGTACATTTGTCACTTCAGCTCGGCGATTCGCAACCTAATTTGTGCCGCCCAGAGATCTGATAACATTAAGTGGAGCACTACACATTGCTGGTCTGGATCTAGGCAAGGATTAGCATTAGCATATAAACGACAACATGCAGACTGTTGGACGACAGAACCATGGATTTACTATACGTCGTAGATAAGGAGTGCTTGAGAGTTCAACGGGACATTAAACTTCTTGTCGACAGTAAAGATTGAAGAGCCAGGACTTAGTGGTTGTTCATTTAAATTTGACCACATACTTATTTTTTTTTTAAATCAGTGCAGATTTTTACTACAAGGCCGACGGTGAAGAGTAATATCGTAATACAATCTGCATAATTAGATTATAGCTTGTCCAGTTCCTCTGTTAAGTGTAAGGTAGTGGTCTATCTTCCTTAGAATTCCGTCTGAATGTCTCTATAATAGACAACAGTCTAGCATAAGCCTCATGGCCTCAAAAAGTAAACGAATCCAAAAGGTATATTGCCATGGGACCCAATATCCAATATTATAAATGCGAAAGTTTATGTATGGATGGATGTTTGTTACTCTTTCACAAAAAAATTACTGAAAAGATTTTATTGAAACCTTAGAATAATATAGCTTATACACCCGAATAACAAATAGGCTATGTTTTATCGATGTACCACGCGAGCGAAGCCGCAGGCAGAAGCTAGCAGTGAATACGGCCCTAACTAGAAGAGAACCTAACTAGAGAAGAATTTTTAGAATATTAAGGCATACACAACGCAAAAATAACTAACAGATTATCTTAAGAATGTTAACACAACGTTCCATTTCAAAACTTGCAAATAACGTTTATTCGCTTCCATATTTCACATCAGACTGAGCTGCTGCAAAACGCAGAATTCAGCTAGTTTTATATAATTTCCGAACAAAACCCCTTTCAAAAGTAGTTAATTTATTGAGACTCGAAAAAACTGTATGAATGCAACCCAATAACAAGGGTTAGCTACAGTGTAAATTACCAATTAGCCCGCCATACAGGCGTCGGAAAAACGCAATCATGGCTTACGTCATCGCTGCACGAGTTCCGTAGGAAATGCAATTAGATTAAATCTGCGGCCGATGCAATTAGATCGAACAATAACGCCTACTTTGAGTTTTTTTTTGCGTAATAAGTAAGTCGAGGTTTTTTATAAATAAATAAATAATTAATAAATTCACTAACAAACAAATTCCTTAGTTCCAAATTAAGCTTAAGCTTGTGCTATGGATACTAGGTGAACGGATAATAATAATAATAATAATAATAAAGCCCTTTTATTCCGAATTCTTTACAGTTTTAGCAATACATGTTATATTATATCTCTCAATTCGGCGTGCCTCTTGGCATAGGCCTCCTCCAGCTCTTTCCACTGAGTTCTATCCTCTGCTACTCTGGTCCAGTAGGGTCCCAATGTTAGGCGGATATCGTCTCTCCATCTTGTTTTTGGGCGCCCTTTTCCTCTACAGTCCTCTCTTGGGTACCATAAGGTTACTTGTTTAGACCATTTGTCGTTTCTGCTGCGCAGCATATGTCCCGTCCATCCCCATTTCAAGTGATCTATACGAGTTATTATGTCTGCAACTTTAGTTTTTCTTCTTATTTCGGAATTTCTGATTTTATCACTAAGTCTGATTCCCAGCATGCTCCTTTCCATTGCAGGTGAACGGATAGACATACTTAAATACGTTTATAAACATCCATGACTCGAGTACAAATGTCCATGTACATCACACGGAAACATTTGCCCCTAGCGGGATTCGAACCTGCGACTCTTGGTTTCGTGGCCAGGATCTCTAACGGGCCAGTCATGTAATATTTCCTTCAGTAAAGAAACTTACATAACTATATTATACAAAAGTTAGTGCTTTTAGTGTTAAAACCCGTTGTAAAATATTAGCTGGAACATTTAAATGTTATCATTGAAAGTCGAAGCAAAATATTAGTTTTATAAATTGGATCTAAAACAAATTTAGCCTTTCTGGGCTAATCTTAGGCTCAATTACAGTCGTTTTGATGTCATAACGAGGGCCGCTAAATCTAATTCTTACATTTTGAGTAAGATCAGATTCTATAATTTATTTATACAGGACATCTGACAATGGATATAACACTAACAAGAAGACTAAAAATAACCCTTTTAGGGTGAACTTACATTTGGGATTTTCAGCACAAAAGTAGGAAATCAGCCAAATATAAAAATGTGACCAGTTGATAGCTTAGTCTCAAATTTTAATCAGAAACACGGTGACAACATTAGGTGAACCTTGTTCCACTATTGCAGAAACTATGTTTTGAAACAAGTATGTACTACCTTTTATATAATAATGGCGGTATAAATTTCTAGTAAAAGTAGAGCTCAATGGCAAGGACTTATGGGACGTGTCGAAGGTTGAGTAACGTGTGCATATTGATATAATTAGTGATAGAGCGATCGTAGCTCAATGGTAAGGAGTCGCGGTTAACCGAGGAGTGCGGGCTCAAAGCCGGGCATGTACCTTTGGATTTTTCAAATCTATGGACGTATTTATACCACCAGCTCGACGGTGAGGGAAAACATAGTGATAGAAACCTTCAAATTCAAACAGCTTTGGATTTGTAACTATGATCTAAAAATTGGTCTAAAAATGTCTGGTCAGATCGGCAGTCGCTTCAATGTAATTACCAGACTCGCTAAATCCTGTATCACAGTCTAAGCGGACCCCGTCTAAGCACGGGACATAATGCTAGGATGGTGATGATGATACATATCTAGTAAAAGGTTTATCTATCCCGCTGAACGCTAAAACTATCGTAGTGGCACGATATTGTGCCGTTAATTAGCGCATTGCGACCGAGGGCGGGAATTGCCTCTCGGCGCGATTGTCGGGGGTTTTTGCCACTTTTCCCGCGATTGTCGAGTTTTTTGCCACTTTTCCCACCCGCCCCGGCGATCAGGTGATGCGTCGATGCTAATTAAGGGTCCTAGATACGCACCTAGACCGTGACACTTTGAGTCTGGGTAAAGTATGATGTTTCTATCAGGATAAGTTTTTAGGTGGTATGAATGTGCTATGCTACTTTCGACCTTGTTTCAATGGCTGAGGCATAAAAGTTTGCTGTTGTTTGCTGTTGTTTAACGTAGGTATATATTTAACGTATGTGCTTTAAAGGCTTACAGTATTGTAGTGTGTATTATTTAAGCACCATATGAACATGGTAAAACAGCATTAAAACTAGTGTTGCCCAAAGCAAGACTCTTGCGGCGGTCTTGCATGTCGTCATCTTGCGGATTTAGTCTTGTTCTTGCTTAAATGTTGCTTGTTGCTTGGTCTTAACACAGGACCAAGCGACAAGCAACATTTGATCAAGAACAAGATTGAGTCTGCAAGATAACGGCATGCAAGACCGCCGCAAGAGTCTTGCTTTGGGCAACACTAATTAAAACATGAAACTTAATATAGTAATGTTTAATTAACATTATTTTCTTAAGACATTTTAATTTATGTTGATGTTACTTTGTTCTAAAATAACAATGTTATTATGTTGTCCAAAGAAAATATGTCAAGAAAATTTAAAAATTATATACATTACTATGATAAGTTCACGTTTTAATATCTATAATAAAGTTTATGAATATGTTGTTGAAATTTACAAGATAAGTGGATAAATTTAAAAAAGATAAATGTGATAGATTCAGCTATTGACTTTTGTTATTGTCGGGTCATAGAGCTCATTACAACCTCAGTATACTCCATCTTTTGACAAACAAAGAAACAATATTATGTTACACATACGTATACATACATAATTCTACCCCGTTTTATTTTCTGATCATAAAGCACTTTCGACTTCATTCTTTACAGCATTTCGTATCAGAAATATGGACACGTAAATGCAAGAGCGAAACAAATAAAAAATCGTCAAAGATGAACGCTTTCGTAGCGCTGAACGGTGCTCTCCGATAAAACCACCTATGGCTCTAAGAAGCGAACAGCACTTAAGGGGGACGGCGCTATGCAATATTAGACAACATACACATTGATCTGATTCGAGAAGAGCACTGTCGTGGAAATCAGGATGTTGGTACATACATATCTACTATTCTCTATGCCTAAGGAATAAGAGGTCCTGGATTCAATTACCAGGTCGGACCAAAAATTGTAGCAGGATATTTCAAAATTGAAATTACTCAGTATTAGTCGGGAGTTAGGAAGTTTAATAAATAACCCCCGTGCCTCGGAAAGCATGTTAAGCCGTAGGTCCTGCGACTGACCTCTCTCCGGCCATGTCCAATTGCTGTCTAACCGGACTATGAGAGCGAAGGAACATTGAGTGCAATTGTGTTTGCGCACACACTTGTGAACTATAATATCTCCTGCGCAGATGGGTAATCCTCGTTTAAATTTGCCGCCGTGACCGATATCGGTTAGGAGAACATTACTATTCTCTATTGATCTACTATTTGGTGAATTCATTTTGGCATGATTGGGACGGCTCCACAGACAGCCCGTATAATATACAATTATACATACATCATTTTATGTCATGACGCCCGCAATCCCCGACGGGGCAGACAGAGTCCAAGAAGCTGTAAGTTCCTTGAACCAAAGATAACCGAAAATAGAGTAGACATGTGGGTAGCTCGTCGAGTACATAGTATAAATCAGGTAATGGGTATTGGAAAACTAAGAGGAAATTTAAAGAGCGGATTACATAGGTACCTTTTTTTTAAATCAAATATACAATATTTACAAAATTTTATTGAAATCTAGCAATAGTAGGTCGTTTATTTTTTGCTGAAATAAACAATAAAAAATAGGACAGTTGTAAAACCAATTTTAATGTCCAACAACTATTTTATTTAGAATTACAGTGCCAATTATACTTAAATTTGTTTGTAATTATTTAATCGAAATCAGTACTAACTTTCCTGTAATGTAAACTCATTCACACAAAATACGAATTTTGTAATATCCACAATCTTTTTACAAATCCATCACATTAGAATATTAACATGAAATATAAAAAATACCATCACATACAATTTTTTTTTTTGTATATGAACATATTTTTTTTTTATGTTGCTGTCTCTCTTCTACGCACCGGCATCCAAAGCTGAAGGCAGCGCGGGCCGTCATTAAAAGGCTTTTAATTCTTGATGCTTTCTCCATTCACATGCCCGATACACGACCTGAAACAAAATATGAAATTGTTTGCAATATGTTCGCGTCTACTCGTCGTCATGACTATAGTATAGAGTGCCTTTTCGTTATTTAATTACTGAACTAGTTTTTTCCGGAACTTTGTTCACGTGGAAATCCTTTTCCTATGTTACCGTTACACATAAACATTTCATCTAACCTATAAACTATGAAAAACAATCGCTGATAATCTGACAATGGAGATGAAAAGTGACCATAAAAATCCTTTTGTTTTTTACTCATAGAAGCGTCTTTTTAGATTTTTAAACAATCTGTTCTTAATAACCCTAATTAAGTTTCACAGACCTTCGATTTAGCTAAAATTCAATTCGTGACTTTGTATCAAATTTTATGATACCGTTACACCGTTGTGGTCTGATACACGAAATGGAATAGCTGGAGTTTTGTTTTTTCAGTGTCGTATTCATAAAGTGTGTTTTTATGGATTTTTACGCAAAACCTTTTCAAAATACCCAACCTGACCAGTCCGCTTGAACTAAAAATACAGTAGGTACCTACTTAAACAATAGAATTGGACGCAACTTTAGCATACAAATTATAAGTTCGGCGACAATCAAATGTTACGATACCATTACGACATCTGGCGATGAAAATGAAATATGGCCATAGGAATTCCATTTTTAAATCGTGTTTTTAAACTTTTTTACACAAAACCTTTTTAGTAAACCCAACCTAACCCGTCCGTTTGAGCTAAAAATCTCAATAAACACACCCCGCGGTACGACAGCCGCAACAAACAGCTCGCACACACTCGTCGCGTTTGCCGTGACACTTTGTGACGACTCGCTTTTTAATTAGCGTAGTCCTCTTTGTGGCAGGCCGTGTAAATTAGCCTGTGATGTGAAGTGCGCCGCGGAGCCGACGCGTTCCATCATTGGCCCCGTTTTTATAGGCGGCTTTGTGCTGAGCATTAGCAAATTATGCTGGGACTCGCGAGATGCTGATTGTGTCGGCTACGAACTTGTCTCGAGAGTTTCAATCATTTTTTTTTACTTTGAAGTAGTGATTATGGGAGAATTAGTGTACCTAGTGCGTAAATAGTGTGTGCAGATTTTCTCGCAATTATTTCTTTTTGTTTGTGCCAACTGCGTTCCTTGCCTAGCATCGTAAATGGTATATCGGGTTTTGGGTGTGTGATTGTGTAGGCGACGAGAAAATGTTAAAGTTGTTATATTTTTAGATTGTTATGAAAAATATGTCACATTATAATTAAAAGCTTACAGTCAAGAATGAACTAAAGATTAGCTTGATTGATTATGGCGCATTCGGTAGTAACCTAATCCTATGCCCCAATATATTTGGGTGAGATCCCCACTTAGGCCAATTGTGTATTTGTAATTGTGTATGTTTTATAATGTTCTTTGATTGGACCAGAAACGTATGTGAAGCATAATTATATATTTTTTTTCAAGTTTATAGTAGGTTTTATTTGAAAATCAGGTGATCAAAACAACATTTCATCCCTTTTTTGCATACCATCAGTGACAACACAGCTGCATTGCACAAACATAAAAAAAAATATGCAAGTCTCTTTTAAATCGGGCCTCATTTTCCACGCATCAACTAAACAGTGGCGAATGACTTTGAGCCGACGTCGGTACACCATTCAGCTCTCGTCGGGCCCGCGTTTCCTCCAGACTTGCGTTTTGTCCTAGGATGCCTATGCCCGGTACGCTAATACGGCTTGTTAGCCGTACAATGATGTATTGTAATCCGTAAAATAATACTGTTAAGTTGACATAATGAGCTTGTTGAGACTGCGTTTGAAATGAGAAGACTTTTTTTATGTGGTAGCAGCGTATTTGTAGAAGGAATGCGCTTTTGTTTTGTTTGTAACAGTTAATTAAAAAAAAAACTTATGAATTCTCTCACTTTTGATTTAAGTGAAGTAACTGTTGGGTCTTGGAATTACTGAATACGCAACTTTATATATTTTTTTGATGCGTTATTTTCAGTAATATTATTCTGAGTGGTAGCTGATAATATAGGTAATCAGTTTACATGAACGGAGTATTAGTAATTCACATTACTTTTGCTTTGTCTATGGTCTATTTTATGATTTCATATTGTTAACAATTTGAATAACCAATTAAAAAATCAAATAACGACCAATCAAAAATGAACTTTAAAAATATATATATTTAAAAATCACACCAAAAAAATTAATTCTAGGACTAATTCTATAGGTATTTGTGAAATTTAATTATATTTAGTGCCTTCAAAACGCTAATTACAATCTTTATCTCATCCCACTAATTCGCAACATTAGTTACGATTTAACTAATGGCATTACACATTATCTATTCCCATAGAAGCCACACATAACTAATACGAACTTTTCGCGCAAATCTTAATGAAACAAACGCGACCCCAAGGCACCGTATCGCATAAGAATTTTAACTCCCATAGTTTAGGCGCGAAGATTAAGAAATCCCAATCACGGTTCAGATCCTTGCTCGCTAACTTCGCCCTGAGAGGAAACAGGATAGATATACTTTCCCCATACGTGTAAAAGGGATGGAGGTATTCAGGGTTGGCGATACATGCCTCTGACATAATGATATATTAATTTCTGTCGCGAGCTGCTATTGTTTTGTTAGGTATTTTACGAGACACATGGTCATTAGGTTTTCATAGTTCGGTAAAGGCTGCTATGCTGCTTTTGATGGCGTCTTTGTGTATTTAATGATAGAAATGATAAATTGCCGGGCGTTAAATAGTGATGTTCAGGCCGAGATGTGCGTTTTATTGTTTGCATGAGGAGGTTTTGTTGGCTGATTATGGTATTTCTTGCGTTGATGGGGTTTTCATGACGCGTTAGACGATGGGAAATTTGGTTTGCTGCTTTTTGGGTGAAGGAGAGGCAAATGACTGTAGTATTAAGTATGTAAATGATTTACTTAGTTAGCTTTCAAAATTTGATTGTTATCTATACTTACTAATATTATAAAACTAAAGAGTTTGTTTGAATATTTGATTGAACGGACTAATCTCAGGAACTGCTGGTTCGATTTGAAAAAAATATTTTAGTGTTAGATAGCCCATTAATCGAGGAAGGCTAAGCTATATAACAATATTCATAAACGCGGGTAAAACCGCGGGCACAGCTAGTTTTTAATAAATGCACAATTAATTAGGCCCTGTTATCCCTTTGGGCCTTAAAGGCGTGGTATATAAAAAGTATGTAGTAAATATAGTCTATTATTAATACAATTTATGTCATAAAAAAATAATACGCCTATTCGAGGGCCATAAATTCATACTTTGAATGAATAAAGAGTTTGTAAAAAATGTTGTGTTTATTTCCTTTTAGAACCTGTCAATAAAATATAAATGTATACCTATACAACGATTCAACAATTGCCTATAAAAAGATTTTTTAAAAATAAATAATAAAATTTTCCATACTGACACCTATAGATACTAGGTGAACGGATAGACAAACTCAAATACGTTTGTCAACATCCATGACTCGAGTACAAATGTCCATGTTCATCACACGAAACATTTGTCCCTAGCGAGATTCGAACCCGCGACCGTTGGTTTCGTGGCCAGGCTCTGACCACTCGACTAATATTTATATATGAATTAATATCAATCATGACAGTACATTTAAGACCAAATTGGGAATTGCTTATTATATTGACTGCAAACCATCATCCGACTTTACAAAATCAGCATCAGTTGATATTTTAAATAAGTACATCTTGCATCTTTAGCTCAAGTTATCAGTCTTGAGTCTTGGCCCGTTCCTTCATTCGTGAATATAACAGTTCCCGCCGTCCAATAACATCTCAATACGTTCATCGATATCTTATATCAAGTGGAGGTAAGTACACCGAGGATGCAAGACTCTAATGAGGGCCTTTGATACAGATACTCTTGGCTGTGACGAGTTTTACGTCATACCATACTATATTGGACATAGTCATTTACTAACGAGCGTTTATGTATCAAAGAAGGTAACTTTAATAGCCTTTTTGTGAGTGAGTTAGGTTGTTAAGTACTAACTGATGTCTGACTGATGTCAATATTGTAATCGATATATTTTAAACATTTATCAGAAATATTTACCTCTTTAATACAATAGGCAAGATGACTAAAAAAATTTGCATAGTCCGTCAGAAATATTGAACACGTATTTTTTTATTTATTTGTCAAACAACCATTGACTAAGATAAATTCATTCAAGTTGCGCGTGACGTCACACATTCGTACACTTTTACTAAATAGTGACGTCGCAAGCCCCCACTCCAAAACTTTAATGCTCTTTATCTTTATGATTTGTTGTTAATTTGATAAAGCAAAAATATGTCTTTAGTATTTTTGTATAATCTAACTGACGGACTAAATAGAATTATAGTTTTTTAATGCAGTCTTCATCCCTATTATTGATTTACCTACAAATTATATTAAAGCATTTATTAACTTGTATGATATGATATATAACACTAGTCAACAGTTTTTTTGCACAGAATCAACTCATTGCCTTTTTGATAAAACAATAACAGCTGATTCAGATTCCGTCATCCAAATTTGATCATCAGGCCACATTTTTGAGATATTAGAGAACAAATTGGCTTTAAGGTCTGACTTCAGTATTAATACATCCATTTATTAATACAACATTTTTCATATCTTTTGTCTTTTGTGTAAAGAAATAATCCCAAATTGTTGATTAACAGTGTAAATTATATTGCTATACTAATGTATCGCAAAATATTCGCATTAGAATGGTATTAAGAATTCGTCCATATAAAATGCGCAGCTTCGAATGTACGCAAAAAATATGGTAAAGCTTAACTAGACTTAACTTTGCATAGAATCATAGTAGAAGCTTAATTCGAAGTACATTGAAATTTTCAGCATTCTGACTATCAATCGCATGTATTATGTTCACATTTTATTAATCTTTATGCTGTTAAATAATACAACAAAAATCGTTTCAATGGCAGATATTTGAATGTTTCTAGGCAAATGACAAAAAAATGTGACGTGATGGAAAATTTTTTATAATATAATTGTATTATGCTGGTACTGATAATTAGAAAAAAGTATTAAATTGTTATGTGGCAAAAAAAGAGTGTAATTTTGTTGACTAGTGAATTAAAGAGGAGTAATCCTATTCAAAATTACCTAAGATTACAAAGGGCTTATCTCGGTAAAATCAAGTTTTATCAAGTCTAGACAGATGGTAGATTTTGCTTTACCAACGAACCATGTGTGTTTTTTGAAGTTGTTTTTTAGAAAAGTGATAATTTTGTTGTTTAATGTCATGTAATTTTAGAAACCAAACTACTTAACTTAAAAATTTCAGGTTTATATATTTCATATCTTCATCCGTCAAGGCCGATTTTATTCTACACTAGTAAATAACCAGCTGGCAGCAATAAACGTCGTAATAATAACAGACTGGTGTTAAGTATCAATGATTGCCCCAAAATGTAATAATTGGCGTCTCGAATCAGCCCTTTGCACATGGCGAGGTACCTACTCTAAATCCGCCCGTCATCCCCGCGATGGGGGTAGCTACTTAAGTTTTTTGGTATGAACCCTGTAATCGATAGCATGAAGATGTTTAATTTATGGGGATGGACTAACACGCATCTGGTGCAATTTTTCTTGAGGTGCCTAAAGGTTAAATTGCTAAATAAACCTGCAAAAGACAGCTTATATTAGTATTTTGGTAGAACTCAAAAAAATTGTTTTGAACTTCTGATTGAGATGATTTGGTCTATGTTACAACATGAGGTGTTGCTTAATCTATACTTATAATAAATCTGTAGAGAGGTCAATTCTGTACATGAAATATATTTTCAAAATAACTGTCAGGGGGTGATTAGTGATCGATAATGATGCCAAAAATGCAATCAGTAAAATTTTTGTCTGTCTGTCTGTATGTTCCTTATATATACAAAACTACTCGACGGATTTTTACGAAACTTGGTACAATTATTCTTCATACTCCTGGGCAGGTTATAGTATACTTTTCATCACGCTACAATCAATAGGAGCAGAGTAGTGAAGGGAAATGTTGGAAAAACGGGAGAAGTTACTCCATTTTTTAAGCTTCCGTCGCGTGTGCAGCCTTAATAGTTAAAGTTACATAGAAATCATGTATGACGGAAATAGTCTTTATAATATTAACCATAAACGCGGGTGACACCGCTGGCACAGCTAGTTTTGTAATAATTCGGCAATATTCAAAGCTTTTTTTATTCTGACTATTCATCCATGTATTTTTGGCTTAAACCGATTTTATAAAGGCTATTCCGAAAAACTATACTACTATTTCCCTTCGGGGATTATAGGCGTGATGTTATGTGTGTATGTCTTTCGAAAAAGTGTTGCTGGCTTTATGGAGGACATCAAAAAAGTCATGGAAAATCCTGAATCAAATGTTCAGTACGCCTAGTTAAATGCTGGAAATCTTTCGTTGCTTCCAAATGGTATCACTCTATTCGTTAATAGAAAACCTAACAATTCATCTGCCTCTTATAGTACAGGCGGCCCTTAGTTTAAGATCACATAATCCACATCCTTGTCTAGCTAGAGAATCTTCATGATTTATCACACCTATATATAACGGTAAACCCCAGAAATATATACAATTAAACGAGATTAAAGCTGCGCAATACGGACACAATAAACATAATTCAAAAACAAACCCTCGAGGACAGTCGTACCCAACTTTACGTATTAATTAGAGTCATAGGAACCCACACACAGCGGAATATTTTACCAGTCTATCCGACATTTCTTATCCAACCCGCTTTAAACGTCGGAAGGGCAATGGGCCCTTGGAGTGTCATTCATCAACAACTCGGTCCCAACTTTGCATGTACCAAAACCTTATAGTACAGGTGGCGATGACAAATTCATGCAGTCATGTCGAAAGCGGTGAAATTTTGATTGCGCCAAGAATATATGTATAATGCGAAACTTGATGCAGTACATAAGTATTTATATTTTTTATACAGTACAATAATATTTTGCTAAAATTCTAATGGTATATACTTTGTTCTAAATATGATTTGTAGAATATTCTAATATTTTCTTAATACCTACATATTTGATATATGGGCGTGCAACTAATTGTTATTTTGAAATTTACTATGTTTTTTTGGTTTAAGAGTACATATACAGTAGATAAATATGGAACATGTACAGAACAGTTTAAAAGCACTAGATGATTTTTTAACCGACTTCAAAAAAAAGGAGGAGGTTCTCAATTCGACTGAATTTTTTTTTTTTTTTTTTTTTTGTATATATGTTACTCGATATCTCTGAGAATTGTTAACCGATTTCCAAAATTTTTTTTTTAATCGAAAGGGTTTACTCCCGAATTGGTCCCATTGCCACCAAGTCAGGATCTGATGAAGGGATCCCAGGAAAATCGAGGGCAACCCTCAAACTTTATAGGCACGTACAATGTGTTTTAGACATTTTCTAAGATTTTTCAAGTATTTACGTATGGTACTTATCATCTTATGATGGTGAGCTGATGATGGAAGGTACAAATCCTTAACGATTAGGAAATAGTTTATGATTCTTTAAATATTGTTATCTTCGAGAATTGTAAGACGATTTTTAGAGTTCTTTTTTTTATTCAAAAGGGTATATCCTGGAGTTGGTCCTATTGGTACCACATCTGGATCTGATGAAGGAATCTTAGGCAAATCGAGGGAAACCCTCAAGTATTATAGGCGCGTACAATCTATTTTAGTTATTTTCTAAAACAATTCAAGTATTTACGTCTGGTATTCATAATCTCATGTTGCTGAGCTGATGATGGAAGGTGCAACTCCTTAACGATTAGGAGTTTGTGGATAATTCTTTCAATATTATAGGGCCATATTGAGTGTTATTCTCGAGATAGTTTCAATTTCACCAAGTCTTGGTCTAGTGATGGGGTTTCATGAAAACGAGGCCCACTCTTAAATTTTAACGACATGTTAAGTGTTTTATTTATTTTTTCTACAATGATTCCAGTATTTGCGTCTCGTACTCATCATGTTATGTTGCTTAGCTGATGATGAAAGGTATAACTCTTTGAAGATAAGTAGTTTTAAGTAATTCTTTAAACATTAAAGGCTCGTTATACCTTTTCGCCTTTAGTCTCATAAGACCGGCACTGTCTCATTAAAGCAGCTCGTTTTGATTTGGTCTACCTACCTATTAATAAATTTCACTAAAAAGTAACAAATAAGTTAAATTTTAACAAAAATAAAAACCGACTTCAAAAAACCCCGCAAAAAATGTTTATAAAAAACACAAGTAAAAACTGCCATAATAGCTATTTAAATGTCTAAACACTAAAAAGTATAAAATAAATTCTTTCGACTGCTTCGATGAAAGTATTAATCTTTAACACGTATTTCAATATTTACAATAATCAGTTAGTTTTGGAGTCGGTGCCAGCCAAACTAAGAAAAAAGTAGACACTTAATAACAAATTACCTTACTAATAACAATATGAAACAAATTAGTTAAAATATGAGTATATTAATTTACTATTGATTTTGTATATTCAAAGCCTATTTTACCACCCTTCACCAAGAAACAAATAATTGCAAATTCCGAAATGATGATATAATTATAAATATTGAAATACGTGTTAAAGATTAATACTTTCATCGAAGCAGTCGAAAGAATTTATTTTATACTTTTTAGTGTTTAGACATTTAAATAGCTATTATGGCAGTTTTTACTTGTGTTTTTTATAAACATTTTTTCATACCTTATGTTACTCAAACGCTGTAAAGCTCTGCTTATGTCAGAATACGGTTTCAGTCGTTATTTTGTTAATAGCGATTCTTTTTAACTTACGTCTCATTTTTACAAACGCTTCAATTCCACCGCCACCTCCTAACCTATTATTTGCCATACTATAAAACTGAACCAAATGTTCTTCATTCGGGATAACAAAAATAACCCCTATTCTTACGCCGTAAAGTCCACTTCGTCGGAGCAAGTACGTCATGAATCCGTCGTTTAATGCTTAATTATCGTACAGGCTTGACTTAGGGCAACCCTTTGGAAATTTTCGCCAGTTTCGGTCACCCTTCAGGTCCGGTGCAGTGGTATACAAACTGAGGTGGAGGGTCGTTTAATATTGCCATTAGTGTGACGGCTAGGTGGGAGGGGGGTTTAAAAGGAGTAGAAATGTCCGCAGTAGATATTGCAAGGGTAATGAGGAGATAAGATTATGTATTCTTTGAGAATTTAGTTCTCTGTCTCATGATGGTATGTGGCTAAATAGTCACTTGTCACCTGTACTATCTATCAAACTTAACACAATTAATACTTTCAGCTAAAAGTGGTCTTGTTTGGACTTAGCTTACCTTTTCGGGAACTGCGGGCTTTTATCCTGAACTTACGTTTCTTTCATCACGGACAGCGGAACCGACCAATGATATTTTGCCACTCCAAGAAGGTAACAAAGCGTCAATAAGACTAATCCACTACTCTCTCTAAACTTTCGGTGCATTAAATGATGCGCCTTTACAAAATTATATTTAAAAAGGTAAGTGCAAAAGTGAAAACTTCACGCCACTTCCCAGCGGGATAGGCAGAAAGAACCGAACGCCATACGGCACGGTCCTTACACACCTCACTCGCTTCTCGTGTATTTAACTGAAAATGTGCAATGTTTCAAATATACCTTGCTCTACCTAAAGTACAATACATCGAATAACACATAATAACATCACATAACAAGCCTAATGTTCATCACAGCGCATTAACAATCGCGTTCACGAGCCAGCACGCCGCGCCAATAGGAGAACATATTGCCGCTTGATAATATCTTTCGATTCGGCGCCACTCGACTCAAGCTTATAGGGTGACCAACTGCTGCCAAATTATAGAGAAACTACTCGGGCTTCCCGTTAAAATGGTGTTATAAATTTTATACACGATTTTTACTGTGGAATGTCGATGTTCCACAGTAAGGATATACTTAACTAGTTAACTTAACTAAATGATTTTAAAGAGTTTAAATTTTAATGCCAATTATTTAAAAGGAAACCTTATTTTTTGGATTTTTTATTATTTTAGAAACCTTGTACTAGTATGTAATATCTAACTCATAACGGAAAAAATCTAATAATCAAGACTTTTGACATTCATATCATGTTCATCGGACAGATATCTACTTACCGTCAATTAATTGAAGTGGTCATCAATCAAAGATGATGATGATGATGATGGTCATCTTAATACTAATACTCGGCTAAATCTTCAATGAACATTAACTGTATGACTTGGTATAAATATTAACTTAATCTGTAAATTTTAATTTTTATATTCAATCTGGCATTGAAAAGTGTAACTACCGAGTTTCTTGCCGGTTTCTTCTCGGTAGATGCGACATTCCGAACCGGTGGTAGATTCAAATTGTTCTATTTTGTACCTTTTACTTGACGATTTACAAGTGCTTTTTTGAGGCCCACGTACATAAAGATATTTTTGACTTTGACTTTGACTATCTATATAGCAGCAAACAATTTGATTTCCTTATGATACATACTATCTATTTTATATAAAGCTAATTAAATTAAATCGTGTCAAAATGCAATCATCTCATAAATTGTCTACCGCAATCCTTATATCTGTTGTGGTGAATTCCCCACGCAGTCCGCACATAGCCAAGTGATTATTTTATAATTTTATAGCTTTCAAAGTAGATATTTAAAACGTATTGTATAGGTTACATAACAGACAGCTATTGACAATTTGTAGTTTAATCCAAATGATTCAGATTGGAATTGGGATACTTTAGAATGCACAAATACAGAATTATAACATAATTAACTAACTAAACTTCACGCCACTTCCCTAGCGGGGTAGGCAAAGAGAACCGAATCCCATATAGCACGATCCTTACACACCTACCATAATACTTGTATATGTCATCTAAGTTAAAAATAACGCGGAAAAATCCTGCAAATACCAAAATCATAGTCACCTCTCCGTACGTGGCTAAGTCAAGGAGCCAACGAGATTTTGACCAATTTACGACGTGCCAGGCGGAAAGATAAGCCAACACGGCTTAGCGAGGGGCTCGCTATTTGAAAACTAATTTTGCATAAACATACCCTGTTATGCACTTAACAGTGAGAGGTGTCTCGCATTCCGCGCCAAACATTAATATTACACTGACGAACCCTACTTCGATTATTACGAATCATTGGCGTGGAATATATCTATTATATATAATAAGTAATGTTGTTGAAAGATTTGCATATTACTTAGTGCAGGTAAAATTTTAGAGGTTGTTTAATTTAATGTTTGTCACTTTAAATATTATAACAGCTGAAATAAATTAGACGCTATTTGGTACTTAATGAAGTTGATTTTTAAGTAGCGCAACAATTGTTCTTTTATCGCGTTAAAATGTTTCTGTGATTTAAAATCTAATTACTTAATTATTAAGTTCTATTTTTACATGTATTATTGAATGATTTACTTGATGACCTTTTAAAATCATCCGTTTTGTAATTTATTAGACAATTATTTTACCGGACAATGGAGTAATATTTTTCTATTGTTAAATACAAAATTCGACGCATAAACTATAATACGACTGATTTAAAAGTACTTAGTTGCGCTCACATATTTTAGCTGACCATTGAGCCCTTAAAAATCAAATCTTAACCGAAAATCAAACCCAGATTTGTTTAACTAGTATCAAATATATAGACCAGTTGATCCTTTATCAAGTACCAACAATTTAAAGAAGTTAAAATAAAATAATCCTCAAAAGTAAATTGGAAACAGTACCATCAAGCACATCTAACCGCGCAACAACACACAATAACAAAAAGGACAAACTAAGACAAACCAAATACAAAGATAAGGTAACCCCACACAAAGTAATCTTTCCAGGGGGCCCAAGTTCCTCAACTTGGAACGAAGTTGGAATAACTTTAGAAGACCAAGGGCTGTTTAGAAAGGACCCAACTTAGCCCAACCCTGAAATATTAATGTAGTTTCAGAGAATCCTATATGAGAGGTGTACCTATATGCTTTATTTGCTAATGGGCCCGTACGGCATTGAGTATTTATCTGTAGGTAGGCGTGAGCCTGATTCGATTTAGTTAAAAGAAAAAAATCATTCTTAATGTCGCTTTAAATCCAGAATACGAACTCGAAATTGAATCAAAACTTATCGCATTAAAGCGTCATTGCACTGCAACTTCTCCAAAAAAATATTGTTACCAAAGTTTTCGATAGGAACATGAAAAATCAGGCATTCCTTGATACAACTGTTAAAGAAACTTCTAGAATTATTTGGTGATCGTCAAATTTTATGTAATGTTATGAATGACGCTGTTTTTTTTTCATTTTGGTTATACGTACTTTTGATTAATTACGGGTACATTTTTCGACTGTCCAATAAATAATTAATAATTATTGATATGCAATAATTACTAAGTAATACATAGGATCATGATATACGGCTTTTTATTTCTCTAACCCTCTTGTTCTTAGCGACATGTCCCATTCTTGGTCAGGGTCACTTCGACCACATTCTTAGACATGCTTCCTTTTTTTATTATTTGTACTTGTAAAGAAGAACCTAATAAATATTATTATTATTATTTTTCCGTTGGCTCAGCCACCCAAAGTGTTTCTTGGGCCAATTATCCTTACCTCTCTATATTTAACTAATTGTGCATTGTACTCACTGCCTAACGAATGATAATTTGTATAAGTATATATATTTTTTTAAGAATTAAATTACAAGTATAGCCGTAGAATATAACCTTTTATATATGAAGTGCGTTATCATCAGACAGCTCAGCATCTCTCGCTCTTTCAAACAACCCATTTGACACCAAATAAAATTATCTTCATCTACATTTTAATCACACACGAACATTCGGCACGCACACACGCAAGCCGAGTTCCCAACATGGCACACAAAGTTAGGGGTGGACTACACTCGTGTCCTTCCTTTTGATTGCAATTAATTCGGAAACTAGGGGGAAGGGGGTAGGAGGGTTCAGGGGTGGGGAAAGGGTTCGTCCGGCCAATGCGCAGGGCCGAACTTGGAATGAATTGGAGTTAAAGTTGGTACAAGTGTTTGGTTAGGTTGCCGGTCGTTAGTGTTCAGTTCTCGATTGTTATAGCAAGTATTGTTGCGAGCTTGGAAAAACATGTGTGCTATTATTGTTATGGCGAGGAACTTAATTGTAAGGAAAATTAAAGTTTCGCGGTGAATTTGTAATTCTTAGTATGAATTTAGGATTACGTTTATATTGAGATGTAAATTTATTTTCATGAAGTTGGTTATTATAATTCGACTACACTTAAAACTTTTAGAATTTTTGATTAAGAATAACATCGATAAGTTTTATGACTTCGAAATTGGTTGAGGCAAACACTTCAATATTAAATAAATCTGTAATGTATTTTTTCTTAAATTTATAAACGACTAAAGAGTAAATGTATACAATTGTTAAAAACTAATTATTTATTTTACAGGATACCTACCATTTGCGTTAAATGCAAACGCGTATGATCTGTAACATGATCACAAACCCGGTACTCGATACACCTATAACCGCCTTTACGACATGCTTGACAAGGAAAATTGTTGGTACATGCTTTTGAGGCCACACCAACACGTGACAAAAGGCTTTTAAATCGTCGGAAAATTTTGTTGTACATCCATACATTTTCCAGTCCGCCCCTGCAAGTCAAACGGACTAGCTCGCCTCCGTAAAAATACCCAGACGTTTTTATCTTTTGCTCATGACCTGTGCTGTTTGCTCTCACAATTAGCGACTTGCTTTACCAAAGGGACTGTAAGGGAATTGATGCCTTAATATCGGGAGGTTTGTTGAGAAAGTCTATTTTACCTTGACCTAATATAGATTATTTGCTGAGGTTTTGATAATGTAGAAAACGCCTCATTGATTAAATAAATAAATAAATAACTTTCCGACTACATCACATACATTGATCTGACTCCGAGGTAAGTAGCTTATGCACTTGTGTTACGGATATCAGAATCAACAGTGGTATTACAAATATATACTTAAATATTAGATATTCACACCCAGACACAGAACAAACACAAGTATTCATCATACGAATGTTTGTCCTGGGTGGGAATCGAACCCACAACTCTTGGAGCATGGGGCAGGGTCACTACCGAATGCGCCATCGAGCCAGTCAAGTCGATTTATCTAGTGTTTAACGTAGTATGTCTGGAAAGCGCGAGATGGTAAGTCTAGCTATTCCTGTCTGTAAGCCATTACCATTGATATTCAGTGCTCGGTTTCAAACCAGTGGCTCACGGATGTAAGATGATATTTTTCTTACAAGCGACCACCGATAGATACAAACATCCCTTAATTGGACTTTATTATTGAATTTTAAACATTCAGAGTCATGGACTGTTTCTTTAAAAGAGTTATAGGATTTTACTCTTTAAGGCCCGATTTTTTAAAAGTCAGATAAGAATTAACTGACCGATAAAGTATAAAGTCACTAATTTGCGGATGTCGTATGGTAATTCACTCAGGAAACAGGCAATGACATTTTACAATCATCCGGATTGTGATTTATTAGATTGTTATCTTTTATCTGACTTCTGTAAAATCAGCCCTTAACCATTTAACCATTTTAGCTAAAAAATAAAATTTTGTTTGAGTAAGTGGATAATAAAATAGCAATATGTAGCAAACTCTTCATCAATACAATTATGAACTCTATACCCAATTTGTCACTACAAAATTTGTCACCTTAGGCATGCCAGGTAAAAAACGCAGTTAAATAAATAAATAAATATCCGACTACATAACATACATTGATGTGACTCTGATGTAAGTAGCTTAAGCACTTGTGTTACGGATATCAGAATTAACAGTGGTATTACAAATATATACTTAAATATTGGATATTAACAACCAGACACAGAACAAAAACACAAGTATTCATCATACTAATGTTTGTCCTGGTTGGGGATCAAACCCACAACCTTTGGCGCATGGGGCAGGATCACCACCGAATGCGCCATCGAGCCAGTCAACCAGTCAGCACAGTTGGTACATTATTTTTTAAGTCCCAGACTAATATGATAATGTTTTAATTGAGGATCTTGGATATATGTTACAGTATTGTTTATAAGATACAACTTGTCATATATACCAGTATAATATAGTATTCTCAAGCGTATATTCTCTAACAGTCCAGCTATTAAGCGCCCATACAAGCCTATTTAGTAATATAAGGGGTCCAAGAAACTTGCTAATTGCATACGCTGTGTTGATCGCAGCCGCTGCCGGGAACTCTTCGCTGAACATACACACGGACAGACATATATACTCGTATGTATAGAGCACTAGATCTTACTATTGCAGTTTTATTAGGTATAGTATTCTATATATGGAAATGCAACGGGAACGTTTAATATAAATGCGTAATTATCTAAAGAGCTCTGTTACAGACCTAAAGCAATAATTTGGGCCTTAATAATAATAATAAAGAAATAAATTATCCAGACTGACGCCAGTTCCCTAGTTCTTAACTAAGTACCTATGTATGCTTGTAATATAAATACTAGGTGAACGGATAGACATGCTTAAATACGTTTATAAACATCAATGACTCGAGTGCAAATGTCCATGTTTATCACACGACACATTTGCCCCTGGCGGCATTCGAACCCGCTACCCTTGTTTCGTGGCCAGGATCTCTGACCACTCGACCAACGGGCCAGTCAATACAGTCAAAAAGCGCATAGGCAATTTTTTTTTTATTTGGCAAATCCTCGTTGAGATTGGCCGCCGTGGCCGATATTGGTTAGGAGGAGATTATTATTATATTAGGTTACTTTTTATTCCGGATAATTTTAAAAGATTCCAAGTGATATACTAACGAGCGTTTTTATCCGTCCGAGTTACATATAAAAAGTAGGAATGGACACAAGCTATTATACAGATAATTTGAAAAATTATTACCATAAAGCATTTGTATACCTATTCCCTGATATTTCTTAAATTTCATGTGAAACCTGAAAAACCAATGGATAATAAAAATGAATACTGAATCAAAAAACTATCATTCTATTTAGCCCTCAGTTAGATTATACAAAAATACAAGACACATATTTTTTGCTTTATTAATTTACCAAAAAAAATTATCTTATACATTTTTCTTATACGTTTTCAGTCACGGCGGCAATCTCAACTGCGCAGGAGATATTATAGTGCACAAGTGTGTGCGCAAACACAGGTGCACTTTCTATACCTTCACTCTCAGAGTCCGGTGAGACGGCAATTCGACGTGACCGGAGAGAGGTCAGGCCCAGAACCAACGGCTTAACGTATTTTCCGAGGCACGAGGGTGATTAAACCAACTTGACTGGTTGACTGACTCCGGACTGTTATTGAGTAATTTCAATATTGAAATGCTCAGTCACATTTTTTTTGGCCAGACCCGGGAATTGTACTCGGGACCTCTTAGTCCTTAGGCGACGCATGCTACAACTAGACCAACGAGGCGGTCACAAAAATTAACAAATAAAAAAAATCAAAGTTTCAAACTGTTTCGAAAAAATCAAAGTTTGTGACGTCACTTTCAAGTAAAAATTTTACCTAGATATGACGTCACGCGCAACTTGAATGCATTGTATCTTCGTCAGTGTTTGTTTGACAAACAAATGAAAAAATACGTGTTCAATATTTTTTTATAACCTAACTGACGGACTAAACATAATTTTTAAATATTAATGTCTCATATTATAACCGAATATTCGAGTGAAACTCACCCCTAATCTCAACGAGATAATATAACCGGTTCACAGAATCCTGTATCTATAACGTACTCTGGTCAGGTGAAAGGTCTCTGGTCAGGTGAAAGGTCACTGGTCAGGTGAAAGATCACGATCTCAATAGTAGGGTCAAAGGGATGCTGCAGAGATCATGATGATAATAAAAGACTGTACTTACAACAGAAGGGTTTATTTAGATGACCATACATTATGTAACATTTGACAGGTCAAGGTAGAGTCAGACTAATAAATAATTATTGTACACAAGGGTGTAAAATGTTTTTTTATTCATTTTAACGAAAGCAAGTAACATTAATTGTTCAATAAATTATTTTTTGATGTTAACTTTTCACTCAAAAGTGTGTTCCTGTATGTGTGTTAATTTTTTATTTTTATTGTTAATGAATAATAAATAAATAAATAAATAACATTTATTTGATCCAAAAAAAAGGTTACAAATTGTGTACTGCTACTAATATTCTGGTACTACTGCTACTAGTATACTGGTACTTATATCCAACTAGCCCTGCCGTTTCACCCGCGTTGTTATCGTGTCAGTGCTCGTTATTCCCTGATATAGTAGCTTTCGATAGATGAAAGAATTGTTCAAATCAGTTTAGTAGTTTCGGAGCCTATTCAATACAAACAAGCAAACAATCAAATCGTTCTTCTTTATAATATTAACGACAACTTTTGTGTTCGCTTAGAGTAGGTACTCAGATCCGTTACTGCTGTAACGCTATAACTTGAGATACCTACCGATTCCGCTAATACCTACTTTTTAGTAGTGTTCGTTATTGTCAGGTAAAGGTTCTTATAAAAGAAAAAAATAAAAAAGTTGCGCGGAAAAGAATAGGAATTGAAAATCCGAAAACGCGGAGTTACGAAGTGCGCTGTGTCAGCTAGTATGAAATAAAAACTAATTGATAGGTCAAAAAATTACGTTAATTATTAACCTGTATAGGCCAACGCAACAAGGTCGCAATTCGCGGCAATATTTTCGCACGTGACAGTACACAAGTTGTTGCCGTCGCCATGTTGCCTGCGGCCGCAACTCGCTCGGAACTGTCTGTGAGATATGGCAGATTAATTTATTGGCGGCTCATGGCGATTTGTGGCGGAGATAAGAAAACTACGGCCAGAGGTCATAGATACAACTAAATGCTTTAATATCTAATACAAACAGACACTGTATATAAACCGAAGCTAATATTGCGTGGTGGCAAGGGTCGATTCTAACACTGATATGTTCCTCTTTATTTTAAAATGAAGAGCATAAACTACAAGTTTTTTAAACTACAAGTTTAGCAGTAAGATATGATCATCATAAAATCTGCCTATTGAAATAACTATTAGACGTATCCATGATTGTTTAATGATGGTTAAAATATTTTAAAACAAATAGGTATATAAATAAAAAGTCAAAACAAAACAAAAATATTTTATTTAGATAACATATCATGGGTAGTTATGATTTGATTAGTCTTATACATAGTTAAATATCATCTTCCCAGCGTTATGTCCCGTATTTAGACGGGGTCCGCTTAGACCATGATCCAGGATTTAGCGAGTCTGGTAATTACATTGAAGCGACTGCCGATCTGACCTTCGTAACCCTAAGATAGGAAAACCAGTCAATTTTTGGATCATGGTTACAAATCCAAAATTGTTTGAATTTGCAGGTTTCATCACGATGTTTTCCTTCACCGTCGAGCTAGTGGTATAAATACGTACATAGACTTAAAAAATTCAGAGGTACGTGCCCGGGTTTGAACCCGCACTCCTCCGTTAAGAGGCGCATGTCCTTACCACTGAGCTACCACCGCTACATACATAGTGAAATATATCTACTGATATATCTGATATAATAAATGGTTTAAAAGTTAGAATGTCATAATGAATCGTCCCACGTTGTCGGGGACTCTAAAAGGATGTGCCAACTGTGTTCCGTGTCTAGCATATCGTAAAAGGAACTAATGAAATATTGGGTTTTGATTATGTAGACGACGAGCTAGCCGCTTGTCACTACTTTCTCACAATTTTCAATCTAACCCAGCTCAAATTATTTTAGGCTGAATTTTATTAAAGGGGCTTGCAGTCCCTTAGACTCTGCCTACCCCTTCGAGGAATACGGGCGTGATGTTATGTATGTATGTACATCATAATGTTTTTCAGCCATTAAAAGTCCTTGCTCCTAACTTAATCCAGTCGTATAAAGTAAGCTAAATTTTCTGACAATGTCTGTAGCAAAGCCTAGTTCCAGATAAATGGTCACTTATGTCCATGGAGATGTTGCACATTAGGAGCATTGCCAATACTGCAAGCCTAAATAGCGCGAGTTTATTCAAACTGTAAGTATACTTTACAACACGACCTTTGCAATTTGGGGTCAGATTAACCCGTTAACTTTATTTCGACTTCGTTTTTACGTACGTAGGTACGTAGATATTGATACCCTATACGTAATGTTATTCAACTAAGATGTTCGTCTCATGTTGGTCTGGGACTAAAAAAAAAAAAGAATGTGCAAACTGTGTTTTTTGCCGGGGTAACGGTATATGGGGTTGTGGGTATCTGAATGTGTTGGCGACGAGCTAGCCACTTGTCACTACTTTTTCACAATTTTCCATCTAACCTAGCCCATTGTCCCATGTTGGTCTGGGACTTAAAAATAATGTGCCAATTGTGGTCCTTGCCTAGCATGTCGTATAGACTAATTGTATATCGGGTTTTGGGTATGTGATTGTGTAGGCGACAAGCTAGCCACTTGCTAGTGGCAAGTGTAAACTTTTAGTAGTGCCAACTTTTTCACAAATTTCCATCTTACCCAGCCCAGTTTTATTTTTGGCTGAATGAGGTTAAAGGGGCCAGCTGCCCCTTTGACTCTGCCTAACCTTACGGGGATTATGGGCGTGATGTTATATTATGTTTAAGATGTTATCAAACAGGAATACTTATTGTCCGTCTGATGGTAATGCGAATGTAGTAGGGCCAGAGTTGAAGCTGCATAGGCTTCGGTATGACTGGGCCGCCTTAGTCTTAGAAGAAAAATAATCCGGCGTAAAATATCTGCTTCCAGTCGGAGGTCCAGTCTGTGAGGAATCGCAGCGGCCACGACGGAGTCGCTTGATTCTTCCGTAAAACCTCATGTTGGGCAACGTGACAGTCTTTGCATTGCAAGCTTATTTTTACTAAGTTCGTTTGTTTGCCACCATCTTTGTAGCACCATTTTTGCGGATGGACCGCAAGGATCCAATAGACCTGATAAAAATGATATTAAGTGGGAACAAATGGCACAGTGCAGAGAGGAGTGGCGGTCACAGGGGGAGGCCTTTGCCCAGCAGTGGAATTTAAATGGTTAAATAAAAAAAATAAAAATAAAATATATTTAAAGCCCTTTGCCTTTTTATATTTTTTACTAAGAACATCGCTATTATGTGGATTAAATACCATAAATACCATACGTATGAAAATCTATCGTAGCATTTACTTTTTTATCGTAAATGGATACGATTTACGGTAAAAAAGCTATTAATAAATTGACCAAACTTTTATCTTAAATTTTATATAGCAATACTTACATATTCACATTTAAATTTTATTTACACACATTAATTTTACCGACGACATCAGAAATACGTCTCGGACTGCATAATGCAATAGCCCTCCCCAGACTATCAGTCAGAACCCCAAATTGTCCTTATTGCCTTCAGAATAAAGTTTAGAACGGCCGATTTAAATTTGCGATGGGGTTGACCGTACACACATATACCCTAGACCCAAACCACAATGGATAGGACAGAGCATGAATATGCGCTCTAACCCTTCAGGTCCACACGGCAATTATTCAAAGAGAATAGTTTAACAGAAAGGATTGTAAGGACTGCCGCATCCATTCCGAAAAGCATCAAAACCATCCGAGCGTGGTAGAATTTTGAATCTTATTAGAAGAAAAATACAGCGTATAGTTGCGCGGAGCGGTTTTGATACTTGGAGTGAGTTTTGAAATGGAGATAGGGGTACGAAATTTCCGTATATTTAGAATATTTATACATTTGTCCGGAGTGGCTTTGGAGGACCGATGCGGATGAGGCAGTAAGTACGCGATAGGTACAATGATTTAGTACGGTACAGAGATTTCGGCGAAATTAGTCTGGTCTTGGCCGCCATTTTGTTTTGCCGGTCGTTTGTCAAAAGTGTGGAGATTGTGTGTCTATTTGGGTAGGCAGACCGTTTGTTATTGTGTACCTTTATTATTACCTACCACTGTGTTATACTACGGGTATCATTTGTAACGCAAATTGTAAAGAAAATAGGTGTCTTTGCGTGATTAATATTAGCAGGTGGTAATTTTAAGAAAATAAAATGGTATTTTTTAAATAATTTCAGGTTTCCTGTTTGATCAAATTCGAAATTTTTTACGATATAAAAAAAAAATGTTATAATATGTATGACCAGGATGACTATGAATTTTTTATTTTTGCTAAAACAGTTAAAAGCCTTTTACACTGGTTCCCATAGTCGAATCACGGATCTGAAACAATAAAGAAAAATATTAATTAATTTGAATTTATACAACTGCAATGTTTTCATTTATTTAGTTCGATACTATTTTTTTAAAGTGCTACTAAAATAATTTTATCGTCACTAAAATATTATTTAAACTCGAAAATTACAGTGATTATATTCGTCAAACTTAATAGTTAATTCTAAGATAAACAATAATATTTCTCGAAAATACCTATTCAAATAAAATATACTACGATACGAAAAAAACACTGTTTACAACAAAAAACACTGTTCTAACGCAACACTTACACTTGTCCTAACAAAGTTGATACTAAAAAACTAAAAAATAAACTAAACTAAACGTAATACTATATTATCTAACATTTACCAACGTAATACCTACAATAAACCAATTCAATACCTAGGTCATCTATCTCAAGGGCCATCGCCTAACTGGAATGGCCGAAAGAGGATAGACGCGAATAATTCAAAATCGATGTTTACACAAACGGCGGCGAAGTTAGTTCGCGCAGAACTTTGTGAATAACCAATAGCCGCTAATGTGATTCAAATTGTAGCTCGAGCCGGAACCGGCTATGTTGGATATTAATCGAATGTTCGCAATGCACCCTAATTTTGTTGGGTGACCCGGAAAATTGCTGTAAAAGTCCTTTAATTAAGAGCTAAAGCTAGATTGTGTCAGTGCGGCCAAATATTGATCAGAAGCAACTTTGTGAAAAACCAATAGCCGCTAATGTGATTCAAATTGTGGCTCGAGCCGGAACCAACTATCTCGGATATTAATCGAATGTTAGCAATGAACCCTAATTTCGTTGGGTGACCCCGGAAAATTGCTTTAATTAAGAGCTAAAGCTAGCTAGTGTCAGTCCGGCCAAATATTGATCAGAAGCAACTATATGAATCAGCAATAGCCGCAAATTTTATTCAAATAGGGCTCCAAGCCGCAACCGGCTATGTCGGATATTAATCGAATGTTAGCTATGAACTCTATGTTTGCTGGGCAAAACAAACACAACCATAACCGTGGCTAGCTCGTCGCCTGCAAAATAGCTGTATCTATTATTTTAAATATGAGCCAGTAGTCCGTCGCTAGAGAGGCAGTCCAAAGAAAAGATGGCATGACCCATTAGACGTCAATGCCCTACATTGCCAGAAACAGCTACTGACCGAGTTCTATGAAAAAAATAAGGGAAGCCTTTGAATAACAGTATAGGCTAAATAAAAAAGAGGCAAATATGTGAATAACCAATAGCCGTTAATGTGATTAACATAGTGGCTCTGAGTTGGAACCGACTATGTCGGACATTGAGCGAATTTTAGGAATTGCATTGGGTGAGCCTGGAAAATAGCTGCGAAGTGCTTTAATTATCAGCTTAAGTTAGCTAGTGTTGGTCTGGCCAAATATTTATCAGAAGCAACTTCGTAAAAACCATCAAACATAATCGGTTCGGTTTCGAGCCGGAACCGGCTATGTCGTTGTTAGGGTTCAATCAATATATCTCCTATTTATACTTAGAGTATCTATTTTCAGATGTAGAGACCTCATATAATAACCTAATTCCAATTAGCAACTAATAAGATTAATTAATTAAGTTTACAAAATTGTATGATTGGCATTTAAAAGAGTAACTATCGAGTTTCTTGCCGGTTTCTTCTCGATAGATTCTACCTTCCGAACCGGTGGTAGTATTATTTGTTCTTTTTTTTTGTATATTGACATTTTATAGGTGCTTTCTTGAAGCCTATATAAATAAAGATATTTTGAATTTGAATTTGAATTACATAAAAATGACAACAATAAATAAATTATTCCTATTCATACTTTCCGTTTCCATCAGTTAAGCTCGATGCTACTATAATAATTTTAATAGCAATGCACTTCCATAAGTATGTATGTTCTAACTGATCTGCAAGTCGAAAGAGAGATTACATATTCTGAAGCAGACAACTATAAACCTAACATTGCAAATAAAAAAAAATATAAAAAGTACATACAGACAAAAGTAGGTTTCTTCTTTAATCCTGGAAGACTGAAAGCGTTTTAACTGACCAATAAGACCTCTGCGACACAGGCGGGGTCGGCGCAAAACATTAGGCACATCCCACCCCATGACCCACCCCGCTATGCTAATAGTGTTCCGCTCATGGAATTTTGATGCTTACTACTCCGCATGGTCATTGCCATTTTCACAATTTCAGCGGAACCCCAGCGCTGTTGGTGTGGAAGAGGCTTTTGCATTGTCGCTAATATGAAAAATCCTAATGTAGTTAATTAAAAAGAAACTAATAACACAATATTGTTTTAACGTGAAATTGAATGTTTTAATGTTATTATTTGTCCCATGTTGCTCTGGGACTTAAAAAGAATGTGCCAAGTGTGTTTCTTGCCTAGCATGTCGTAAAAGACGACTAATAGTATATGGGGTTTTGGATATGTGATTGTGGTGTGTATTGCCCCAGTGGAAAAAGTTCGAATTTCATACTTCGAGTTTAGCAGATATTTTGTTTATGACATCGTGTCATTGTGCATGGTAAGTAATAATTTGTGCGTCAACCATTGCGGAGTTATTAATCAAAAACTGATTTCATTTATACATGCACAATTACCTCAATGTCATATACTATTTTTAAACCTATTTTTTTTCTGCGTCCACGGCATAAAAAAAGTTTAGTTTTTGATGAATAACTCTGCAATGGTTGGACGCACAAATTATTACTTACCATGCACACGACGTCATACACTAAATATCTTCAAAACTCAAAGTATGAAATTCGAACTTTTTTCGCTGGGGCATTACACACGTGATTGTATAGGCAACGAGCTAGCCACTTTTATTTTTGGCTGAATGTGGTTAAAGGGGCCTGCTGCCCCTTTGACTCTGCCTACCCCTTTGGGGATTATGGGCGTGATGTTATGTTATGTATGTCAATGTTATTTTTTTATATACATATACATTTATTTTTATTATAGCAGTGGTAGATTGATTTGCAAACTAACACCAGTTTGAGCCCAGACACGTATGTTTTGATTATTATCTTTTTTTATATTAATATCACTATGTAGTAAAAGAAAACGTCGTAGGCCTTATAAATGAATCAAAAACTTAGGACATCTTATTCATTCAGTAAAAAATATATTTACTTATTATTAACGTTACTTCAAAAAAAAATGCAATGCAACGACACTTCAATAGGAAGTTTTAACATGAGACTAAAAAGTTCTAATTTTATGCGTAGGTACTGTCTAATTTAAAAGTGGTCGTTTCAATCAAATAACGCCTGTAGATTCACAGTTTAGAAATCACCAATATTTTCCCAAGTCGGTCTCCACACTCCCGGCAGAAGATATGCACAGAATGTGGGTGTACACTTGATATTTTACGCGACTCGTTCCAGCAGCCATCGCATTAAACGAATAATTATTCCCAGTAATTATGTAAGTTTGTACGACTACGCACGACGGCGTATGTTTATTTGTACGGCTGAGATATTGTCTGCGAGAGACAGTAAAGTAGTTTAATATCATTGCTGGATAACGGCTGTTTATGACTTAAGTGCATGTGCAATGCAGTTGTACTGGGAATTAAAGTTGTGTGAATTTTTTAAATAAGACTTGTCACTTCACAACCCGCATGCATCTTCTTAATACTGTTGCAGTATACTAGTGGGGCCCCGCGGTTTCACCCGCGTATCTCCTGTTTATGTGGGAATATGGAGATATAATTTAGCCTTTGTTATTTGCTCATAATTTAGCTTTCCATCGAAAGAATTTTTCAAATCGATCCAGTAGTTTCGTAGCCTATTCAATGCAAATAAACAATTTTTCCTCTATATTGTAGATACAGTTTGAATGCCGAAATAGTTTTTTATAAATAGAATTAAGAAATAGATTTTATCATAAATTTTAGATTTTTTTATATAAATGAATTGAAACAAAAATCTTTATATTTTTTTAAATACAGTCATAGGTGTCAATGTTTTTAAATCAATCAGTGTTTCAAGCCGATTGTGTTAAATAGACTTCGTACAATTATCCAACAATCTAAACTTTTTGAAATAAAAGTGACTAAGAGGAACGATAAAATAATTTTGTAGCGATAGAATTTAATTACGTGCGCGAGCCAAGTTGATGATCTTTTATAGATTTCCGTTGGAGTATATTTGTAGTTTTTTTAACCATACTATGTATTATACCAACCATGATCCAAAATTGTCTGGTTCCCCTATCTTAGGGTTACGAAGGTCAGACCGGCAGTCGCTTCAATGTAATTACCAGACTCGCTAAATCCTGGATCATGGTCTAAGCGGACCCCGAATAAGCACGGGACATAACGCTGGGAAGATGATGACTATGTATGATACCACGACTTAAATTTTGTTTAAGAAGAAAAGTTATAGGTAGTTTCTGTAGATTGAATAAATTAATTGGTGAAAAAGATGGAGTATCAAAATATCTAAATATGAACACTTGAAATTTCATAATATATGTTTCATTTAATGTGTATATGAGTAAAGAGACGTGTAACATCGATAAAAGACATGTAACCATATGAAAAAGCAATCTAATCCTAAACTTTTCAGGCATTTTCTTGTAAGTCAACGCTCATCGCATATCTTACTAGAAAAAACGTTCCACTCCCAAAACAAAACATGTACACACTGCTACGACACCAGAAAATTATGAGCCGAGGAATGACCAAGCGGAATGCCAACGGCCGAATTCCGCCTGGGACGCCCCAGCTATGTACGAATTAGAACTGCAATCATTACCGCCGGGTGGAATTCTTCACGTTATTGTTCTAGATTTTTTCGTAATATTCGCGGGATTTTTGTACATTTTATTTTTTGTTGCTACATTTTTAGTTGTTAACCCTTTTTACGCGTGTCGTGTGGATGTAGAGACCGCGACGGTTTATTTTCGAATATGGCTAATTACATATTATGTCAAATATAAAAAAAAAGTGCGACTAATACCGGTAATCTAATTATTGTAATATAATTAATATTCTTAAGCTAATCATAAAACAATTAGACCTTGTTTTATATAACTTTTAGTCTCTGATATTTTTCCGGGTCCTCGATTTAATAAAAGACAATGAACACATAGTCGCAAAAAACTACATGCTCACGGCACTGAGAATAAATATCTTATTCAAGTGACACCCTAGAGTCAAATCTTCTATTCTAAGTCTAATCTGTATCTTTGACAAACGCCTTAACTAAAATGACCCTTATCCACTTACCTACACCGTCGCTACAACTAATAATACGTGTCACAACGCTGATTGCTTTCCACACTCATCTCATTAAGACACCTCCTACCTTTCACCAAATTTTCCATTCCTCGTTATATATTATTCGGAGTCATTTGACACGTTAACCCTCCGCACAATGCGTGCGTATTAATCATGCGATATGGGCAGAGCGGTCGTTAATCACCCGCGGACGGCGCCGCCGCAATCAGAACGGTCTCTCAGACCCTTTTTGTTAATTAATCTACACTTATGTATTGACGGGTTATGTAGGGTTTTTAATGGCTTGGTTTATGTAACATGTGCGAGATGAGATGCTGGGTAGATATGTTTTAACTAATGACGTTAATTAACGTGATTGAGATGATAGTGAAGAATCTGTACTTGTAATGTGCGTACTAAACTTTTGTCATCGGCAATTCAGGCCTTGAAACAGCTGACACAAAGTCGTATGTAAACTGTCTCAGGCTTAGTATTGAAACGTCCTATGTTGTCTCTCTTATAGAAGCACATATACTATATACTAGGTATTTGTGAAATATTTCAAGATTCTGAATAAAAAAACCTAATGTGGTTCCAATGCAAATACTAACGTTGCCTTACAAACATTTTTTTGAAACACTCTGAGGTATATTTATTAATTATAAAAGTTCAGATTCTCATATCTTGATATCACAATAAACGTCCAATACTGAAGCTTCTGGTGAGTTATACTTTGAGTTGCTTAGTAAGTCGTCACGTATTCTTAGAAAAAATATACAGATTTTTTAAATTTAAAAATTCTCTGTACGCCCTTTTTAAAGTCTGTTCCATAATCTGGCTGGCTGCTGAACTAACCCTATAACCCTAGTTAGTTCATCACTCACGAATATACGGTTCCGCTACACCTCCATCACGGCGGCCGCGCATTAATCACGCAGCCTCTCTTCTCTGCTACACGCGGGTGATGATACCTATTATGGATGGGAGGCTGTTGTTTTGTATGCTGCAGGAAATATGAGCGGGGGGCTTTTCGCACCATATCAGTTTTTGTAAGGGTTAAGAAAAGTAATTTGTTATTTTATTTTTCAGAGAAGCTGTGACGTATGGCTTATGCATTATTAGATAGATTAACGCTGACAAACACCCTATATAAAGAATTTTTTACCGAAATAGAAACAAATCAGGCGTTTGTAAATTGACATTGCATGTACATTGACACTGCTGAGCTATTATAGTCGATCAGCAAACAAACTTAACAACATCCCCAAAGTCGTGATGTCAACAAATTTTGTTTCAAATTAGCTATCGTAAATGCTACCAACACCTTTACGATAGCTTACTTCTATAATATTACGTCACAGTCTTTGGGTAAGTCATTTCCCCACGTGAAATTACAAGATCCTAATTGTAATGCCCCGTATTAGAAGATATTAGGTAATACCCGACTATATACATACCCCGTACGAAGGTACCTACAGACCTAACACTTTTAATCGCAGAGATGTGACGCCATTCTAATGTCCGTTCATTAAGATCACCCATCCCACTCCCACACACGGCAGACTCTACCCCTCTCCCTCTCACCTCCCACACTCACCCCCGTTAGAAATAGAAGGGTCTACACGAAGGATAATTGTCCTGTCCAGGGATGAAAGTTTTGTTATATTTAACTGCAGTATTGCTATGTACAGAAGGTCCGAATTGGCACAAAATTGTTGTGCATTAATTCGGAGGGGCTATTGCATTAGTTGCAACGGTGAGACGTGCTAAGTGAAAGTGTTGCTTGAAATTTTATGCATTTAGAGCATGTGGCATCTTTGAATATGTAGACTAGATATTATAAGCACATTCATTAAAACTAGAAATGTATCAAGACTTCATATGTAGTGAAATTATCTTTATTTATTAATCCTTATCCGTTATCCTTAATAATATTATAAATACGAAAGTGACTGTGTATTTTTTTATGTTTTTTTTCACGCATAAAATAAATAACTGATTGTGATGAAACTCTGTACGCCAACAATGTTTAACCTGTGATGATCTCTATATCCTGGAAAGAAAACAAACAGCTCCTGCGTATATTTATTATAAAGAGGAAAGGTTTGATTGCTTGTTTGTATCGATTAGGCTCCGAAACTTCTGGACCGATTTGAATATTTCTTTCACTAATGGAAAGCTACTTTATCAGCGAGTAACATAGGCTATATTTTATCCCCGTATTCCCACAGGAACGGGAACTACGCGGGTGAAACCGCGAGTCGCTGCTAGTGCAATATAAAGTTCTTTACTTTGTGACACCCGGAACTTTGCGGTAAATTTAGCAAAGTTAAAATAAGCCAATCTCACTTGTACTACGTAATGTCGACCGACGCATTACGAATCAAGTGATAATTGAAAAATCAGGGATTAGGTAATTCACTACATACATAATATCAGACATATAATCACGCCTATAATCCCCGAAAGGGTAACAGAGTTGAAAGAACATTAAGCTTCTTAATGCAATAAAACGTAATTAAAGTGAAATTCAAAATCATTAAATAATAATTGAGTAGATTTTTTTTAAGAATAACATTTTTAATACGAGAGCATCTTTAGAGTTATTTACCATATTTTTCGAAAATATTCTCGCAGTTCAACAACAACATATAACTTATAGAGCCATAAAAAAAGCAACTGACTTCCGATAATGGATCTTCTGCTTTTTTCGTGATCTATGTATACGAATAAAATATACCATTATACATTTTCCGCATTAATAACACACCATACGATAATTTTCGTACACCGTGTAATAACCGTGTAATCGCTACTGGTAAATAAATAATTTTTACTATTAATTATTATTATATTTATTGTTATTAAATTTACACCATTTCATTTCTCTAATTCTTATTAGAAAACAATCTACTACTATAGACCTCATTGAAGTGACAAACTTAAGTCCGAGGAGAATATTATGTTCAATATTACAAAATTAAAAAATCAGTCCAAAAATATGTGTTACCTGCTGCCACCCATGACTGCCTTTCGCCCAACTGTTCAACCGAATTGTGGTCGTGATATAAACATCCAAACATACAAATTTCCACAATTGTTTTATTATGAGCGTACATATAGCTTTCCACGTAGAAATCATGCAATTTGGTCTGGGGGTGCTTTGCTGACATCTTAAAATTGAAGAGATGCCTCCTCCTCTCCTCTTTCTGAAACAATAAAATTTAACGAAACATCTATTTCATTGCCAAAACGTAATTTTCATATGATTTAATCTACCTAGCATTACCTATATTTTGCTCTTAGTTAGGGTCTAATTGAAGCATGATCTAGAATTAAGCGGGTACTCCGTTGAAACGACTCGTATATCATCTGACCTATTTTTGCCCTTAAATATGAGAAACAGAAACATTCAATCATGGGTTAATCATGAGCAACTAATATAAATCTGTACCTATCAGACTACATCACATACATTGATCCGACTCCGAGCTAAATATCTTAAGCACTAGTGTTTCGGATATCAGAAACAACAGTGGTATTACAAATATATACTTAAATATTAGATATTAACACCCACACACAGAACAAACACAAGTATTCATCACACGAATGTTTGTTCTGAGTGGGGATCGAACCTACAACTCTTGGCGCATGGGGCAGTCACTACCAAATGATCCATCGAGCTTGTCCTAGATTTGATCAATCCAGAGGTAGATACGTAAGTGGGTACATGGGTTTGAACCAGCAATACTTGCAATAAGATGCGCGTTACATTGAGCTACCACCGCTCTACTATTTACCGACTACTAAGCATTGGATAAACCACAAAGAAGTTAGGTTCCTTTAACAAATAACAAAAAGCGACTGCACCATACCAAAGGAGTATTGACAACAGTACCCCACAGTACCTCTTCAAGTCTCGGACTGCACACGCGAACAGACAGAAATAATGACTACTACTCGCTACAAAGACAACTTATTGAACGATGCGACGCCCTTGTTACATGCTCCGAAGGTTCGCAAAAAAGGTTCGTTACTACTGCCTTTTGTTTTGGGCTTTCTGTTAACAAAAAGCTGGTGTATAACATAAGTTTTTTTATCTAACCCTATAACATGTATATTAGAATAGGTGATTTCATTCAACTTGTTACTAGTCATTTGTACTTATTTGAAGACTTCTCTATGAAATTCAATATAAAAAACAGTTTTACAATATACGTCTATTATATCTAATGTCGTATTTTTTTGCGCAATTTTTGTGACGAAATATTAAAATATATCACTTGATAAAAATTCTTGCTAATACATACATCTCTCACACATACATTAACACTATTAAGAATTCAAGAGGCAATTGGCTCCTTCAGCTAAATTTATCTCAATAAAAATTTACTTTGGTTAGACGGAAAAATTTATTGTGAAAACGTAATGACTGCCTACATCGTCGCCTACTCAGTCACAAATCCAAAACCTAATACACCATTAGTCGTTATTACGACATGATAGAACATAGTTAATACATTATTTTTTAAGTCCCGGACCAACTAAGAACGACACTCTTTTTTATACTCGTTGATGTTTATAAACGTATTTAAGTATGTCTACCCGTTCACCTAGTAGCCATAGCACAAGCATAAGCTTAGTTTGGGGCTAGAGAATCAGTGTGTTAGTCTAGAGAATTTATTAATTTATAATTTATTATAGGTAGTGATCCTGCCCCATGCGCCAAGAGTTGTTGGTTCGATCCCCACACAGGACTAATATTCGTGTGATGAGTACTTGTGTATGTTCTGTGTCTGGGTGTTAATATTCAGTATTTAAGTCTGTATGTACCACTGTTGTTTCTGATATCTGTAACACAAGGCTTAAGCTACTTACCACGGAGTCAGATAAATGTATCTGATCTAGTCTAAATTTATTTATTATATTTTTAAACATCTATTTATTTATGAGCATTTGAAAACACAACGAATTCGATTACACAGCCCACTCCAGCTATTCCCAATCTGTTCACACCCGAACTATTTCCAATGGCGACTCTTCGCCCACCCACGCCCATTTTAACGAATCTAATCCTGCGAGGGTTGCGTTGCAATATTTTCACACTAATTACAAACTTATTGGATTCCAAGGTTCTGTGCGAGCCTTCGAAAATAACCGTTTGAGGAACGGTGTTTTATTAATATGCATGCCTGTTCTGGACATGTTAAAGATACTAGCGGCGCTCCGCGGTTTCACCCGCGTAATTCCTATTTCCATTGGAATACGGGGATACAATATAGCTTATGTTACTAGCTGATAAAGTAGCTTTCATTTGGTAAAACAATTTTTCGATTCGGTTTAGTAGTTTTGGAGCTTATTCAATACAAACATAAATTTTATAAAATTTGTATAGATAGTATAGATACTCATGATGCTGGAATAAAAAAGGGGTAAAAACACTAATCTGATAATATATTAAATAATTAAAACAGCTTCATTCATAGAATGCAATGGTTAAGACTTTGAGTCGAAAGAAAGAAAAGGTTGCGAATTCTATCCCTGCACCGACACAAAAAAGTTTCTGATGTAATAGGTATTAGACTTGAGTCACCTTTTGCCAAATTTAACTATTTCCAATAGGAATTATTCTCTTAGCCCATGCCAATATTTTCATACTAAATAGTATGTAATTACGAACTTATTGGATTTCAAGTTTATAAGCCAGGGCCTAGGAAAATTTAATTATTGTAGTTCATATCTTTCTTCATTAAAAATACTAAAGATTAAAGACCACATACTTAGATGTATCGCTCAAGTTTACACACGCATATAGGTATTTACAGAGAAACAAAAAGAAATACATACATTTAACAACTTAGACTCCCGGTAAAAAACCGTAAAATTTTTAAAACCGTAAAATTACAGTCACTTAGCTATATTTTAATTTTTTTTTCATCACCGAGCGGTGATAGCAATATTTTTTTATATAATATGAAAATAAAAAGTGTTTATTGAATACTAAGACTTAAAGTTGAAAATATGTTAACATTTGGCCCTAATTAAAATAAGACCACGTAAACTAAATTGTGGTCTTATTTCTCTGACTATTTTTCATGCGCTAATCGTAAATCTATACTAAATGATCGAAGATATTTTTGCTCTTACACAAACATTTTCTCTGTCTGTACACACCTTAATCCCAGTCCGTTCAGTCATTCGCTCACTGATTGGGAGCGGATATGGACGCCGCCGCGGTCCGCCCATTTTAACTGGCGGCTAAACTGATTTTTGCCGGGAAATGAACGCGTCTACCGTCGCCTGCGCCGCGCGGACCGGCGGAGATGTGGCTTATAACGGGGGTGGATCGAGTTTGTGGGGTAGTTAGGTTAGCGACACTTTGTAACTAGAATATGAAGAAAGAGACTGTGAAGTAGTCTATTTGTAATTTGTAATTAGAATTTATTAGGCGGATAACTACATATATATAAATATATTAAAATCGCGAAACTTATCATGTTGGTCAATGTGAATACTAGCTTTAAAGTAGCCAGAACAGTAAATGAAAAATAAATAGCCAAATAATTTATCAAAGATTTGTCAAATATCATTTTTCCACTACCAATTTATTTAAGCCCCCACTAGTCATCAATGCAATGTTAAGTATTTTAAGTAAATATATTATTTTTCATTCATAAACTCACGTTAAACTTAGAGACAGCGATAATACTAAAAAAAGCAATCGAATTGCAACAACCTTAACCGCTTCAAAGACAAGTTTACAACTAAATCTTATTTTTAAAATCTCATAATCCTTTGAGCAAAAAACTTGGAGCCTTAAGACTTTAAAATACTTACATAACAAGGTTGGAACGGAGTCTCACTCTCGCTTTCCTTGAAGTTCGCTGCATTTTTCACTTCGTCCGAGCGAACTTTTACTCGGCGAACTTTGAGGAGCTTTTAAGAGCTTTCATAATGTTTTTTATGGAGGTTGACCGCGTCTAAAGATTGAATGTTTGTTTGGTGAGCGACTTTATTCTTTGTGGATTTATTAATCTGTGAAAAAGTGTGTTATGGTACTTTTTTGTTTATTTAAAGTTTAGACGTTAGAAGTATAATGACTTATTTATGTTTAAATATTGTACAATACTAATTAAATTTACTCATATGAATAGGGTGTTATCTATTGCTGTTTAATAATTTACAGTTGGTACTTTTATATTAGAAAGTAGCTTTAATATAATTACCAGACTCGCTAAGTCCTGGATCATGGTCTAAGCGGACCCCGTCTAAGCACGGGACATAACGCTGGGAAGATATATTTTATATTAGAATGTTCGTTAAAGAAATTTCGCCCTCGGTCATAGTCCGTCAAGTTCATTTGAAAAAAGTTTGAAATACGGAAATCAAAGGCAATTCTTCCTCTTTTATATAAATTGTTAATAAGTAGGTAGTAAAGGTTGGTCTAATAATTTAATTGTGAAGACATATGTAGAGACACAAAACGGTGGGCAGACTATAGCTCCTGCCCTTAAAAAAACTAAATCTGAAATAGATTATAACTAATAAATAATTTACAACTGTTACTTAACTTATACAAACTATTTGTATGTTATTTTTTTATTTTATTAATATTACTCAAACAATTTGTGAACGTAAATAGTATATTTTCAATAGCCTAAGTCTATTTTTAATATTATCGATACTATTTTCATTAACAGTATTCTAAATAGTTATTTTATTTACATCACTCAATTTGTTCTTATTATTTTATTATATCGCTATTATTACAACTATAACTATATAACTGATAATTACCTAATGATATTTACTTAAATCCAATATAAAATAAAATCGTGATTATTAAATTGATATTTTTCATTCATATAGTGTCTTGTGGTACAGTGGTATGACTACGATTTGTCTACGAGTTTACTACGAAGTGTGGGACATGTGGCGCCCTCTGCGGCGCTTGCGGGCAACATAAACTCTTACTGCCGCACGCTACTCACCGATAGATGGCGTTAATCTAATTGTTCTAGTAGGACACTCTTCTAATAAGACTGATCAACGGAAAATTAAAAAAGGGAATATTTTTTTCTATTTGTAAAAAAAATTTTTAATAAATAAAAAATATACGTTGTAATGACGATAATATATATTGAACAATAAGATTTTATATATGAATGCTTTGTTCTTTTTTAATTTTAATATTATTGAATATGTCATTTTAAATCCGGCAATCATATTTGCACAGCCAAAATTATATTCAACTTAAACTTGAACCATTGGATACACAATTATCTTATCTTATAAGTAGTTTGTCAATTTTTTTATTTAACAACTATATTGTACCCTTATATACCTACGTATCTATGTAGTTAAATCAAAGTTGTATAAACTATTATATAGAATATAATCAAGGCTTAAATGTATGTGCCTATGAGTTGTGTCATCAGCAAACTAAGTTTACACTTATTAAAAAAATAACTGAAAACTAACAAGAAGCTACAAGCATTCCCAACACGCCCGACAATATTTACTCTGACTACCGCCCCTTGGTCGCAAATTCCCCGTTTCACCAAATTACACTTACATGAGAATCGGAATTGCTTTAAGTTTCGCCCTTTTTCCGACATGACAGCTACACTGTACACACGTGGCCCGACTGGCTGAAGAAATACCCTTCGTTTGGAGACGGTAACTTTGGTGCGACGTGTCCCAAGTTAGTGAAATACACGTAGTTACCTGGTTTTACAAGGCCTTATTGAGAGTTAAAAAGTTTCTTTCCTTAGTGCTAATTCCAGAAGTAAAAATTGAATAACTTTGAAATATTGTTAAATTAAAATATTTACTTTTTTACATTATCAGCTATGCCTGTAAAAGCTATTCAACAAGCCTATGTATAAATTTTTACTTAAGTAATTTTGTTATTTAAAAATCTATAAAAGTAATTTAGCCAAGAATAACGTATGAGAAAGATATATAACGTGCATATTTTATAATGAGATTATGCTATATTTAGATTAGCCTATTGTGTGTGATTGAATAAAATATGATTAAATGGAACAATCTTATTGGAAATTTGATCTGAATAGGTAACAATATAAAAAATCATTTATAACGACGCCCCCATGATTTTTTAAATTTTAATGCTGCTCAATCACAATACACAGTTTAAGCAAAAATCTATACGAAAAATATATTTGGCCCAAAGATACAGCAAGTTTTTTCAAATAAAAACTTTATTTGAAAGATTTCTAACTGAAAAATAGCTAGTACACATATTCTTATTGGCATCAAAACTTTTGCAGCCACAACCCGCTGCCGCTCATGGCTCGGTCGCAGAGACCCGAGGCAGTGTCAGCGTGACGCGGGTCCGGCCGGTCCGAAATAGATATTTTCGCCGACTGTCACGCTGTTTGCGGCGGAACGGGTTACAAGACAACCAGGGCAGGGGTGAGAGGAGAAATTAAACTTTTTACCGTGTTTACTTGGGGCTCGCTCGGGCTACTTGGGATACAGAAATGGCTTTTGTGATAGCTGGCAAGGTTTTTAGTTTAATGTGATATCTTATTCATATCAGGAGGTGATAAACCAATTTTATTTAATATTTTGTTTAGAATATAAAGTAGTCAGAAATTCAATATGAAATTTATTGTATTACATTTGTTTGGATTTGTATTTTCTCTAGGTATTTTCATTATTTCCTAAATAAAGATATTCATATGTTAAAAAGAAGATACAATTATTTTATTGATACAAAAAAGATAAAGAGCAATTTACTTTATTTATTCCATCATACTATAAAATGCATTTTACTAGACTTTAATGGACTTTTTTAATGGACTTTACACAAAATATTTATCGTTTAAAATGATAGGTTTTTTGATATCTTTTACACACAAATCCTAACTTTATCCTTTAAAATACAATCCCAACTTAGCATAACTACTTATTTAAAAAATCTAATATTATCTTCTTCTAATATATTTTATTTTGCTTAAAACTTTGTGGAAACAGCATTCTTCCATTTATTCTCAACACGAAAGTGGTGTCATGAATGACAAAATAAACTAAAAAAAAAACCGTCTACACTGCATCGGCAAACGAAATCTCTTATCCGTATAAAGAATAACAAAATGAAAATCAAAACTACAAAATCGCTGTACACGTTCGATCCGTCCCCCCGACTGCCCACAAACGCGTTCCCGTCCCATAATGGCCTTTAAAATTAGCACTTTAGGGTTGACTTTGGTTTAGGTGGGGTGGGGAGTTGTAATGTTTTTTGTGCCCCAAGGTTAGTGGGGGGAGGACTGCCCACGGCTGGGGGGACTGTCCGCAAAGGGTCGGCCGGTCGGTGCCCCGTTTGAGCGTTTGTGAAGCTCGGGAGAGCGGGCGAGTTGCGTAGCTGATTATAATTTTGGATATTTTGAGTTTTGGTTTTTACTTTGCGCACTTGAATTCTAAAAAATCATAAGCAGATACAGCTATTATATTTTTTCAATGTTATTTTTATTTAAACTTAGATACGTTTTTATTACCATGTACGTACATACATCATGTTGTACATTTATTACATTATCATAGCTACATATAGCTATATACTTTATAATTAATAAGATCATTAGAATCAACAAAATTTTATTTATATTTAATTACATTAGACTATAAGTTATATTTATACGATGTCATAAATGTAAAGTATTTACGCAAAACAAGAAAACATCGTATTTTACCCTAAAAGACATCGAACAAATTATGATATTGTCGACGAACTATAACCGTTTTAAAACTAATCGTAAATATGCTTCAGATATGTCGAAGCATTGTATTTTACTATACAGTAGACTTGTTTAATTTTGGGTAAAAAAAAAATCAACCTCAATATATTGCGCACCAATTACAATTTTTTGACTGGCTCGATGTCGCATTCGGTAGTGACCCTGCCACATGCGCCAAGTGTTTTGGGTTCGATCCCCACCCAGGACAAACATTCGTATGCCAAATACTTGTGTTTGTTCTGTGTTTAAGTGTTTATAAACAATATTTAAGTATATAATATTTGTAATACCACTGTTGATTATAATATCCGTAACACAAGTGCATAAGCTACTTATCTCAGAATTAGATCAATAAATGTGATGTAGTCTGATATTTATTTATTTATTATTTATTACAATTACATTATCAATGGTACTTAGTAGTAACTATAATTAACACAAAATAAGCGCCTATCTCAATAATTCAAAAAGTTCATAATAAATATTTTGCAAGTCCACAGGCGAGTGCACTTGCCTGTCTCCCAAACTAAACTTCGCAAGTGTACTTGCCGCTGCCACGAGGCACGGGAGGGTCCTCTTGCGCATACATTACTACCAGATATCACAAAGCTTTTTGCTAGGATCAAATTAGTTAACTTATTTGCCCGGTTGTTTCGTCCAGAGTTCGTAGCTGAACCTAGAGACATCAATTTTAATGCAAATTACTGGCTCGTCTAATTGATATTCCAGGCTTGACCTACGTTAGCTAAATATTTTGTTAACGTATTTTGAGATGAAATTTAACTTGACTAGCAAATGAAGCCAATGAACCCTTATCATATATTGCTATATTTAATAAAGCTTTAGATATTTTACTTCCTTAAATATCTAAAGCTTTTTACGTAATTATCTACTTACCCGGCCATAATTAGATAAAACACCTTACTTGTTTTACTTAAAGATGTTACGTAATTTAATTGCTATTTATTAACTTGTATGTTTCTATAATACTTAAATAAATTCTGCTCAGGATTTAGTATTTTACTATCTGTACAAAACTTAGAAATCTCTTCAGAAGAAATTTTGAAGTTATGATTTATACACAAAAATATTAAACTCAAACAAACCTCGCACTAGTTGTACCGTGTCGTACTTTTCTCATAAAAACATTTGTACATAAAACAAACCCAGACCCTTTTTATTTAGCAAGGAGGGAGTGACCGTCCGTATGTTTTAATAAAAACAACGTGTTTTGTGAGGAAATGAAAAAAGCCCTCCGCCCGGCCGCGGGAGGATCGAACTGAACCGGTGAGATCCGGTTTGGACCGGCTACGTCTGGTCTCAACCTGTGAATGGACGGGGGGTCTGACAGACCCGGCGTGTTTCAATTTGGATACCTTTGACAGTTTGCTGGAGAAGTTTGCAATTTGATATCCGTTCTGGTACTGCGTAGTTATGGAAGTAATCGCATTAATTTAGCGATTCCAATTGCATTACTATTTTTGACTGCATGGCCTATTTAATTGTTAGCATCGAATAGTTAGTTAGTTAGTTAAATAGTACTTTCATATCATATAGATATATCGTTTTTTTCTTAATTCATAGAACATTAGTATTGTGGTAATTTTTGATTATATCTTTTTGCCTATCTTATTGTAAAAAATAACGACTTTTTTGTTTTATTATTGCAATCAATTTTGCGGGAAGTATTCATATGTATGTGCTTATGCATTTAGCTGTTGTCCTGGAGAGTAGTCAGTGTAAAATCTATTGGCTTAAATTTACATTTGATCTGAGTAGCTTAATCTGAAATCGTCGTAAAACATTTACATTTAGCTATTCCATTCATTCAGTGGGTAGTTAAAATCGTCATTTTAGTTTTAGCTACTCGGGTCAAAGAGACCCCAAGCCACTTTAAACGGGTTTGAACCGGGTAAACAACCGGTAGGTGGCCGGAGCGGTCGTCGTGACTTTTTATTACAATTTGAGTTGCCCGGGTCTAGTAATATTGTTTCAGATGTGTACTGCGCCTTATGGGAATATTAGTATCGTAATATTGTTCAAGTTAGAATTTTGAATTCTGAATAGGTTTTGTGGTTTATTTATAGTGGTACAAGAGTATGTACCCTATAGCTTGGTGGTCGGATTGAAATGTAATGATTTAGTCAAGTAGATTCTTAACCAACTATTTTACCTTACCAGATTCCAATATATTTCTCATTGTATGTCGTATATGTTGGTCTGAGTCCGATGCTGTTTTGGGACTTAAAAAGAATGTGCCAACTAAGTTTCTTACTTAGCATGTCGTAAAAGGCGACTATTGGTAGGTAAGGTGGTTGTGGGTAGTGATTGTGTAGGCGACCAGCTAGCCACTTGTTCACAATTTTCCATTTAGCCCAGCCCAGTTTTGTTTTTGGCTAAATGTGGTTAAAGGGGCCTGCTACCTCTTTAATTCTGCCTACCCCTTCGGGGATTATGGGCGTGATGTTATGTTTGTTTGTGTGTATGTCGTATATCTTTTCTTAGCGTTGTGGATTGTGAAGGACCGAACAAATTCGCAATGTTACAAATCCCTAGATATAATAATGTTATTAACGATGATCTTTTTAAGCGTTTATCTTGAGTTAGAAATTAGTTTAAAAAGATGTAACTGGTTGTCCGGTTTGAACTGATATCCCTCATTATAATAGAGTAGTTATGTTTAATAATTAGTCGGATTTGACAACGATTTTAAATTAATAAGTCTGGTCTATGACTGCTACGTGTAATAGGTAGATGGCAAACAACGTATATAAACATATCTATTATAATAAATCTGTAGAAAGGTCAATTCTGTACATGAAATATATTTTCAAAATAACTATCAGGGGGTGATTAGTGATCGATACTGATGCCAAAAAATGCAATCAGTAAACTTTTTGTCTGTCTGTCTGTCTGTCTGTCTGTCTGTCTGTATGTTCCTTGTAGAAACAAAAACTACTCGACGGATTGTAACGAAACTTGGTACAATTATTCTTCATACTCCTGGGCAGGTTATAGTATACTATTCATCACGCTACAATCAATAGGAGCAGAGTAGTGAAGGGAAATGTTGGGAAAACGGTAGAAGTTACTCCATTTTTTAAGCTTCCGTCGCGTGTGCAGCCTTAATGGTTAAAGTTACATAGAAATCAAGTATGACGGAAATAGTATTTATAATATTAACCATAAACTCGGGTGACACCGCTGGCACAGCTAGTACTTAATAATTCGAAAAACATACGAAACAAAGGCAAATGTTTCGGATTCAAATTAAAACAGCGTATTGTTCTCGAATGCTAGATGATTATATAGGTACGTTGTTTGCCATCTACCTATTACATGTAGCAAATTCAAAAACAATTTCATCACACTAACGTTTACCTTCAGTGGGATTGGATTCCGAGACTTTTGTTTTCATGCCAAGTTCTTTAACTGATAGAGCGTCCAGTCCCTAACTTTTTTTTTTTTGGGGTGAAACATTCATAATTTATGTTAATAAACATATATTACATAAGTTATATAAAGTTTCCACTGATATTTAGCATATGAAACAAGTGAACTTTTAAGTTGAGTTAAGTGTAGTTTTTATTTCAACACTAGTCTTAAACTGTTTCTCTGACAATGCAATATGTCAATGTTAGAAAAATTTACATTATAGGAAAGTAACTACAGCCCAAAGTAGCACTTTTTAATGTACTATAATTACCAGATAGTAACTAGGTATTAGCTCCTAGTTAGCTAACTTTCAAACCTTCATCAAATGCAAGTAATACAAAATATGGGCTAATATCTCCAAATTCAGAAATCTTCTTCATAAAGTGCTAAAGTTCGAAGGGGTAGGCAGAGTCAAAGGGGCAACTGGGCTGGGTTAGATAGAAAACTGTGAAAAAGTAGTGATAAGTGGCTAGCTCGTCGCCTACACAATCACACACCCAAAACCCGATATACCATTAGTCGCCTTTTACGACATGCTAGACCAGGAATTCGGTTGGTAATTTTTTTTAGTCCAAGACCAACATGGGATAAAATAATAGAAAAAAAAAACTATTTATAAAACATCCTTATTGCAGTCAATAAACAACCTTACTTTCCTCATTCTCACAAACCTTCAAAACATCTAGCGCAACATACCAACAAAACTCCCTCGCATGTTTACGTAGTCAGGTAGCTGGCACAAATGTATAGTAAAATAAGGGTTTAGGGCACAATACACGTCTTAAACAAATATAAGAAGGCTGTGGCGAGTGACCTTTGTCCCTTCGCGCCGGTGTGGGTAAGGGACGGCTGTGCGGACACAGTAACACTAAGGAAACGTTTGTATTTGCAAATGTGCCCTCCAGACACTATCATCTACTAGAATTGAGCAAAACTTGACTTTATTTATTGACATGTGTAATGTGTATTCTTAAAACTCGAAAATAAGATAAGAAATATTAGACAAAAGGATTTTAATGCTTTTGTGTTGCTAACAAAGTTAATTATATTGCAAGTGCACATTCGATAGTGACCCTGTTCTGTGCGCTAAGAGTTGTGGGTTCAATGTCCACCCAGAACAAATATTAGTGCGATATACTTGAATTTGTTCTGTGTGGAAGGAAGAGGGAGGCCAAATAAGAGATGGATGGATTGTGTGAAAGATGATATGAGTGAAATGAGAGTGTATAGCTTAATGACGGCTGACCAATAAGTATAGAAGAAGAAAACATACTGCGCCGACCCCATATAACCTCGGAAAAGGACAAGAGGACTTGTATTTGTTCTGGGCCTGGGTATTTATCTGATATCCGTAACACAAGTGCTTAAGTTCGGAGTTAGATCAATGTATGTGATACATACATGCGATCATACCAACAATCCTCGATTAGGTGCCGCCTTTGGAGACTGGTCTGCTCTTGTCGGGTCAATTTATTTTTTATGTTTCAAATTTTTTTTCCTAGTAATTATAAAATTATATTTTCTTATTTCACACATTGAAACAAAGTTAAATATGATTCTTACAATTTTGTTAATACTGTTGTTGAAAAGAGTTACTCCGAGTTTCTTGACGGATTCTTCTCGGTAGATGCAACATTCCGAACCGGTGGTAGAATCATATCTCTTTAACAGTTTTTGACCATTTATAGGTGTTTCTTTGAAACCTATATAAATAAAGAATATTTTGACTTTGACCTTGACTTTGAAGGGGTAGGCAGTGTGTTCAAAGTGTTGTTTGACGTAAAATAAAAAAAAGTTCATAGAAATGGCACAAGAAAATGTTACAAGCATGTCAGGTCTAACCATTACAAAGGCTATACGTAAGCCGTTAAGGCCGGGCACCTTCCGATACAATAACAGCAGCTATTGCCCCAACCCTTTCTTCCCGTCGCTTATAAATTGCGGTGTCCATTGGGCGTCGCAGAATTGCCCGTTTGTTTAATATTCCGAGGAGTTAGTTTGTTTTGCGGACCTTGTTAGGGGTTGTGGGGGGAAGGGGGGTTAACGCTACGGTGTCATAACTTGTTGGTAAGTGAAAGGTTTTTTGGCTTTCAATAGGTATGATTAGGTTCAGTAAATAAATAAATAAATAAATTCAGACGACAACACATACATTGATCTGACTCCGTGGTAAGTAGCTTAAGCACTTGTGTTACAGATATCAGAAACAACAGAGGTATTACATATATATACTTAAATACTGAATATTAACACCCAGACAGAATAAACACAAATATTCATCACACGAATATTTGTCCTGGGTGGGGATTGAACCCACAATTCTTGGCGCATGGGGCAGGATCACTACCGAATGCGCCATCGACCCAGTCAAAATTCAGTGCAGCATACATTTTAATATAAGATGAACCTCTTCATCTCATATGATGCGTGTGTACGTTAATGGTTCAAAATCTTCCGGGTTTGAAAAATCCATACATCCTCTGAAATATTTAAATCGTAGTGATATAGAAACAGTTTAAATCGATATTCATATGTATCCATATTTAATATGCAATTTAGTAATAAAATAACCTAGAGAAGTACTTTTGAAAACTCAGATATAGGATCCAATTTGACCTACCACTGCCTCAAAAGGATACTTAACCATATAATTCTAAGGGCTGATTTTTAAACAGTCAGATAAAAGAAAACAATAGAATAAATCACAACCCGGATGATTGTAAAAGTCATTGCCTGTTTTCTAAGTAAAATACTATATGATATCCGCAAATTGGTAGCTTTATACTTAATCAGTCCGTTAATTCTTATCTAACCATAAAAATATCGGCCCTTAATAGCTCGTTTTAAAAGACAAAGGAAACGTCGAACACTTATATGTTATATATAAACTGTAAAAGCAAGATATATATAGCAATTATGTTCAAGTAATAATATTAACTCGAGCAGGAGTACATATAATACGGGTAAGCAATTACTACAAAGGTAATCTATCGACTATTCCCGCCTGACCCGTGGGATGACCCCATCTAACGAACTACGAATATAATACTTCCCGAGAAAGCTTACTTCCTAACTATTTAATGGATTATTTCGACATTCTATTAACGGTGTATAAACTATTCATCGGTTTCATGTTGGGGATTGTGATTTTTAGTGGGGTTATGGAATTTAGTGAGAGCCTATATAAGATTAATTTTAGAGTACTTAAGGGGTTTAACATCGCAAGAAGAAAATTGAAAATAGAATCTATTCCTTGACCATTTGTTTATGAGACCCGTTGGACGAGTGGTCAGAGACCTTGGCCACAAAACCGAAGGTCGCGGGTTCAAATCCCGTTAGCAAATGTTTCGTGTGATGAACATGGACATTTGTACTCGAGTCATGGATGTTTGTGAACGTATTTAAGTATGTCTATCCGTTCCCCTAATATCTATCCATCCAGCTTATAGCTTAGAATAATAAATTCATCTTATACACCAATTCTCTAGGTGATATTAGGTATTTGAAATTTATGTTAAATAAAGTTTTCAGTCTTTTAAATCTGAACAATGTTAAGCCTCTTTTGAGCTGAGCTCATCTCAAATTATGCGTTGGGTTGTTATTAAACTATTATATGGAGTAGATTCTCAATTCAGAATGCAATCACACTAACTTCATATTACTTATAATATTTTGTCGTATATATTTCATATTTACCGCTTGCAACTATATACATATAAATATATAATTAACTTAATTCTAGTTGCCAAGCACCAGTAATCAAAACTGTAAATATAGTAAAAAACTGTAAATATAGTTTTTTCCAGCACTAATGTCTTAATATTTTTATAGAGTTGTTTAAACCAGTATACTTCGCACTAAGACAACAACAATATACTATCCTGAAACTATACCAACTCACATTGATAGATTATCCAGACATGTACACTGTCTTCAATGAGGCAAGGGGCCCTGGGGCGAGCAGGCCGGAGTAATAGGCCCTCCTGAGGCGTCGAGCGCTCAATCAAAATGATAGGTGATTCACTTACTCACCGCTGGACTAGGTACAGGTTTATGCAGTAGTGATAGTGAACGTTTGGGGAAATGTTTATTTGAGAATGGAGTAGTCAGGTAAATTCGTAAGGTGTCTCCTTTAATAAATATTATCAGTTGAAACTTAATCCCGCTAAGCCTTAAAAATATTAACAGTCCTAACTTGACAATCTTCAGTATCTTCGCATGCATGCTCTTGAATTTACGAATGGCATTCATATTTTGTGGCAACAGTATAGAAATACAAAATATATTTCTGGTGGCATCACCTTTCTTACTGTCAGAGAAATTATTCTAGTTTCTAGTAATTATTAAAGGTTCATTCCACTTTCAATTAATCGAACTTTAAGGCACCGATTTCCAACCAAACATCAGCACCATTAAAGCTATTAGACCAAGAGAATCCTCCTAACATTATGTCAGAGCAGTTTCAGGATAACACTTTCCCTCGCACCTGCCCAGGAGACTAGCATCCGCCCTAATGAGAGCTGTATGCGGAGCGGAGGATGACCCTCACGTAACTCGGTTGCGAGCCGTTTGTTTAACTGCCGATCACTTGCCTTCGGTGATCTGATTATTGGCGAGCTGAATTAGTGAACGAGAGCCGGTGTATATCGATCGCTTTGCTCAGTGCTGTCTAGAGCTCATTCTATACACCGATCTCTTTGCTCGGTACTGTCTAAAGCGCATGATGCACTGATATGTTTCCACCTGTTATTGTCTAATGATCTCGTAAAAGCATTCAGAAATATAATCATCCCTGACGTATGTCATTGTCTATTCCGCGGATCTGATAATTGGCGAGGTGAAATAGTGACGAGAGCTGGTATACATCGATCTGTTGCTGTGCAGAACACATAAATTGTACTTCAGAACTAACTTTATTCATTTAAACTATTAGGTGGTGTGCAACTAAATATAAAATGTATAATAAAAGTATAGAATGTAATACAATAAATAAAATATAAACAATGTTTTTCACAACTTTCCATCTAACCCAGCCCAGTTTTTTTTTTGGCTGAATGTGGTTAAAAGAGCATGCTGCCCCTTTGACTCTGCCTACCCCTTCGGGAATTACGGGCGAGATGTAACAATAAATAGATACCTACATATAAGACAACATTAGGTACATATATTGATCGAATTCCTAAATAAGTATGATATCATATTTAATGAAAATACGACAAACACGACCAAACGACATAAATATCTGTTTTATTAAAAACTATTTGTATCACATCGAAAAAAAAAAAACATTTTTTTTTTTTATCCAATCTGTTCCTCCGACTTCAGTATCAAATTTAATTTAATGATGGAACCTTTTATAATAATCCTTTCAAAAAATCACTTATATAAAAGGATTTATCTGGTAAGACCTTTACAAATGCTAATTGACTATGACCCGTTTTAAGCCACAAACTGCAAAACTTGTTGTCAAAAACAATAACCAAAGCCGTTCCCACGTAATCAAAAACCAATTTTTTAAATAACCAGCCAATGAGTTAACTCTCCAGAGACAGTGGAATGGCAAAAAGCACCATTCGGTACCGACCGGCAGTCGGGAAAGTTGGTAATCGATACGGCCTTAGGGTTTTGGGTATAAATTAGAAGTACCATCGATCACGGTCGCCCTTTGCCCATCGGAACGTACTTTATTGATAGTGAATGTTAACCGACAGTTCACCGAGTTACCTTAAGTGGAACAAGTATTTTTGGGATTGGACGGCGGCGCTTAAGATGTTAATCTCGTAATTAGTTTGGGTAATGTGAGCAATTGTGTATGATAATGTGTGTGATGTTGTTTATCAATGATGCTAGCTTAATGGGTGAAGACATTACAAGAGTGTTCATTCATAGCCGAGCACGTGCCTTTGGATAGAGAGTAATGAATAAAATCTGAATACGATTTTTTTGTATTAATTCATTCTTATTTTTTTTTATTATTTTATTGCTCTTACAGAATGATAAAATAACCTTAATTATGACAAAAAGCATCATAAGGAAGTATGCATATTGTAATAATTAGAAGTAATAAACGTATATGAATTAATTTATCAATATTTATGACGTGACCTTTAACGTGATTAACCAAGGAATCATCATCTTCCTAGTGTTATGTCCCGTGTTTAGACGGGGTCCGCTTAGACCATGATCCAGGATTTAGCGAGTCTGGTAATTACATTGAAGCGACTGCCGATCTGACCTTCGTAACCCTTAGATAGGGGAACCAGACAATTTTTGGATCATGGTTACAAATCCAAAGTTATTTGTATTTGCAGGTTTCATCACGATGTTTTCCCTCACCGTCGAGCTAGTGGTATAAATACGTACATAGATTTGAAAAATCCAGAGGTACGTGCCCGGGTTTGAACACGCACTCCTTGGTTAAGAGGCGCGTGTCTTTACCATTGAGCTACCACCGCTCTAAACCAAGATTAACCAAGGAATCATCAGGGCATAATTTAATCACTTAGTTAGGTAAGTCCAATATTTGTTAGCTAATGTAATATGCTCGCTTTCATTTATTTTATCTTGAGCTCTCATTACTTAAATTACAAAACATTCGACTGACTCGATGGCGCATTCGGTATTGACCCTGCCACTTACGCCAAGAATTGTGGGTTCGATTCCCACCCAGGACAAACATTCGTGTGATGAATACTTGTGTTTGTTCTGTGTCTGGGTGTTAATATCCGATATTTAAGTACCTTTATATTTTTAATACCACTGTTGATTCTGATATCCGTAACACAAGTGCTTAAGCTAGTTACCTTGGAGTCAGATCAATGTATGTGATGTAGACGGATGTTTATTTATACATATATACCAATTTAAGATCACCTATATCGTAAATGAAAATCGGCGTCACATATTCGCAGGTAGCGCAACGGGAGCACTTAACATTTCCTGAAGGATACATTATTGAGGAGCGCTCTAAAACAACGTTTTTACATCCAGGCAGTCCGCCGCGCATATTTTATTGCGGGTCCCTGGGATGACCCGTGGACTGTGTGTGCTAGGAATCGGTAGATATGGCGAGATTTTTAATACGAAATCATGAGTGTATTTTTCCTCATTATCTGATTTGACTCTGCCTACCCCCTCGGGGATTATGGGCGTGATGTTATGTATGTATCTTATTTCATCCGTGGTCATTGTATTACATTCCAAATCTTTGTACCTTTGACTGTCTATGATGATGATTAAATTTTCACCATGAAATCGTGCTAACTTTGTTTTAAGAGATGAATGTCTTTTCTCTCCTGCTCTCTTTTGAAACCTCGTTGGAATCTGTAACAAAACAAAAAGATTTAAGCATATCTTTACATTTTCCATTTCGTGTGATTGTTTCCCTGTCTCAGATTTACGAAGGTCAAATGGCAGTAGCCTCGATTAATAACAAAAATCGCAGAATCAAGGATCATAGTTTAAACGCACTCTAACTAGAAACAAGACATAGGTAACACTAAGGACTCGAAGATTATTAATGATTATTCATTTTCATATCATTAATTTTCAAGGTTTTAAACCTTTATATACAATACATAGAACAAATTAACAAATCTTATACATACTAATAAAAGTCACTCAGAAACCTCCCCCGAATCCGCAACTGATTGCTACAAAACCGATCTGTTAAACGTAAAACCTATCTTATAACCATAGAAGCTACCTTTTAACCTGACAAAATTGACTGGCAGCAGTGCTGCAGGCAAAACTAGTACTTAAAAATCCTTACAAGGTTCATCGAATCTATGTAAATCCAACCCAGAAAATAGTTACAATGTCACTATGACAATATCCGACTATCCGACTACATCACATACATTGATCTGACTCCGAGGTAAGTAGCTTAAGCACTTGTGTTACGGATATAAGAATCAACAGTAGTATTACAAATATATACTTAAATATTGGATATTCACACCCAGACACAGAACAAACACAAGTATTCATCATACGAATGTTTGTCCTGGGTGGGAATCGTACCTACAACTCTTGGCGCATGGGGCAGGGTCACTACCGAATGCGCCATCGAGCCAGTCAATTACGCCATATTGCGATACTCCTGAGAATGTCGAAGCCTTTACTATCATAGACAATATTAGTAATACTACACTACCCGTTTGATACAAAGTAATATCGTCTGCTTGAATCTACGAGACCAATTTTATATGTTACAAGTACATTTAATACTTGTATCTACGCATCGTAAAAATGCGAAAACAAGAAATATATGATGGTTAATTTTCTGTAGAGAATATTTCTAAGTTACGCTTACATTTCTATATCGCTGTAAACATTGTAGGTATTAAGAACTTCAATGGTATCGCTAAATATAAAAAATAAATCATCATCTTCCTAGCGTTATGTCCCGTGTTTAGACGGGGTCCGCTTAGACCATGATCCAGGATTTAGCGAGTCTGGTAATTACATTGAAGCGACTGCCGATCTGACCTTCGTAACCCTAAGATAGGGGAACCAGAAACTTTTTGGATCATGGTTACAAATACAAAGTTGTTTAAATTTGCTTATTTCACCGTCGAGCTAGTGGTATAAATACGTACATAGACTTAAAAAATCCAGAGGTACGTGCCCGGGTTTGAACCCGCACTCCTCGGTTAAGAGGCGCGTGTCCTTACCATTGAGCTACCACCGCTAATATAAAAAAGAAATACTTATCTAAAATATTTTTTTTTTTTTGTAAAAATTGTCGTCATCTCACCAAAACTACAAATAGTTTTCCATCCAATCATTTGAAAAATGACGGATTAATCAATCCCAAGTTATTTAATCGCCAAACATACCACCATGTTTTTTTTATATTCCTAACCCTATTTTGGCTTTTTTAATATACTTACTATCACACTTATTTAATTGAGACTTCAACATTTTTTTTTTTAATTTCCGCGTATAAAATAGGTAATTCCTACTATCCGTTACATTGTATCGCCCTGTCTGTATGGTTATAACCCTGCAACTACCTGGCCGGTCCCGCGAGGCCGCAGGGTCTGATGGACAGACTCACCGTGCAAGGGTTAACCTAAGTCAATATAAATATTTGACGAGCCCGGTGCACGACTCCGAGCCGTGTACACGTAGTACGTAGATTCAAACTCTGTGGGTACTTGTTTGGAGATCGGTAAACTGTTATGTTCGTGTTCTGAAAGCTTGGTTGGTGTACTTTAAAGTATATGTGCGAGTTTTGGTAGTGTTTGCGAAATAAATCGATCGGCCGATCAGTGGTGGTGGTACCGGTGGTCACTAAACCAAACGCTGCTGATTCGATTACTGCCATGGGTAAATGTTCAAGTGGTGAACAGTCCACACGTGTTCGTATAATATAATATATTATATCTTCTCTGTATATATGTAGAAGAAGTGAAAGGTGTATGTCAGGATCGTAGCAAATGGAAATACGTAATCTCTGCCTACCCATGGGAAAAAGGCGTGACATTATGTATGTATACAAGTATATTCTGTTTTTGAAAAATAGAATATTGATATAAATACATGAATGGCATATGATGCAGGAATGGACGAACCAGGTATAATCATTATTTTAACCAGGAAACTTCTGTATTGACAAAATAAGCCTTGTTTTATGTATCATTTCTGTCAAAGGTTTTCGAAGACTCTTGAAGGTTAACCACACAAAATAATATTTTCTGCAATATCAACCCGAACGCGATATATCTACTTATTTATTTTAAACGTTAATTCAAGGGTGACACAAAATTATTCTGCTAAGAAACTTACCTAACTTCTTAAAAGCAAGCGTAGTGATTTGGATGCCTATAATATATCTATTCAGACCAAACAAAAGACAGTATACATAAGAATCAATATACTAACAATTTGACTGTTGTTATTTAATTTCCAATTATATGAATAATTAGCACTGTGCCCGCAAATCCGACGGGGTGAGACTAAGCAGTAATCTCAATAAACTACATACAATTTTAATTAAGTTGAGATAGATTGAAAATTGTGATAACTCAGTTTATTTTTATATTTATTTCACAATTTACATTATGTATTTAATTATATCACACTGCTCACAATAATTTAATAGAAATTTAGTTAAATCTCAGTAACAAATACAAATAATTGATTATAAGGAAATATCACATTAGTTGAGATTACTAAAATACAAATGCTGCGTTAGAAAAACATAAAAGGAGAAGTAAGAGAAAAATTTAAAATATGCTTAAATAATTTTAAATTACAAAAATAATATTACTCTGTCGTTCGATTGCCGTCTCTTACAACTAGCTAATAAAGAATAATAAGGATGATGGCTGCATTAAAAAACTATAATTGCTTCTAGTCCGTCCAGTGAGATTATACAAAAATACCAGAAAAATATTTTTCGCTTTATCGAAATTACAAAAAATCACAAAGAGATCAAAGCATCAATGTTTTGGAGTGGGGGCTTGCGACGTCACTATTTAGTAAAAATTGTACGAAAGTGTGACGTCACGCGCAACTTGAATGCATTGTATTTTCGTCAATGTTTTTTTGACAAATAAATAAAAACATACGTTTTTCATTATTTTTTTATAATCTAACTGACGGACTAAGATAATTTTTTATTCACCTTGCCTATTGCTACCTCATCGCTCACACGAGCAAAACTCAATGTCTAATACATTATTAGTCGCCTTATCGACATACTGGGCAAGGAACAAAGTTGGAGCATTACTTTTCAAGTTCTAGACCAACATGGAACTATAGGTTAAGTTTGTAAATATTATTGTCAGACTGTCTGCTGTGATATTAATGTTTTTCTAATATCGATCAACTATACAGTTAGGAGCAAAAAATGGCTTCTATCCCATTTTATTACAGGAGCTTAAATAATTAATCAGGTGTTTCCCGAAGCGGAGGTCCCGTTCATGTGGCTGGGTGACAAATGTGGAGGAGCACGTGAGAATTACCGGGAGTTTTATCCCGGTTCGAGTTTGAGTCCCCCGGGTCCACCACCACCGTCCGAAAACTTCGCCTCTGACCCTCGAGATTTATATAGAGTTGTTATTACGAAATAATACTTTATTTTATTTTGATACATGTGTTGCCGACACTGGCCTCATTAGTTTTATATTAATACTTTTTACACCTTTTATTATTTTTGTATTCAAGTTTAGAATTCCAATTTTAATTTGATTTCAAGTACCCATTGTTTTTCTAGCAGTCTCTTTGTAAATATACGTCTGTTCACACCTTGGCAGCGTCTATCATTTATAAAATGTTTAAGATGTATTTACACTTTGAGCGGTAAAGGTAAGTAACCATACTTTACTTATTATAACGATGTGTGTGCAGCGCCAAATATAAGGTGCGGCGCTCATAAAATACGTTCGGAATGATGATGTAAGAAAGAGAGTTGGTCTGAACGACAGTGTCAGAATCAAGGTAAAAAGAGGTATGCTCCGGTGGTTCGAGCCTATCGAAAGAATAACTAAGCATATATACAATGCTAATGGGGAAGGATACAGTTTCGCGAAAAGCCCCAATTTACCTACCACGATCAAATTGATCGTGTGTTAACAGAATATGTTAGATATTCTGGCGTGTATGCAAAGACTTACAAATGTCAAGGGAACGACTGAGTGTGTACTGATCGTGCTATATGGCGCTCGGTTCTCTAAAGTTCGCTAAAGAATTGGCGTGAAGTCGGTAGTTAGTTCTGAATACGTACTACGAACGTGACATAAAGTTAGCGCCAAGTGGTATTATCCAGCTCTAGACAAATCCCTGGCACTCCAGGCCAGTACCTCCAGTTTTCTTATCTACTCACTCCGCCTATAGCCGAACGAGGCCCGCGGGGGCCCCCGCCTCTTTACGGCCTGTCAATGAGTAGTAAATTTAGACCCGACCCGCCATTGATATAAATGTTTTTTGTTTTCCCCATACAGCCCTTTCGATTGTAATTTAGTGGCACGCAGTATGAGATGTTGGGTCTGTTTGTATCTTGTTTTACAATAACGGCTTGTGCAAGGCTTATCGCGCAGTTTTAAGATCACCTGAATAGGAAATATTAATATCTTTAATGCACAACATAGTGGAAATTATAAATAGATTTATTCGGACTCATTAACCTATTCGCAATCTATCAACCACGTGTTTAAGCTCGTCTTATGAGTACCAGGTAACGGTACCCAAATATCTTCATAAATATATGATATAGTTATTATATATTGATATTTTTAATTCATTTGTGAATAAAAAATAATCTGTTTATTGAATGAACATTTGCCCGTAACGAAATTCTGATCACAGAACTAACAAAAATGTAATAGATTTTATAGATAAGCGTTAGCAGAATTAACTTTTAGTGCAATGTCTTTAATACTACAGTAGGTAGAAAATAAAGTAGGGGCCTCATATTAAACTAGTAATTTGAGTAACCATAGTGTGCACTATATGTGGCTTTGTGTGGCTTTTATATATTTTTACTTTTTTATACCTTTTTGTCTATGTTCTTGATAGCTATTGGTTATGCTTTTTTGAATGACTTATTACACTTTTGTTTAACTACCAAGAACCAGCGCCTATTATTTCGGAAGTTTAATACATAGTCTTTAAATTATAAAACAAATTTAAGTTACCATAGTTGTTAAATACCCAAGTAGTAACTTGGGACACTGCGATATACAACAATCAACTATATAGCTCTTCTGTTAACTCCTTCATCCTCCAGCTCGCAGCATCAACACTTTAGATGAATCTCATTGCTCTAACCTAAATGGTTTTTAAACCATATCTGTACCTACCCGTCAAAGTTTTGGGTAAAATAATAACAAATATACAAATTAACGTTTATAATAAAGTAAGAAAGATGACCTATCCCAGTTTTGTTTTTGGGTGAATGTGGTCAAAGGGGCCTGCTGCCCCTTTGAATCTGCCTACCCCTTCGGGGATTTTTTTTGTTTTAATAAGTTTAATTTCAAGTTCCAGAAGGTTTAGAGTTTAGTTTTCGGTTGTAAACTTTTGAATTTGTAATGCTTTAATATAGGCTAATATGTTTTGAGTCCTGCTATTGAATACAGAAACCCTTTCGGAGATTATGGGCGTGATAAGAAAGAAAGACAGAAAGAAAAAAGATATTTTTTTTATTAGGTACTTACATGTATAATGCATAACATTGTAACATAAAAAAGTAAAAACTATGTGGTACCTGAAAGGTCTCCGCTCAGCATATGTCGCGGTGGCGCTAAGCGTACCACGACACTGGTTTTTTGCGGATGCCTAGAGAGATCAGGGCGTTTAGTGCTGCCCAAACAAACCTATCGTTGACATTAACATAAATAAAATATCTCGGTAAAAAATCAACTGAATCTAAACTAGTTTAACATGGGTAATAAAAAATTAAATGTAGTAAGTTTATGTTTGTTTGTAAGAAAGTAGACGTCAAAAATCCCTATAACGCAGCTGAATATTGCCAAGTATAAAATGCAGTACCCTTGACATTCTCCCACGCGACTGACGGTGCACGCGTGCATGCCCCGGCGCATTTGATGCGAGGCATATTAAATTTCATCCGAGCATTGCTTCCCGGGTCACAATGGCGGATGCAGATTTTTTAAACTCGATATTGGATAAGTCGATCGTGCGATAGACTACATTTTTGTTATGTTGTGCATATTTTTGATATAATATTAAGATCAGTACGCTAGTTGAAATACGACGATGCAATTTTGATATGTACCTACTTATGTCTCAATGATAATACTCATCTTCTTACTTTAAGTAAGTAGGTGACATTATTACAATGTAATACATTTTTAGTTTTGCTTATAATGCTTGAAATTTGTTTGAGTACTCATAGCATATCTATTTTTAAAACTGGCCGTCAATAGCTAGCTAGTACTACTGATATACCTAATACAAAAAAAAAAGATATGCAAAAATTTTAAAGGAATTAAGCATTTATGCGGCTTTTTCCTCTTTATCATTAAATAAGTATAAAATATCAGTCCTTCAAATACTATTTCACCAAACTACTATACCCAAAACGCCAGCGGTTCAAAACCGGCAAATCCATTATTTACACCTGGCGATTTCAGCTGACCAATCACCGCTCAGCGCCGTCCCCGCTGACCAATGACCGGTTCAGCACGCGTGACCAGTCCACCCTATAGCCACGCGTCAAACGTGTTTATTTTTTTATTTATAGCGTATAAATATCGTATGGACCTCGGATGTTGGCCGGACAACTTCCAAATAAACACACCTTTGTATACACGACAGGTACTCGTCCCATAAAGGGCGTTAGACACGGGCCATATTTGGGCCACTTAGTGGCCAAAGGGATGGTTTTTACAGATTCGTCTCCCTAAACAGTATGTAAACAAGTTTGTTTTGTCTGGCGCGTGGATGACCCGTTCGGGATGATCGTATAAATGATTGGGTGAATGGGATTGTGGCCAGTTGAATGGTTTTGGTTTATGATGTCCCTTTTGTGGTACATCATAAAAGGAAGATTTGTGAAGTATTTAGACAGGTAATTGATGACTTAGTGTTGTTGAAACTGAAAAACGTGTCTAATGTTATAAACTTGTTTTTCAATAATCAAGTAAATAAAAACAGCCAAATGAACAAATATTCTATATAATAAAATAATATTGCACTAGTAAAGTACCAGATGATGTTCTTAACATTAATCGTTATTAAAAAATCTGCCATACTTAATCGTATCGCTATCTAAATTATTTTTGCATGCATCACATTTGAAACGTAAATAATACGCTTTTTTGAGATTTAATTACAAACACTGATATTGTATGTATGTATAGACAAGTCTATCTACCTATAGGAAATCTAATAATGTTTAGTGCCACCAATGCAGCAAGTTGCATAGCTACATTTAAAGAGTTCAATTAACAATATATTTCCATCCAAACAATGGCGCGCAACACAATTAGTCCACAATTCCATTAAACAACGTCTGCCAATAATCTGGACCCGAGGTCCGAAGCGGGAGTGCAGAGAGCCACACTCCTCATAATCCCGCCCTAATGCCCTGTCCCCTGCAAGGGACATTCCCATTTATTATTGAGCACTTAATTTATGTGTTTTGTTATGGACCGACAACTGGTACCTTCACCTGACTAAAACGACCACACTAACAAAACTCCCACAACTTAAAAACAACCTTATATTCTAGAACTAAATTCGCAAATGGAACAACTTTATTTCTGCACATTGGCCATTTTGAATTCGGATGAAAAAAACTGCTTCATCGGACGTTTTAAAATATTAACGCCTGAAACATTTTCGACTCTATTCTTATAGACAGAAAGCAGCTTGTTCTTGTGTAAGTCGATGATTTTTAAAACCTTTTGAGTTGAGTGGAATATGAAAATTTAAAAGGAATATGCCGCAATTGTTTTAACGAATAAATCCTTATGCAGCAATTTTTAGGGTTCAAATTGGCAAGGCTGAGCTGTCATGTTAGGTCATTCTCTGATACAGGGTGATCACTTAGAATTGTTTAGACAATGTACGCAGTCGGTCTGTTCCAGGCTTATTCAAGGGGTGAATGACGTTTGGGATAATAGTAAGCCCCAGGAGTTCGGTCATTTTTCAAAAGAAATCCTCAATCGAAATACTGACTTTAAAATGGGAGCAGGATTGTATGCACATGCCACGTTTGAGAGGGACGGCTCGTTTATATCGGTTGACGTTAAAAAACAATTGACTATCAAACTGCACTAGCAAGTAAAAACTTACTAAAGAAACTAAAATAAATAGAGATGTAAAATCAAATATTTGTGTTCATTTTGAACAAAAGGATGTTGAGGTGAGAATGAAACATCATTGCGAATAATTGGGGACTAGCTAATTTATTTTCGATTTTAAATAAATAAATAAATATAAATAAACAAATAAATTCTTCAGACTGACACACCAATTCCCTAGTTCCAAATTAAACTAATGCTTCTACTATGAATACTAGGTGAACGGATAGACATACTTAAATACGTTTATAAACATCCATGACTCGAGTACAAATGTCCATGTTCATCACACAAAACATTTTCCCCTGACGGGATTCAAACCCGCGACCCTTAGTTTCATGGCTATGGTCTCTGACCACTCGACCAACGGGCCTGACAATCTCTACATACTACTTTTTTTATATTACCGAAATCGATTTCTTTAAACATATTGCCAAATTCGACAAATAAATCTTAACGTTTGTTAATGTTGTTATTGCGCATTAGTTTCGTATTTGGCAATAGGGACATCACTTATGAAATATTTAATTTACATTATTATTATATTTTATATTTTCACACAAATAAAAAAACAATGAAATAGCTGGAATCTGAAATGCTAGACTTTTTTTGTAGATACGATATGCTGTATGAGAAGGTCACACTTAATATTTTTTTAACTATTTTCTAAATGTTCAATGTTACTGAAATCCAAACGTCACTAATTTCAATCCAAATAAATTATTTATATCAGCTCATCTAGAACTAGAAAACCTCTTACTCAACTTGCAATAGTAATATCAATATAACACGCCACAAGCAATCCTACACAAAATTCGCGTGAGACAGTAATGGTTGTACAATATGCATTACATGTAATACAAAATTGTCTCCCAGATTTCAAGTATACCTTCATAAAGCAGCATCTGTCTGTTCCACGACAAATGAACATCAGATCTGAACAACTCCAGGCCCTAATACTAAAAGTAATGAAATAATGACTCAACAAAAACACCTAATATGCTATTCCATATGTAACAAGAGCTCTCAAACGCTCCGCTTTCGTATAAAGCTTATGAAAGCATAAAAAATCAAGAAATTTTCATGTGAACCAAACACATGCAGAATAAACATACGGAGCAGATACTTACAAAAATATGAAATTCACCACAACATTTGCTGGGGACGGGCGTGCGGGTACCGTCGGCAGAACAACGCGATTCGACAGCGAAACGGAAACTATTCGATTATGATAGCATTTGGGTTGTAGACAACACACCTGGGTGCTTAGCCAAATGCGCACCAGCGATTCCATAACAAACTTCGCTATCGCTCGTATCGCGCCACAAACTTGTTAACTAAGAACTCATAGTGCCGAACTCAGAGTTGGTTCCCGATTTGATCACTCGAATAAGGCTATGGCGCGATACGAGCGATAGCGAAGTTCGTTATGGAATCGCTGGCGCTTGTTATGGAATTTGGCTTAGCAAGCGCCCTGGGCTGGTTTCTAGCTTCTACGTACTAAGAATAATCAATATTTTTAAAATATTGCATTTGAAATCGATATCATAACCCCTCGATTCGATATTCACTGTTCATCACTACAACGAGGTCAGTTAACATAAATGATTTTTGCACAAATTATTTTGGAGACACTATCCTTTAATTCCATAACATAGATTAATTTACATAAAATCCTATTGAAGATAGTCGAATATTGATAGTTTCTAATACTGGCCAAATTTCATTTTTAATTACATTTAAATCATTAAAAGTTAGTCAGTTGAGCGTGGCAGGCCGTGGCATATTTTGACTCCAATGCCATAAAAATCAATGGAAGTGTTTTAACCATTCATAAAACATACGTCAACGATTGATTAAGTCTACTTCTTCTTCTACCCACTTAGGGGTTACACAATGTCAGCTAAAAAAGTAAAATGATATGATGGTTTTAACTAACGAAGGTACCACAAATACGATGCAGATATCTGATTTATCAAATATTTTTTCTGGTATGAATAACACCCATGCTCCTAACGATGACACAAACTCATCAGACTACATCACATACTTTGATCTGACTCCGAGGTAAGTAGCTTAAGCACTTGTGTTACGAATATCAGAATCAACAGTGGTATTACAAATATATACTTAAATATTCAATATTAACACCCAGACACAGAACAAACACAAGTAAGTATTCATCATACAAATATTTGTCCTGGGTGGGGATCGAACCCACAACTCTTGGCGCATGGGGCAGGGTCACTACCGAATGCGCCATCATAACCACTGTATCAATGGGACTGTCAATGGGAAAGACTATAGTTAGTAGATACTATAATCGGTCCATTTTTGCGCAGCAGGCTTCGTTATATTTTATCTAAAGAATATCATAAGAAGGTTAAAACATAAAAATACGCAGCACCAATGAGTACAGCTTTTATGGAATGGAAACATAGATTTATTTATAGTAACTTTACCATTTTTTATCATAACTTTTATCATAACTATCATCATCTTCATCTTCCTAGCGTTATGTCCCGTGTTTAGACGGGGTCCGCTTACACCATGATCCAGGATTTAGCAAGTCTGGTAATTACATTGAAGCGACTGCCGATCTTCGTAACCCTAAGATAGGGGAACCAGACAATTTTTGGATCATAGTTACAAATCCAAAGTTGTTTGAATTTGCAGGTTTCATCACGATGTTTTCCTTCACCGTCGAGCTAGTGGTATAAATACGTACATAGACTTGAAAAATCCATAGGTACGTGCCCGGGTTTGAACCCGCACTCCTCGGTTAAGAGGCGCGTGAACTTACCATTGAGCTACCTCCTCCTCTTTTATCATAACTATGCCATCTCAATTTAAAAATATTGGTCGTCTTTTCTGCAGTTAGTACATGTTCACTCGTCCATAATGTGAGTTGATAGGTAGATGTATTAAAAAATAGTATACATTAGACACGAATACGACATAATATCAAACACGGTCCTTCAGTTTGTATATACAGGTATATATTTACAGGATTAGTGACATTTATCATATCAACATGAATGTATATAAAATTAAAAAGGTGCAAATCGTATATAAAATGTAGACTACACAATTATTCGACTATTCTTAATAATATTTATCTGTAATATTTATGTCCCAAGTTCTTCTAGGGCTTAATAATAATGAGCTTGTGTTCTTTACCTAGCATGTAGTAAACGAAGACTAATAGCATTTTTGGTCTTTCGGTACAACCTTTGTTAAAATTGACACAATTTTTTATCTTTTTTATTTTTAGTTGAATGTAGTTAAGTGGGCTTGCTGCCTCTTTGACTCTGCCTATCGCTTCGGGGAGTACAGGCGAGATGTTATTAATCAAGAAGTGGTACAGACATAACATCACGTCCATAATCCCCGAAGGGGTAGGCAGAGTCAAAGGGGCAGCAGGCCCCTTTAACCACATTCAGCCACAAACAAAACTGGGCTGAGTTAGATGGAAAATTGTGAAAAAGTAATGACAAATGGCTATCTCGTCGCCTACACAAACACCTACCCAAAAGCCCATATACCATTAGTCGCCTTTTAAAACATGCTAGGCAATAAACACAGTTGGCACAATCTTTTTAAGTCCCTGACCAACATGGGACATCGTCCAAGTGAAACTCCATCCTTGGACTTTTGGTGGCCTCTTCGCTCTTTAACATGTCCATAAGTTTGTATGGCTCGACTTTACTCTTACCTAAGATGGCCTATCGCGCTCTAGGCCAGATTAGGTGAATCATCAACATAGTCTTTAAAGGCCTAACCAAGTGCGAGTGACATCACTTCTGTTGCAAGCACCCTTAGACTTGCAATCACTGCCTACCATCAGGTCGGTTGTACCTACGCGATTTTCAAACTCCGGGGTACAAAATAAAATTGAGGATGTATAATGCAGGTATACCTAAAAACGTCTTTGAAAGACCCTTATTTATTTCAATCCCTCTCCGTCACTATTTTACATGCATTTTGTATGTGACTAAAGAAATTTTTTAACCTTTTTGTAGTGAATTTTCAAAGGCAGTCCATCAGTCTTAGGGCGGGCCGGTCCATTTGTTACCTATTGACACACCGACAGACAGACCACGCCGTTTGTCGTATCAATCCCCTACTAAGTGACTAAGCACAGAAGCCACAATGTAGAAGTGAGAATATAACTATAACCCTAGTAGTATGAAAGTATTGTTTAATTGGTTCACTATTCAGCGCTGACAGATACAATAGATAAATCACTGTTTTGTATCATATATGATACATGAGACAGTGAAACGGTTAATATGGAAGTAGTAGGAACATAATAGCGTATATCTAACTAACAAACTGACCAAACTCCACACCACTCCCCTAGCGGGGTAGGCAGAGAGAACCGAACGCCATATGGCATGATCTTGACACACCTCACGCGCCTCTTCAACATTCATGATCCTTTTTATACAAGCTCTACGTCAAGCGTATATCTACACTAATATTATAAAGAGAAAAGATTTGATTGTTTGCTTGTTTCGAAATTACTAGACCGATTTGAAAAATTCTTTTACCAATGGAATGCTACTTTATCAGCAACTAACATAGGCTATATTGCATCCCCTTATTCCTACGGAAACTAGAACTACGCGGGTGAAACCGCGGGGCACTGCTATCTGTAATATACTAAAAATGTATTAGGCGGGGCATATTTTGTTATGATCAGAATGTCTATCTGTATGATACAGCATTATTTTTTTTCATTATGCTGTACTACATATTTGAATGTTGATGAGTTATTTTTGGTTATTGCACACATAGTAATCACCCATACTGAGCTAATTAACTATCAATATGCATCTGATTTTTTTTATACTGTGCCCACAAATTAGGTAGTAGCCAAGGCTTTTCTACCGTTGGAGTGCTTGTTAATAATATCTTTGTCTTTTTTATAGTTTTGATTTACCTATTGTTAACTTAAAAAGAATGTGCCAACTGTGGTTTTTGCCTAGCATGTCGTAAAAGGCGACTAATGGTATATCGGGTTTTGGGTGTGTGCTTGTGTAGGCGACAGGTTAGCCGCTTGTCACTGCTTTTTCACAATGTTCCATCTAACCCAGCCCGGCTTTATTTTTGGCTGAATGTGGTTGAAGGGGCATGCTGGCCCTATGACTCTGCCTACCCCTTCGGGGATTATGGGCGTGATGTTATGTTATGTATGTATAATTTATTGTTTTTTATTGATATAACCAGCATAATTAATGTGTTTTCTTTTCCTTTTTCTGTAATCCTGAGCGAGAGGCGCTGCTGTCTGAGATACAGGCTCACAGCTCAGTTTAGGCACAGCTGCAATATTTTGTTTTGAAAAAAAAAAACGGTTTCGTGGTAGGGGACATACAGACAAGCGAAAAGATTAATGCGCTTTAAAGTTTTAGACCAACTTGGACTTAGATAGCAGAACTTGCCCAATGAGCATACTTAGTTCTAATGTGGCGATACTGAGATATTTCCTATGTTTGAGATAAGTAAGACTTTTTCATAAAAGAAATCGTAACTTAAGTTAGAAATTCAATACGTTTACGGACAGTAATTATTTATGTATTACATGATACTGATACTGATACAGTAGTTAAACCTACATAAGAGTATGATCGCTAATGGTCTATTGAGATACTTTTAAATTGCAAAGTACCTAATAGGATTGTAACCATTTGAGACTTCGATTCTACAATTTTGGCCTTTCGATTAGCTTTATATTGTAGAAAACTATTATATATTATCGATTAGGTAAACTAAAGCACAGTACATATTTTCATTAGCATGTACTTAAATCTTTGAACAGTTCACTTTTTGTTAACTTGTAAAAATTATATACTTTTATATCTAGACTTGTTTGAAAAAATATATCACAACATACCATCACGCTCACAATCCCCGAAGGGGTAGACAAAGTCCAAGAAATTACTTAACCACTTTAGCCGAAAATAAAACTGGGTCGATATCATCAAAACAAAATTGTAAAAATATCATCTTCCTAGCGTTATGCCCCGTGTTTAAACGGGGTCCGCTTAGGCCATGATCCGGGATTTAGCAAGTCTGGTAATTACATTGAAGCGACTGCCAATCTGACCTTCGGAACTCTAAGATAGGAGAACCAGACAATTTTTGGATCATGGTTACAAATCCAAAGTTGTTTGAATTTGCAGGTTTCATGACGATATTTTCCTTCACCGTCGAGCTAGTGGTATAAATACGTACATTGATTTGAAAAATCCAGAGGTACGTGCCCGGGCACCCACACTCCTCGGTTAAGAGGCGCGAGTACTTACCATTGAGCTACCACCGCTCTAAAATTGTAAAAAATTACTGCCAATCATTTCACAGACCCGGCGGCAATAGAAGAACAATAGTATCGTGGACTTTTGGGAATTAGCCGAACAAACAGAAATCACAAACCGAATCCCCATCACTAAATTAGTCGCCTTTTACAACAAACAAGGCAAAGACCACAGTTGGCGCATTCTTCTGAAGACCCAGACCAACATGGGATAAATAAAAAGGATAATAATAATGTTGTATTTGCGAAATTAAGCCATAACACCCATTTAAAGGCAAAACATGTTATTTACTCTTCATCTGAACTTTACAGAAATGTAACAACCACAGCTACCTGGACTCGTTACCTCCTCCCATTTTTCCTCTGAGGGTAAACAAGCGTGACCCTCCTCAGCGCTATCGGCCGTGACGACGGTCACCGCGACATTTGTCGCCGCGACGTCGCGGTGATAACACTTTTGCTAAGTATACTTTGATATGTGTTTCAAAGAGCAGTGGTAGGACTTGCATCTTATATGCGATAGGACCTGGTTCAAGTCCAGTACTTATGAATTTTCAAATCTAAGTATGGATTTCCACTTGGTCTGCCGTGAAGATAAACATCATAAGGGAACCTGTAGGTACATTCAAATAACTATGCATTACCATAATCCATTATGTCCGTTCCTCTAAATAAGAGTTACCAGGAAAAATTAAGCCAATTTTAGGTATAGGCGTATAGTACCTACTTTAAAAAATAAACAAATACGTTATTCTTAAGTAAATGCGCTAATCTAAAGTTATCTGATGATTTTTTTTTATTCAAGTAATTTTCACACTTATGATACGAAACTGTTAACAAAATTCTAACATAAGAAAATCATAATTATTTCCAGTCTTATCTGTTAGGGTACACTTAGATTGTCATGCAAGAAAAATAATGTGCTAAAATAATTACTCTCATATACCTTTGCACCTAGCCATGCACGAAAAAAGTGCACCAAAAAAAATAACAACAGCGCCCGGTGGGTGGGTACCCCGCTCTCCCCTCACATCTTTGCACTCGCCACTAATCTCCGCGTTTCCCTAACGCACTTTGTCCACCCTAATTATAACTCAAAATGAACTCAATTGGAACAACATAGAGCGTATATTTGAAAGGTTTTGTTCAAAGATTTGGTCGGGCCGGGAGTGGACGGGGGGAGTGAGCACTAGTGATGTCAGCCGATTGCGAAATTAGGCTGCGGAGTTTTTGTAAAAATAACCGGTTTTGGTCGGGCGAAACCGGTAAATGTAACGGTAGTTGAAAGTCTCGTCGCAATTTAATTTTTTGTATGATACGCACAATATTTTTGTCTGTCTTGCTATTTAATAAAAAGGACAAACCTTTACTTTATACTAGCTGTGCCAGCGGTGTCACCCGCGTTTATGGTTAATATTATAAAGACTATTTCCGTCATACATGATTTCTATGTAACTTTAACCATTAAGGCTGCACACGCGACGGAAGCATAAAAAATGGAGTAACTTCTCCCGTTTTCCCAACATTTCCCTTCACTACTCTGCTCCTATTGATTGTAGTGTGATGAAAAGTATACTATAACCTGCCCAGGAGTATGAAGAATAATTGTACCAAGTTTCGTTAAAATCCGTCGAGTAGTTTTTGTTTCTATAAGGAACATACAGACAGACAGACAGACAGACAAAAATTTTACTGATTGCATTTTTGGCATCAGTATCGATCACTAATCACCCCCTGATAGTTGTTTTGAAAATATATTTCATGTACAGAATTGACCTCTCTACAGATTTATTATAAGTATAGATACAGTATGTAGTGAACTAAATAGAGTCAGTTTCGTCAAATGCTTTCAGTTTGTACAAGGCGACTTTTTCCAGCAATATCAGTAACAAAAACTACAAATTAAACCTACCGGAGATTCCCAAATCGCAAGGAAATATGGACAAGTCGATATTTTCATTTTGATTAACCATTTAAATTTTGGTCACAGAATTGGTTGTCGTAAAAGGCGACTAATGGTAAATCAGTTTATGGGTGTGTGATTGTGTAGACGACAAACATACACCCAAGGAGTTAACCAACCACTTGTCACTTTTTCACAATTTTCCATCTAACCTTGCCCACCCATTTTTATTTTTGGCTGAATGTGGTTAAGTGCTAGGTTACTCTTTGGACTTTGTCTACCCCTTCGGGGATGGATTACGGGCGTGATGATATGTATATATATAAGTATGTATTGCTTTCCTTTTGCAACCAATAGTATAACTGCACCAAGTTTATTCCGGTTTCTTCCGGAGGAGCATAGCCTGGCGTCACTAGTGAGCACCCACCTAAAAACGTAGAAACACTGATGAATGCCCCCCATTAGACGTTATTTATTTAGAATGTGGCCAAGAAAGGGACTCGCGTTAAGTTCGCTGAAGTTTACTTAGGACTGTATTGGGTTAAGTCGTCTTCAGTTTCGGGAGCGGGATAAATGGGAGACAGTTATATGGGTCCAGTTTTTCATGTTTCGGCTTATGACGCCGCTTTGTCACGTCGGTAGGGGGTCGGAAGGACCCTCGCAAAAATGCTGGGGATGTTTGTGTGTTGGTTCGCGGATGGTTACCTGGAGCGGTTTGAGTTACGTGCGTTTTTACGGTGTTAACCTTTTATGTGGGATAGTTGACACAAACTATATATGACAGTTTTTTCATTGTTGATGTGTGATACTTCAGCTCGATGGCCCATTCGGTAGTGACCCACCCCATGCGCTAAGAGTTGTGGGTTCAATCCCCAACCAGGACAAACATTTGTGTGATGAATACTTGTGTTTGTTCTGTGTCTGGGTGTTATTATCCAATATTTAAGTATATATTTGTAATATTACTGTTGATTCTGATATCCGTAACACAAGTGCTTTAGCTACTTAGCTCGGGATCAGATCAATGTATGTGATGTAGTCTGATATTTATTTATTTATTATTTATACTATGTTTATTTATTTTTAATTTAAAGTGCCTGAAATATGTTACACGGCAATCTTTGGTAAACTTAAAAGTAAATAAATGGTCAGTTTGAGCTTGAACTTCTAACTACTAATAATACATGCGACAGGCCCGATGCTCGAGTGGTCAGAGACCCTAGCCACGGAACCAAGGGTCACGGGTTCGAATACCGCTAGGGACAAATGTTTCGTGTGATGAACATAGACATTTGTACTCCAGTCATGGATGGTTATAAACGTATTTAAGTATGTCTATCCGTTTACCTAGTATCGATAGCACAAGCATAAGCTTAATTTGGGACTAGGGAATTGGTGTGCCAGTCTAAAGAATTCATTTATTTATTATAAACTGGAGTACAAACGTCTATGTTCATCACACGAAACATTTGCCCCTAGCGGGATTCGAACCCGCGACCCTTGGTTTCGTGGCCAGGGTCTCTGACCACTCGACCAACGGACCAGCCAGTCAGTTATATACATATAACGTAAACGTAGCCATAGCACAAGCTTATAAGCTTAGTTTGGAACTCGGAAATTGGTGTAAGTCTGGAGTATTTATTTATTTAATTTAATTTATACATGTAAAGTTTTTGTTTGTGTACGATAACTCTTATCGCTTCAACGTGTCATGTAATCTTCGCAAAATTATGTTTGCATATTATCTTTAACGCAGAAAATAACAATAGAAAACCTAGACTTCAGACTGTAAAAGTAAGACTCTACATAATTACCTCGAATTGAGCCACCTTCATCTATTAATATACCTCAAATCTAATCAATATAACCGAATTCCATTTGTATGTCTTCTTATAATACTCTCCAGCACCATACGTAGCTTAATTTCAGTATCTCTATCGAAGCATAACTGCGCCAAGCACTTCAACACTGTACCTCGAATGCAATATTTCATAGAGAGCTCTACATAGCTAATACCGTCTCTACGTAGCGAATAGTCAGTCGTCCACGATTAGAGTCTCTAACAGCATTCCGAAGAGTCCGGCGCCATTGGAAACGCTCGGAATTTAGTTCCATTCAGTTACCGTTTCCTCTCTGGCCTTTGGCAGCTGTTTTGTGTAGGCAGACCACGATTTGTGGTCAAATGTGGATTTTAATTTATTTTATCAGTAAATGTGGTTTGGTGAATAAAGTACGTATACGCATAAACATATATGTCGACTGGTTCAATCGATATAACAACTAGACCTAACAAATGTATGCTTCTATAGTAACGTCATTAAGCTAAAAAGCCAAGTCACTGCACATAAGGTATCCTGACCAGAAGCCTCCATTAATAAGTCTGTGCTTATTAAACTTATCTTCACTAAACCAAAATACTATGAAGTATACTATTTTTTTCATTTACTTCGTACACCCATATAAAACTGCGATATGGTAACCACCCAAACACCACTCTCAACATACTTTAGAATAAGCTTCTTGCCAAGTAAATTAAGTAAAACAACTCTGCATTAATTACATTTCGATCAAACAAATACTGTAGCATAGATTTCGACGAAATATATTGAAGAATGTCCCATTCCAACTAAAATTCGTGGTCACCCCGCGATCGGCAAGTTGCTGAAATACAGCGCAACTTGTTACCGGCCGGTTTTGGCGCAAATTCGCGGCGTCTTTGTGCTTTTACACGTTTTACAACTCGCCCGGCCGACTCCGACTCTACACTCTGACTCTACGGTAGAGCAAATTATTTAGTGATTGCTGGTAGAGCGTGTTAGCTCTGGTGTGAGGAGACTAGAAATGAAATTGGATAATAGCCAATTTACTTTACACTTTTAGTAGGCATGATTGCAGGCATTACGAACATGTAACTTCTCACTCAAGAACAACTAAACTATAACGTAATTAGTATAATTACACATCTTGAGAAACTGAAAGCCAGCCCCGTCATCCATCTTACTTACCCACACATCGCGCCAAAACTCTCAAAAAAGCGAAACTTAAATTCCGAAATAAAACAACGCCTGTTTTCATTGTCTGCCTACCTATAACGAGAGGAGAGACGGGGCAAAAACAAAGAAAATAGCTCTATTATGTGAAAACAAGCCGCGAACGTTGCTTTTATATTTGCCCGCGGTAGGAATTTATACGATGTATTCCACAGACAACCAACCATTTTTAAAAGACCCCTCATACGGCCTACAACAGCTCCTCATCACCCCATACTCCCATACGTAAAGACGGGGGAGGGAGACCTCGTTACAGTGGCGTTGACAACATATTTTGGTTATCCAGAAGTATAAATTCCAGTGGTAAGGTATCGGCTTACTTTTTATATTCAACGGTATCACGCGAACGGAATGGGCAACTGTTCTCAGCAAACATACGTGTGTTTTTAAGAAATCTGAGCAGGCTCCGGGGATGGCGAAGTGCCGATAAGGCTTAATAAAATGGATAGCGATCTGATCTCGTGCGTTGCGATAATAAAATGATATTGTGTGAGCGTAACTTAAGGTTTTTTGGCATTTTTTTTTTGGTTTTAGCTGTTGACTTCAAATGGGGGCATGTTAGTCTGATATTCGAAATGTAATGAGAGAGAAATATACTTGGATATATCTTTGTACTATATAAATTTTCAGTAGGTAATCACAGATGAATAGATAAGAAAATACGCCATTTATAATTGGCGATATTAAAGATAATAACCGCTAAAACAAAATAATGCATGCGAATGCAAATATCATACATCATCTTCCTAGCGTTATGTCCCGTGTTTAGACGGGGTCCGCTTAGGCCATAATCCAGGATTTAGCGATTCTGGTAGTTACATTGAAGCGTCTGCCGATCTGACCTTCGTAACCCTAAGATAGGGGAACCAGACAATTTTTTGGATCATGGTTACAAATCCAAAGTTGTTTTGAATTTGCAGGTTTCATCGCGATGTTTTCCTTCACCGTCGAGCTAGTAATATAAATACGTACATAGATTTGAAAAATCCAGAGGTACGTGCCCGGGTTTGAACCCGCACTCCTCGGTTAAGAGGCGCGTGTCCTTACCATTGAGCAACCACCGCTCTCCTGCGAATCTCTTGCGAATCCAAATTTATCTATATATAAAAAACTTTTGTTTTAATTGACCAATAATCGTATCGTAATACCAACTTGACTGCCCCTTGGACTACCAGGAACCCCTAACCCACTAAAGGTCACGCGTTCGAAACGCGTCGAAATAAAATGTTCAAACAATTTTATTTATTTAATTGTTCATACCTTCTTACCACTTAAGAATACCATACAAAAAGATAGCCATAGTAAAACAAAAATTGCTTCACATAAAATCAAAATTTCTGGAATCACGCATATTGTTTGCATAAACTACGCATATTCGTGTGAATGTTATGCCCGTCGTAAGGCTGTATAGGCGCCCTATATCTGAGGAACAGACGGTTAAGGGTAATAACTAATAACACTATATTCGCTCGCGCCCTAAATATTTAATGGAACGCGGGCTGTTGGTTAGGAAAATAAAATGGTTTAGCGAAGTGTGTAACTGACTACAAATCAACTTGATAACATTTGCAGTCGTTGAGTTGTACAATACTACACAAATTTTATAAAGAGGATAAAATTGTATGTTTGTAACGAATAAACTAATGACTGGCCCGTTGGTCAAGTGGTCAGAGACCCTGGCCACGAAACCAAGGGTCGCGGGTTCGAATCCCGCTAGGGGCAAATATTTCGTGTGATGTACAAGGATATTTGTACTCGAGTCATGGATGTTTATAAACGTATTTAAGTATGTCTATCCATTCACCTAGTATCCATAGCACAAGCTTATAAGCTCAGTTTGGGACTAGGGAATTGGTGTGCCAGTTTGAAGAATTTATTTATTTAAACTCTAAAACTATTGGACCGATTTCAAAAATTCTTTCAACATTGGACAAGTTATAATGTGCCATCACGCCTGTAATCCCTGAAGGGGTACGCAGAGTTAAAGAGATAAGTAGCCCCTTTAACCACTTTCAGCCAAATCATACTAGGCTGGGTTAGATGGACCCTTGTGAAAAATAGCGACAAGTGGTTAGTTCATCGTCTACATAATCACAAGCATACTCAGTATACCAATAGTCGCCTTTTACTGTCCAAGGAACACAGTTGATACACTCTTTTTGTGTCTCAGACCAACAGACAAACATCCAAGTCTCATAACTACATATGTATGGTAGTGTCCAAACTTTTCCAAGTCCATTCTGCCCAAGTAGCAATATCGCATGTAATGCAAGGGCAGGCTGCAACGCTGGGCGCATGCGCGTCCAGTGGCCGAGACTACCTGACCGCGGCCGGACACTGATCAATATTAAAGTCCGAGGGAGGATGCCGGGGGATGTCTGTTTGTCTGTTACATGTCGTATAGAGATGATGTTACCGCCTTCGGGTTTTTGTGTAATTTTTTTTTTCCTAGATGTAATGAGAAGCCAGGTATATAGTTACACTGCATAACTATAGCTCTAACAAAAAAAACTAGAATAATCAATCAAAAGCAAAATTGGTAAATCCACTTTGCAGAGATTCAGACTTCGCATAGAGGTGTCCTAGGGGCGAATCTTGATACTATTGGCACCAATTGCTTTGGTCTAAAAATGAAATAATTTTTTTATCTAATTTGAAGTGAACTTTCCCAAAAATCTCATAAAAATATTAACCAATAACAAACTAAGACAATATTAGATGCAAGATTATACAAGTTAGCTATAACTAAGATTCTTAACACAATTTATTATAAGTGGTGTACTGTCGCTCATGCACTCCTAGGCAAATAGCAAAGTCATTCACTATGAATAAAGGATCGTCTAGTCTTTGCATAGACCAGAACGTTAATGCATACAATCTAATTATAATCGCTTAAAATCTATGCAAACGCGGTATTAACAGCTCTATACGAATCTGTCTTAACTCACCTTTCTGCGGACACTACGGACGGGGAGGGTCCAAGAGAAATGACGACCCTTAACTAAAACACACACCAGCACGCACGGCACACCAGAACGTGTCCGCCGCACACAGGCGCGCGTGAGACGCACTGCGCACACACAGAGTGATGCCACAGTCGTAGGCTGGGCAGTGGAACAACTAATTTGGGGTAATAGCTAGTGGTAGCTAGGAGGCCGGATATACAAAAAATGGCAGGAAAAGATTGGAAAGGGCTGAGTGTCCTGATTTAAGAAACATGTAGCAGTCTATATATTTGTTTACATATATTTAACAGGCCCGTTTGTCGAGCGGTCAGAGACCCTGGCCGCGAAACCTAGTGTTACCGGTTCGAATCCCGCTTGGAGCAAATGTTTCATGTGATGAATTTAGACATTTATACTAGTCTACTAGTCATGGATGTTTATGAACGTAATTAAGTATGTCTATCCGTTCACCTAGTATCCATAGGACAAGCTTAAAGCTTAGTTTGGAACTAGTGAATTGGTGTGTAAGTCTGGAGAATTTATTATTTATATCCAGCAGACCTGCGTCTAGCACATATTTCTTTATACCTATAATACTGAATATATAATAAAGTCTGATGTTGAATTAGCTAAGATTAATTTGGGATGTTTGGTGTCAAACTTTGCAAGATCGAGTTTAAGACTTAATGAATAGTAATGTTAGTTCAAAAGGCCGCTTGGTCGAGTGGTTTGAGATTCTGGCCACAAAATCAAAGATGTGAGTTTAAATCCCACTAGGATTCAATGTTATTGTGATGAACATATTTATTGTTACGGATGATAATAAAACATACTTATTTTTATTATATTATAACTATGCCTTAAGCACATATTCGTGTTTGTGCTTAAGTGATACTTACCTCTAACCGGATTGAAACATAATTAGGGTTACCGTTGTTTCTCTCTGCCTACCCCGCTAGAGAAGTGGTGTGAGGTTTAGTTAGTTAGTTAGGGCTACTGATTTCGGCACCAAAGTGTCTAATAAGTAGACAAACTAACTAATTAATATTCTTTATTGCACGTAAAAACGGACACATAACTTCGCATTACGGATAAATTTCTATTTTTTTATCAAACACGTCACCATTGCAAATGTAACGAACCTTGTTTATACTGTGGCGCTTGCGCATGTGTGCGTATCCCAAACAGAGGCAGGGCTGTGTCGGTCCAGTTTCCGCGCGCCTGGGTTTTGTTAATTTAATTAGAGGCACAAAAAGATTAAGGCGGAGGACGGAGGCATTAGGCGGCCTCTTTGTTCGGCCACTCTTTACGTGTGGCGTGCGGTGAGCCAGGTTTGTTTTGTTTTGTTTTTGGAACTACTACCTTGTTGTATTAGTTTCGTTTTAGGAACTACTGGGTTGTTTAGGTGAAGGAAGATGTGCTTGTAGGATGGGATGGAGACTGGAAATAATAGAAAGTACATATGAGTACATGTAGCGGTGTTAGCTCATTGGATAAGATCACGTTTGGTTTGCAGGTACAAGTGCGAGGGTGTTACTCTAGAATTGATAAAAATATAATGGCTTAGTGAAACAGCTCGTTGGTTATTAATAAGAATAGCGGTCTATGGTAGGATATTAGTAGAAACGGTACTATAGACCGCTAATATTTGTCGCTAATGAAATCCGTATACTTAACAGTTTTTTTTAATTTGAACTATACATCCGTAGGTGTATAGTTTTAATTACTCCACATTTAGAAAAAACATAGAAGAAAATCTAATAGGTTTGTCATCATTATTAAATTTGACCGGTTTTGTTCAGGCTCTTGATACATAAAGCTACATATTGGCTATATAAAGTATGTTAATATATCTACATAACATCAAGCCCATAATCCCCGAATGGGTAGGCAGAGTCAAAGGGGCAGCAAGCCACTTGAACCACACTCAGCCAAAAATAAAACTGGGATGGGTTAGATTATGTAAAATTTAATATATTTATTTATATAACTTTATGCCCGCAAACCAAAATTCTATATCCCTCACAAGAGGCAGTTTAAACTCAAAATAAGTTGACCTAAAACCTACATAACAAAACTAGTTCCATTTGAGATGTAAGCCATTAGCTTTTATTGGCGCTATCGATCCCGGACTACTGCCCATCCGGCGGGCAACAAACTGCAATACCTCGCGCGCCATTGCACATGCAACTCGTTGAGACACTGCAGTATGTTGTATGCTCGACATTCATGATTGTATACAATGTATGTTATTGCCGTGGATGGATACGATAAACTGGAGCCAATTTTATGTAATATTGTAAATGGGTAAGTGGGTTTGTTACTTTATTACGTATAGCAGCGCCCCGCGGTTTTACAAGGTAGTTCCCGTTCCTAATACGGGGATAAAATAGAAATAAAGAAAGAAAGAAAGAAAAAACATTTATAAATATAAATATAAAATAAATTTAAATATAGCCTTTGTTACTCGCTGGTAAAGTAGCTTTCAATTGGTGAAATATTTTTTGAAATCCGGCCAGTAGTTTCTGAGCCTATTCAATACAAACAACCAATCAAATCATTCCTCTTTATAATATTAGTATGAAGTATGATTAACTTAATAACACAATAAAGTATATGTATACATTAGGCTAGGTTTGAATTCCTTAGCCATCCTCTATTACCAAAAGCTTCTCTATCTATATCCTACTTTTATAATACTAGCCTTTTTGCCTAGCATGTCGTAAAAGGCGACTAATGGTATATCGGGTTTTGGGTGTGTGATTGTGTAGGCGACAAGTTAGCCGCTTGTCACTGCTGTTTCACAATTTTCCATCTAACCGAGCCCAGCTTTATTTTTGGCTGAATGTGGTTGAAGGGGCATGCTGCCCTTTCAACTCTGCCTACCCCTTCGGGGATTATGGGCGTGATATTGTGTTGTTGTTGTTCATAATACTACTACTTGCAAAAAATATGTCTAACTACGATCAAGCTTGCAAGCCATAATCCTGCACCCACCAAGTAAAGTTAGAAGTCATATTTATGTCAAGGTAACCTTTAAACTACATAACAAAACTACTTCTTCTAGCTTCATTCAAAATTATCTTTTATTAGCGCTATCGATCCCGGACAACTGCCCACCCGGCGGGCAACAAACTGCAATACCTCGCGCGCCATTGCACATGCAACTCGAGACACTGCAGTATGCTGCATGCAAGACTTGCAATGTATGTTATTGCGTGGATGGATGCGATAAGCTGGAGCCGACCTTATGTAATATTTTTAATGGGAAAGTGGGCATGTTCGTTACTTTATCATCTCTTAACTTACGTTGAAACTAATGTTGTTACTATTACACCCATAATTCCCAAACGGCTAGGCAGCAAAGGTTAAGGTCCTGAAGATCTTCAGAGTTCAGGAAAGGCTACTTCTTGCATACTAAAGACTTACTGAAGAATTGAAGACTTCAGTTAAATCTTGAGTGTCCAAGAAGTAGCCTTACCTGGACTCTGAAGATCTTCAGGACCTTAAACTTTGCTTTGCAAAAAAAAAAAATGCCTTCAAAGTATACCAATATCTAATCTCTTATACATACCAACCCACTATATACTACTATATACTACTAGAATAATAAAAGAAAACAAAACCAATAAAAAAAAAATTAAAACAGTATAGGAGATAATTAAACAAAACTTTAAACTAAAGCCTAATGATATTTGAACGCCTAAATATTATTTATTTGTAACATCTTTACTAAAACCATCAACACAACCAAATAACTAATCTGCGTAGATACTTAATTTATATTTTACTAACTTTTATTCATAAGTAATATCATTACTAAAACATACATGTTTACACGATTAAGACAACCAAATAACTAATCTACTCATCCAACCACTCCTTAGCCTTACATCCAACCACACACTACACAAAATCTAAACCGATATTGCTTATTGCAAAACATCCAAGAAGCCTACAACCTCACAGATATATGGACCTCATACAATGTTACCATAACGAGATTTCCCCGATTTAATATCAGACAGAAGTCCCTAAATTCCGTATCATGTTAAGAACACTTTCAATATTGGGATTGGTATCCCTTTGGCCGTAACAAGGTTTTATTAGATCCCACTAAAGGGCATCTCCGCACAAAGGTAGAGCAAGGAACCCTTTTTCTACCTTACTTCAAATATATTAACTGTCCCACTACCTTTGGAAACGGGGATGTTGAAAAATTGCTGGATGAGACCTGGTATTTATTTTTTATTTCAAATCTGCACATTGGGAGTTATTCAGTAAATATAACTTTAAAAAAAAAAAACAAGTTTAGATTTAGAAATGCAATTAATAAACCATTTGTAAGTAGGTAAACGTTTAAGATGCGTGCGCTGCGCAAAATCAGCAGTGATCGCTTATTGACTACGGGCGAAATGATGACGTGAGAAAGAGAGTTGGTCTGTAACACAGTGTCGGAGGAAAAGTGAGAAGAAATGTGTTCTGGTGATTTGGACTTGTGGAAAGAAAGGGAGATAAAAGATTTTACGAGTAAATCGTGGAACTGGAAGGATTCAGGTATCGTTGAAGGCCCTGACTCAGGAACCGAGCCGAAATCACGACTAGTCGTGTAAATAAGAAGGACAGAAAATCAAAATATGTATATGGAATTTGAGGTAAATGCTATGTTATATTACCACTTGTTACTACTTTTTCACAATTTCCCATCTAACCCAGCCCATTGTGGTCTGGGACTTAAAAAAAATGTGTCAAATGTGTTTCTTGTCTAGCATGTCGTAAAGTGGGGCTAATGGTATATGGGGTTTTGGGTGTGTGATTGTGTACGCCACGAGCTACTTTTTCACAACTTTTTATCTTACCCAGCCCAGTTTTGTTTTTGACTGAATGTGGTTAGAGGGGCCTGCTGCCCCTTTGACTCTGCCTACCCCTTCGGGGATTATGAGCGTGATGTTATGTATGTACTATATTATCTTTCAATAGCTATTAGAACAGCTGATTACAATAAAGTTTTAGACACCACGTTAATATGCATACACATTTTAATTCAAATAAATGTAATATTGTCTTGTGTGATAGTTGAGCGCGGAAATCTTGTTTTATCCTTAGGACCATTCGCGTCCAGATATTATTATCTAATAAAGTAACTAACTAAAACTTCACGCCACTTCCCTAACGGGGTAGGCAGAGAGAACTGAACGCCATATGGCACGATTCTTACACACCTCACTCGCCTCTTCAACATTCATGATCCTTTTCATACAAGCTCTACGGTTTTTAGAAGCCGCGGAAGGCCCAGGCTCACCTAGCTCGACGATTGTTCGTGTATTAACAGAAGGTGATGTTAGGAGTCATAAAAACAATAAAATAGTAGACAAATTATACCTTTGTCACCAAATACCAAGTACCAAGTGCGGTTTAACTTTAAAAGCGCTACACCGCACTTGGTACCACAATATGTCAAACTCTTTTGTCCCCAAGAGACAGGATTACCTAGTTTGGGGGCTACCAGTAATTCTTATGCGGTGTAATATTTTCTGGTAACAATTTTTTTTTAAAATAAATAGCTCTTCTAGCATACTTTCATCCGCGTCCGGACAGCTATTTGTATCTCTCCACTCTGTCAAACGAAATCAGTCCTTATTGCTACGAGATTAGGGGTGGGGTGTGTTGCCAGGTATCGGTTGCTGTGGTGACCGCCACTCTTTAGTCGTAGCTCGTATTTATGGTGTACTTGTATGATTTGAGGAGACATGTTTTCTTATTAGTTTAGAATAGTTAAATACATATTATATTAGTAAGACCCGTTTGTCAAGTGGTCAGAGACCCTGGCTCCAAAACCAAGGGTCGCGGGTTCGAATCACGCTAGAGGCAAATGTTTCGTGTGATAAACATGGACATTTGTACTCGAGTCATGGATGTTTATATACGTATTTATATATGTGTATCCGTTCACCTACATAGTATCCATAGCACAAGCATAAGCTAAGTTTGGAACTAGGGAATTGGTGTGTCAGTCTGGAGAATTTGTTTATTATTTATTTATTTACATTAGTGCATAGTTAGTGTCTTATAGATTTGATTGCTTGACAAATTTAAAGATAGTTATATTCCTGCTCTTGCATTTTATTTGTATATTAATAGCTCTTAGTATATTATACTAGCGAATATGTTTTCTGACCTTTTTTTAAAAGGAACGTAAAGCGAAAGCTTGTGGGGATATATGACGATTTGTTAGCTAATATATAAGTAAAACGAGAGTTTATCAATAAATCAATCAATCTTCCAAATTTGATTGAATTCAACTTATGCTTTTTTTACTCTTTTGTTAAAATCTACAAAATTTTACTACTTAATTTAAATTTTATTAACTAAATTGGATTTAGATTGCATATTTTTGACAAACATGTGCTAAAAATAATAAACATTATATAAAATCGCTATAAAAATAAATCAAACGAGTTTAAAACCGTTTCGCAACTACAGACCAAACCCACACATTTTCCGAAACCCGTACATTCCCAAAAAAAAAAAGTAAAATTATCCTCTCTGTCCCCACAGAAAGAAGCCTCTAAAATTGCTCCCGATCCCTAATGAACCCATTATACATAATCATCCCGGCAGGGTCCAACCCTTTTACATAACAACATAACGGAGTCAATAACGGACCGGTCGCAAAAATGCTTGGCCATAGCAAACACGCTAATGGCATCGTAAACTTGCGCGACCAGCGTAACCTGACCTCCCCCATCTACCGGTTGCGAAAAATTTACCTTTTTTATCTCAAATACACAACGAAAAATTGGCATTGCCTCAAATACACAAAATGTATTAGATGTGCGCGTTTTATGTAACAGCTTGGCAGTTTGAACTTTGGGCTACGATAATGGGATTCCTTTATACAGTCATCAACATTTTATCTCGTCAGTAATTATATATTTATGATCGCCGTAATACTGAATTTGTATGAGATGCAAAAATAAATAGTAAAATATTAAAAATATGTATGACAGCTTAACGAGTTCTAATTGATATCGTTTGACATTTTAAAAATATTCCATCTACCACAAAAGTACAACCATTTAGTGCAACATCAGAGCTCACCTTAAACCGGTCGTGCTACCGCCATTTTGTTTATTCGCCAATTTAACCAGTCTGATGCTAAAATTATTCAACGTATTTATTAGCAAGCCTAAGTCTTATTTTTATTTTTTAAGCGTCTAGAAAATTATAGTAACATCAATTATACACCAGAGCTCAATCAAATCTAGAATAGCCGTTTAATCCACGAAACGCAAGACGCCATTTTCTTAATTGCCCAATCTAACAGATTTGGTTAAATTAATTTATTAGCAATAGCATTGCATTGTTATATCATAATCATATTTTTACAGTAGCTAGACCATAAATAGTATGAGATCATAAATTAGAAATCAGAGCCCATATTACACTACAATCCATGCTCATTAGGCCAGCGATGCCGAGTCCGTCCAACTAACTGATTAGCAAGCCCGCGTCGTATTATACTTATATTTTTCGGCTAGACCTATCTAACGGGTGCTTGTTTAAGAACATCAATTATACACTAGAGCTCAATCTACACTGGCCATTCTAATCCACCAAATGCAAGACGCCATTTTCTTTATTGCCCATTTGGCCAGCGATGCTGAGTTTGTCCGACTAATTGATTCCGTTCCATATTCGAATCGCGCTCGGCGATTTATCGGCACAAACTTATATTGAGTTTTTCGGCGGATTGATAACTTCATTCATATTGAAAAGGAAAGTTTCGACGAAATGGATTAGCCGGTGTCGATTATCAGGTTCAGTGGGCTGCGAAGAACAGCATAGAATCAACGCTTTTTTTTTTACTTAATCTATGCATTATGCGAAAGTTCTTCTGTTAATTTTCGTTTATTTAACGCCTATACTTTAAATTTTGCATTCCAAAAGATTGTACGGTAACAAAGGACAGAATATTTTTACGACAGATTAGTTGATTAAGGTCTGATTTTTCAACAATCAGATAACTGTCAAATAAATTACAATCCGGATGATTTTAAAGTGTCATTGCCTGTTTTCTAAGTAAAATACCGTATTACATCCGCAAACTGGTAAGTTTATATACTTCATCAGTAGGTTATTTCTTATCTGACCATTAAAAAATCGGCTCTAAGCACCCTATGTGCTTAGAGCCGATTTTTTAATGGTCAGGTACATGAATAAATATAAAAACTGCTGAAGTCGTATAAAATAGTAGCGGGTAATATTACAGAAATGGCGTTTATTGTCTATGACACCAAACAATGTATGAAAGATAAATAAAACTAAACTGGCTTCACGCCATTCCCCTGGAGTGATAGACAGAGAGAACTTAGTGCCCTTCGACACGGTCCTTACACTCCTCACACTTCTTTTACTTTTATCTTAATCCTTCTCTTACAATCTCTACAGTTATTAAATCCTAAAATATTAAAAATAAAATATGTAATCAAATAATATGTTTTAACATGTACTCGCACCGGTCAATACGCTACGAGTTTTGTTACAGACATGTACTACGGGGCCCGTAGCGGCGTAGACACTGCTACGGTGTGTAGCGCCGTGCGACATTAGTGATGCTACAGTTTGAGAACGTTGTCGACTCAATTGCACGTTAATTTAATTTGAAATGATATCCCATTTATTTAATTCTTCCTGTAGAACTCCATTTTATTTTTATACATAATCTAATGTGTTAGTAGTTGTTTGAAGTATGAATTGATAGTTCATGTAGTCTCTTATATTTTTTATATATATTCAGCTGATATATAAAAAAACAACAAAAGTAGTTTGCTTAAATGGATAAAAGAGAGATATTTCAAGCTAAAACATTATCTCCGTATTAGGACATTGGTATACCGTATGTTTTATTAATATTTACTAGATGTCCACATCTCAAGCGGCGTAAAATTCGGTGTATTGCATAGATTCTATCATGTGTCCTGTAGGATTTATTAACATTTTTGATCCCAAAAATGTATTATAAATGTATATAATAAATAAAGAAGCCTTTGTCCTTTATGAGGATTGGAACTTAACACGTCTCAAGTTTAATTGTAAACGATTACGCGTCACAGACAAGCAGACAGTTATCTTAGCATTTATAATATTAGAGATAATTTTGTTACATATTTTATTTATCGCCTGAATCAGTGCCCCATCCCTACGATCAGGGGAGGCAGGGGGGCGCTGACCGCGACATTTGTTCGTGGACTCCTCACGACTACAAGACACGCTACTAATTTGAAAGCTACTAGCTGCAGTGGGTAGCTCAGGTCGGTAGGGTGGACGGGGGTGTAGTTGCACCCTATCAGAAAATAACATACGAAGACGTAGATTTCTTTATACGTTAGCGTTTGATTAAGTTAAGGCCTTTGGTGATTCATTTCTCCAAATTAATTAGTTACATTGTCAATTAATTTGTTGGCATTTGCCTACTCTCTTATGAATATTGATAATAATGTGGTAATAGAGTTGAGTACGAACAGGATTAGTTTACTTTTGGCCCATAACTGAGGTGTGGACATAGAAAGAATTAACTTCGAATGAATGACAATGTGAATTCTGATTCTGACATGGAAAACTATCAATTACAATATCTGTGGATTGTAAACAATAATTATGTTACAAACTAATACGCCTACAGTTCAATAAATTGTCGCTATTTTTCGTATACATTTGCTAACTATTAAATTGATTTATCTTTATATTTATATAGCAATATTAACAGTGAGTCCTATTTTAAAATAAAATAACAAAACGAGACATATTTCACATCATCTTCCAAGCATTATGTCCCGTGCTTAGACGGGGTCCGCTTAGACCCTGATCCACGATTTAGCGAGTCTGGTAATTACATTGAAGCGACTGCCGATCTGACCTTCGGAACCCTAAAATAGGGGCACCAGACAATTTTTTGATCATGGTTACAAATCCAAAGTTGTTTGAATTCGCAGGTTTCATCTCGATGTTTTCCTTCACCGTTGAGCTAGTGGTATGAATACGTACATAGACTTGAAAAATCCAGAGGTACGTGCACGAGTTTGAACCCGCACTCCTCGGTTAATAGGCGCGTGTCCTTACCATTGAGCTACCACCGCTTAATTTCAAAATGACTGTTACCAAATTATATTTACAAGTAGACTCATCTAGCTTCAGTTCCACATTTCAATTATCACGTTACTGCAAGCCGGGAGGTTAGTTTAGAGTGCCGGAGGTGAGGGGCCACTGACCGCAACATTTGTTGTGATGCCGACTTAATGCAGCCGGGATGAACGGGAATTACGACGCCGGAACGAGTCGAAACAGCATATGAGGTTGTTGTTTCAGCTGAGTGATAACGTTTATAAATTTAGAAACATGTTTCGTTTTGTTGACTGGCTCGATGGCGCATTCGGTAGTGACCCTGCCCCATGCGCCAAGAGTTGTGGGTTCGATTCCCACCCAGGACAAACATTCGTATGATGAATACTTGTGTTTGTTCTGTGTCTGGGTGTTAATATCCAATATTTAAGTATATATTTGTAATACCACTGTTGATTCTTAATCCGTAACACAAGTGCTTAAGCTACTTACCTCGGAGTCAGATCAATGTATGTGATGTAGTCGGATATTTATTATTTATTTATTTATTTTATTTATAGAAATATAGTTAAAATAAACTTAGCTTTTGACTATAGTTATTTGAATGCGCGTATTCTCCGTTTCTAGGCATCGTCAAACTAATTCTAGGCAAGAAACACAATTGGCACATTCTTAAATTTCCGACCACTACACATCAATGGGCAGGGTTCGATGGAGAATTGTGAAAAAGTAGTGACAAGTGGCTAGCTCGTCGTCTACACAATCACATACCTACAACCCCATATACCATTAGTCGCCTTTTACGACATGCTAGGCAAAAAACACAGTTGGCACATTATTTTTAAATGCCAGACTAATATGAGATTTTCCATCTATCCCATCTCAGTTTTGTTTTTGGCTGAATGTGGTTAAAGGGGCCTGCTGCCCCTTTGACTCTGCCTACCCCTTCGAGGATTATGGGCGTGATGCTATGTTTGTTTGTCAAACTAATAGTTTAAGAACGTACTTTATCTCTAGATATACGTAAGTATCCGAATTAGAGCCATTGAGCTACAAATATAATGTTATGTCATAAACATCGTTATCTAAAACACGTCTAATTCTATTTAACCGTTCTTTTATATCAATGCATATCAATATCATCAAATTTTATATGCCCGTTCTTTCACTTTGTAATTAAACTTACAGATTACAACTTAGTATCCAAACTTTGTCTGACAAGTAACATCGTAAACTTAAGTTACGTCCTACCAATCTTTATTACTTGTACAAAAAATCAATTTCCCAAAAGCAATCACAATATTTCCGAATTACCAACAAACCATACAGCAAAAGAAAAACATTATTACAATTCCGCTAAAAACCGCGCGACTCAACCCTCCACCGGTGAGGGGGCCGTTCGGACCGCTGTCCCCGGGGGCGGGTCCGAGGGGGCAACTGACCGCCACCCCACCCCACCCCTTATTTACCGCGGATTTTATTTGCACATGTCATGGCGGACCGGGCCGTTCGGTTTGTTTGTCGGACTTTTTAGTTTTAGCGGAGTTGGTAAAAATATGGTTTTAGTTCAGTTGGTAAACATCCGGCTGCTATATTCCGTTTTCTGTATATACAATTTGTACCTATGATATCGCAAACAGTATGATATAAATGAAATCACTGTATTAATGTAAAAAATCAAAAAGTATATAATGATTCCTTTTTTTTTATATAGAGTATCATAAAAGTCTATTTAGCTACAAAAAACACTTTGACATGAACTATGACAGTCTTATTTTTCCCACGTCAAAATGCTTTTTTGGTAAGCCCTGCTGCTTTATATTAACTTGTAGAAGTTCAGTAAAATAAAGATAAATTAATTTACTTAACATAACTATTCAAAAGTAATTAAAAAATTTAAGGTAAAAAAAGTTATAACTATGTAGATAGCTAGTAACATACGCGTTAAACTATTGCTATTTACACCATAACAAAAAAAAAATTAACATTACTCTCTAAACTAAATAAACAAGCCAGTTTTTAATAATGAGAGGCGCTTACTGCAAATTTGTTATACGAAAACTACCTTAATTCATAAATTAAGACATCAAAATACGGCGTAGCAAGTCATTTATTTCCAACAACGACAGCGTAGTCCATTGAAGAAAAAAATTTCATTACATTATCTCAAAAGACCTAGCAAAAGGCAAGGAAACACGCAACCCATATTAGCGTAACAAACACAGTCGACAAACGAGCCACTCGTACGCCACAAATAACCTCACTAACAAACTCGCATTACAAACATGTCGGAAATAATTGGACTTATCCGAGCACCCCGGGAAAAATATCCACTATCTCCTCAAAAATATGCTACGTCTCGGAGCCATTGTCCTTTGAAAAAAGAATATCGCATAACGAAGTTGAGTTCCGACTTTATATCAAATATCACGCATGACGCGACGCCCGCCCCCACAGAGGGGGCAATAAAAAATAATATATTGGAATATGTTGGAAATAACAGCGTATCATCCAAGGATACGGTCTTCGTGCTCTGACGAGTCCAGCCTTTTATTGTCTAAGGAAACTGCTGACGTTTATGCCCTGTTTGTTATTTCGTTTTGTATGAATAAAATTAGGGACCGTTATTACGGCACTGGGAGTAATAAGGAAAATTGTTTTGTGATACGGATGATTATTGCGAGAGAACGTGTTGGGCTTTTGATTTTTGGAAAGTGAATTTATTAAGTTATCGATACCTACTGCTTCGGAAGTCGAGCTATTTTCAATAAAAACTGAATCGCACTAAAAAAATATATAAATGTAACGTTTAACGAAACGTACACTTAAACGTAAACTGATAAACGCAAGTCGATACACGGATGCAATGAATAGCAGATAAAAATGTTTACTTAAACGTTTACTAGAACATAATATTGCAAACTAATTAAAAAGAAAACTTATTTTTATTACACCGAAAAATTTACTAGACAAGTATTTACCTTATTTTGCTAATTAACTCAATTAGGCATTAAACATTATACTTATGGAAGACGCCGGATTATAAATTTGTATAATGCTATTTGAATTAAAAACTATAATAACGGACTTATGTAACTCAAGGCGTGTTTCCGCAAATGCCTAACCAATTAACTTATTAGCCTAACCCATTGCATATTTCCTTGTTTACAATTTCCGTTGCACATATTATTATACACTACCAAAATTTATTACACCTTAAACTATAAAATTGAATTTAAAAAAATTCAATTTTTTAACAACACTATGAATTTACGAACTGATGATACTAGACTTACCTAGAAACACTAAATCAAAACACTTTTACACAACAACCAATCAAACACATCGACTACTGACATTTCAAAAATCGAACATCGTGCGCACACGCACGCCCGAGACGGTATAGCGAAGGAATGGATCAGGAAGTAACCCGCGGGTCAGGTAGGGGCTCAAGAATATCGGCGCGTCAAGGGTTAAATAATGAAAAGGTATTATTAGATGGTTAAGGACAGACAAAGACGCCGAGCGTTTTAGGGTTAAGCCGAGGTTGCACGCGTGGTTTGTTAGCGTTGAATAATTGCGTCTTTTGAGACGGCCTTAGATTTTTTGTTGTATTATAAAATGAATGCGTGAATGTCAAGTAATATCGGACTTGCATTACCAGATCTTTTTGGTGTAGAAAATTCCCCCGATTCGACTAAGGAGTACAATCAGTACAGTCCAGAACGCGTCCTTCCTTTATGTATTAGCTGCATTTAAATATAAGTTAAATTTTTACGGTATATTGCATCGTAATAAGATGATGAAAATATATTCAATAGTCTTTGACATACCCCAACAATGTAACATCCATAGCATAATTAGGCCATGCTATCATCTTTTTCTTCGATGATTTCGATTACGTCACAAAACACATCCCAACACAAAACATTTTAACTTTTAAAACCAGTTTAAATTTACAAAAATAAATCGCAAAATCCGCTCTCTACCTGACCGCACTTTCACGTGTGAAATTTTGAACTGTCATTTTGCACAATGTCATCTAACCCTTCACATGCCACCTAATGTACCTGAAACGTCCCGACCCAATAATTCATTATCGAACAATACCAACACTAACTTACTCTCCTAGTAATAATAACCAAACCCTTTCGGTCTGAGCGACCCTTGCGAATTTTTCGATACAAATAAAACACCCGTTTGAACACAAATATTTAAGAAAAAAACGCGTCCGCTTTTAAACTTTGTCTCTGGCCATAAATCAGCCTGGAAATAACAAGCCGTTGCATTCGATGTTTGAATTGAAGCGTAATCGATGGATTTAGAAAAAATATAGAAAAAATAATTCAAACTTACTTTAGTCTAAACCATTTGTAATAATAAACTTAACAATAAGTTAAAAACGTTTAAAACTTAACCTAAAAATAAACAAAAATATGTTCTAAAATTTGTAGTTAATGATTTCATAATAATATGTTTTATTACTTATTATTACAAAAAAAAATCTGTTTGTTAATTTTATTTAAATAAAAATAGAAATATCCAACGTACATAAGGTATTTTGCAGAATCTATTATTTTATATAAAAGTTCTATAATAAACTAACAGTATCAGGTACAAATATTTATAGGCTAGGCTGAAATTCAAATAGTTATAAAAACAGGAGAAATTTGATCAAAAAATACAATACGAACAAAACATTTGTCAAGAGTTCTCGCACTCGCTGGTAGATGCAAGATAAGATTCAGACGCAATGATTTCGTACTTGACGCGGTGACTAGTGCACTACAAATTACTCGGCTAATTTGACTCCATTGTAGATTGTCTGATAACCAGAGCGGTGCTTGAACTATTTGCATTTTAAATAGAGGTAGCAAAATGGGGGCGCGTGCGCAGTTTTTAAGTTATGATATTCGATTTTGTCCTAATTAAGAACGTTTTTAACGTACTTTACATTATGTTTAGACTATAAATTAATATTATTAAATTAAATTAAATTAATTTTATACTATTTTGGAGGAATTAAAATGGTAGTATTTAAAATTATGTTACATTTTTCACAAAGGAGTTAAACTGGAAAACCTTTACAATTATTATAAACCCAGATTATACCAAGGTACAGAGGTATTCTCAAATGACATAATGTACCATAACTGCAATCGCCAAAGGTAGATATTTCAAAAAATACTTAACCAACTAGAAGCTCGTAATAATTGTACTTATTATAATAACACATCTGCCTGTGCTACGTGCTCTTTTTAAATTTTCTAACAAAACATTAGAATAGGACCCTCTATGCAAAATTGAATGGTGGATTTGGCGAGTGTTCGGGACCCCATTGTCATAGATCAGGTATACGCAAAAATCGCAACATTCAAATTAATAAAATAATAAAACTAGTTCGTGATCTATGCAAGGGTTAAGTCGCCATTGTTGGGGAAGGAATTATCTGTGGGTATTCTTTGGCGTGATGTTCTATTTATTATTAGAATGCATTTAGTTAGTATACGGTATTCGGTTCGTCAAATACTTAGATATACTGTGTTATGATTATATATGTAATATATACATAATTTTAATAAAATACATCAATAGCAAGAAATATTAAAAATGCATGACAACAAAATATAGATCTTTTGTTATATGTTTATATAATAGGATATATTTCCAAATATTGTTTTAATATGATTTCGACGCTGGATTATCAGTAATAATATATTTTTTGTGTTAAATTGTAATAATATTTCATATAAAACTTTATTATTACTTCCCTACCTGCATAAGCGCTTAATAATTTTTTCTTCTCGTGTTTCTAGTCTGGTTTTGCTTTGACTTTTCAGTCCAAGTAATAAATAACAAAGATCATTTGGGGTCATGAGAACTCTCGAACTATGTTCGCCAAATTTCACACTGATCGGCTCTTGACGCCTAATAAAAAAAACGCAATGTTTTGGCAATTCGTGCAAAAAAATACCCTTGTCGCGGAAACAGGGTTAAACGCGATGTTTTGGGGTAAAAGTGTTTGCGCGTTTCATTGTCTGGCATAAAACTAATTATGTTTGTATTGCTCTTTAGGGAATGGGGTCATTTATTGCACTTTTTTTAGATAATTTTAGTTACTGATAGGGTTAACGTATTTTTTTTTTGTGTAACGTTAATTGGGTGTAATTTATTACCATGTCACAGATGGATCGTCGAAAAAAAAGCTTCAACTATAAACTTAAACTGATCTATTGGCAATTACGAAATTGATTTTTAATAATATATACAAGAAGAATTACCATTACATTTGGTCTTCTCGTAAACACTTATTTAAAAATTATATTATGAAATTGAATAGAAATTATTTAGAAAAAAAAAAGGAAAGAAGTGTGTGTTTACATTAAAAGGAAGGAGAGGGAAGAAAAAGTTTACTACAGTGCTAGAGTTAGCATAAGCCTTAAGAATAGTTTGAAACGAACTGCATATTATGTTTTTATAAATTTTTAAACCTCCCGCACTCAACGACCAAAAAAGTAACACAATAACAAACCCGCACCGCTACAGCTCTCGAAACCCTTTCACAAAAATATTTGACATCGCAAAAAAAAATTACAATCGCTCGTATTTAGTACATTCGGTAGCTTACACTGCTCCAAACTTTTTTTTGACACCGACCCATTGTATCTTTTGCGTGGAGTCAACGAGTGTGATTTTTTCTTTCTTTTTTTTTTTACTTTACCGAATCCTATTTCTCGGATTTAAAGGGATTTAGACACTTTGTTGTGGCAACAATGGTGATCATGGAGATCGATATTTGTTTTGATTTAAAATGTTATTTTTTGCCGGTTTCCCACGATAGTTAGTTGTACAAATGATGGAAGTGTCTGTTGTAAAATATAGCATCGTATTTTAGGGTTATTAACTTTTACTGAGGGATATTTCGGATCTTAGGAAAATATTAGTAATAAGTACAGTTAGTTATTTATTGAGTGCTTGACCTGTTATCTATTTGACACAACTATTTAAATTCTAATATTTTCTTGATCATTTTCTGGTTAACATACTTTTACAATTATGACATTTGTATAGATAAAGATCCTTAGTAATAACTAATAATTATATTGCGCAATAGTACAATTTCTATAAGCTTGTGGCGTTTAGCACGCCTAAGCTATTCAACTGTAGTGGAATTTGCTACTTCTCATCATTTAAAACCCTGAAAAAAACATAGACTGCTTTTGTCGCGATAGTATTTTACTTAAAGAAACAGACGACAGATCTTAAAATCACTCATACTATTATTTATCAGCGTCACCTAAACTTATCAAAAAGGCCCATGATACAAATATCAAATATACCAGTAAACATGTTTAAAACACACTCGAGCCAAAAACTGATTCATTATAAATTCCACGTACGAAGCCAATTCGCGACAAAAAGTCTGCGACAAATCCTAATCTCGCCACCCCATCCCAATCGCTCCCCAATACTTGGCTTATCAACATTCGGACACTATAACAGGCATTCCTGGTCTCATACATATTTTAGGGGCGCACACCCCTTTTGGTCATCTGTCAGTAATGATTTGCTGCCGACCTCCCCGACAAACGCCCCCGAGACAACAAACCAATTTATCTAGACCTCTCCCTTCACGTACATTTCTGAAGCAACGTCTTCAAATGAAGGGCTCTAGTTATGTTGGACACGTGAGAGGGCAGAGGGCGATAGGAAAAAGTTAGATTATCTACTATTTTTTCGGACGCGCCACGCGGGGTGGATATCGGCAGAAAATATGGCTTCCTTTACGAGTTGCGTTCTTCTGTTTGCCCATTTGTTGTGTACTTTTCATATATTTACCTATTTACACTAGATGAGAAAACATTACAGAGAGGTTGCCTCATAAATACATTATATTTAAGAAAAAGTTTTCACCAATTTACATGAAACAACAAACTAGTTCTTTCAATTAATATACAAATATATATATTAAGTATGCAAAAGTAAACAAACTTATTTAAAAATATTTTTTGAGTTAAACAACAAAATGTTTTTCAATCGACTTCAAAAACCGACTTCGTTTTTGTTATTATAGCTTTAACTTGAAACATTCAAAATAATTACTTATAAAATATTTCTCCTTACTATTCTCCTCACCTATATGCTTGTCCATTAATCTATCTATCCCCATTTTACCTCATAGTAAACTGGTAAAAGGTAAAATAATTAAGGTGACGCGCAGATAAAGATGAATACTTACTATCCTTCAATTATATTTGTTGAATAAAAGTATATAATCGCTATTTACTTTCTGTGTTAACAGCTAAATAACAGTATAAGTCCCAAGAAAATCGGTGGAGCAGTTTCCAAGAATATCTGGAAAAGACATACAGAAACTTAAAAAAAAAATGTTAATAGTTCCTATAATACTTTGTTACACATTGAGTACCTAATAAGCTGTCATTAGAAACAATTTTACTGACCTGATTTAAACATAAATAAATACAAACATAGTCAAAACTAAAAATACCACTTCGTAATAACATTACATAATGTATGTGAAAACTTACCGAAAGTATGCTGATAGCCAAAACTGCCGAATCGATCAAAGAGCAAACACATTACGGAGCGCACACAGGCACGTTTATTGCCTACGCCAGCCGCAGATTCGGTGTCAACAAGCATTTAGCCGTATTTGTGTAGCGCTCGGCGGCGCCACTGGCCGATCTGTGGCAAGTAAAGGGCAGGAGTGCAAAGTTTATAGGGAAAAATGTCTGTGAAGAAACGATAGATAGATGGCGCCACTGTATCTATAGGGTGAATACCTAAATTGTCTAAAGATAACAAGCAGAGCACAGAATTAAAAAACAAATAGTATATGTCGTATCTATAATTACTGGGGTCATTGAGGTTTATTTTGATATTTATGATATTTTATGTAGACAATGCTTTACCTGAATAAGTTTGCAAATAAATCCATATCGGCCTGTTACAACAATAAATACTAGGTTTAAACCCAGTCTAAATTTCTACATCTCTTTAAGTAATCATTTATAATATTATTTAAGTTGGAAACTGAGTTTAAACCAAGTATTTTTTTTACACTTTATAGTATGTCAGGTGTGTTTTTTATATGACACGCAGTATCTATCTTCACTTCACTTCTCACAGTTACTTCTAGGCGTGTCACCTAATATTTTTAATGGACATTTTTTTATCAAACTCCTGTATAAGTTTGTTCTCCACCTCTTCCACACCCCAGTGGCCGATTCGGCAGCGAGTATGCAAACTCGCTGGCTATCACGTTACTTAGTTGCGTCTACATTTAGTCGCTCAGCTATATGTAGGTGACGCTATGTCAAACGAGTGGGCTTTGCACGTGTATGGCAAATATACGTTTCTATGTATTTTCGGATCTGCCCTTAAATACAATTACGAAGATATCTTAATAGAACCTGCTTAATATTTCCCCTAGTAAGAATTAATCAATGTTTTCTCCTTTTGCTTTTCTAGCCGTTTAAGTCGAGGTCCGCTTTGATCATGTTCCGAAATACTGTGCTTGTTATTACATCACAACATTACTTTGCGTAGGCGATGAGCTAGCCACTTGTCACAACTTTTTCACAATTTTCCATCTAACCCAGCCCATTGTCCCATATTGGTCTAGGACTTAAAAATAATGTGCCAACTGTGTTTCTTTTCTAGCATGTCGTAAAGGGTGACTAATAGTAAAAGGCGACTAATGGTATATGGGGTTTTGGGTATGTAATTGTGTAGGCGACGAGCTAGCCACTTGTCACTACTTTTTCACAATTTTCCATCTAACCCAGCCTAGTTTTATTTTTGGTTGAATGTGGTTAAAGAGGCCTGCTGCTCCTTTGACTCTGCCTACCCCTTCGGAGATTATGGGCGTGATGTCATGCTCTGTTATGTGCAACATTACTTTGCCATTTGAACTTTACAGTGCTTAGTTATAGTAACTAGACCGATTGAATCGTAGGTATTATAGGTATTAATATATTCGTTGTTATTACAATGTGCAAAATTCACAGGCTACGGGGTTTTTTTTTGTTTATTTGTCATCGCTAAACTAGGGGTTAAATTTACAAAACCGGAAATGTTCCTCCAAAATTTCTATAAATTAGTCAAACTTACGGTTTTAAATCGCTGCCATTTTTTTTAATATGCCTAATATGAATTGCGCAATTTGTGTTGTAACACGTGTCAACATAAATCTTATATTTCCTTTTCAATAAAAAAATTCTAAGTTTTTTTATTATACCCCTTATGGTAAAAATATGATGATAACACCGGTTTATTTATCAGATATTTGTATACTATTTCTTAAAGGTTTTCCTTTTGTATAAAATATGTACATATTAATTTTTTACCAGAATTTTACTCGCCATTTTTATTATTACGAATATTACATACAAATAATAAAAATAATATGTGTATATTTAGCTTTACACGTGTATGTCTGTTGAACTTTGATATGGTAAATTGTTGTATCAAGTTTATTTGCCCAATCCAGTTTACTGAACCTTCACAAATAAGTTATGATAACTTGTTATAACGTACCGAGAAAAATATGCGAGTGTTTGTTCACCCCCAAATATACGACCAATGAGTAGGCAGTGGGCAGAGGGGTGGTTGGATTGTTAGCTAAAAATATACAATACACTTTTATGGTTTGCGAATATATCAAAAAGGTCTATTGAATTGTGTATTTTTATCCTGTTTTACAGCAGATCTGTGACTTACTAAAAAATAACTACATAAAGCTACGCGTTGATTAATTCGAATTTCTTAGGAGTAAAACATTATCTTAGGAGTAAGTAGTTAATTCAATAATTTATTTCATATCTATATTATAATTTACTAGATACATAAAAATGGAAAATTGTGAAATAGTAATTATTTTTTTTTTAAACTTAACTCACGTAAGACTGTTTAATCCATCGCCGCTGATGCGCCTTACCACGGATTGCTTACCCCATTGACTGACTACAGCTCTCGCGCGTGAAACGCGTGTAGGCACAAAACTACCGTCGCGCCGCACCGTCCGCGCTCCGCCCAAGTCCAGACAGTCAATCACGCACGCTCCGTACGCTCAGAACGCTTCGCTCACTCCGCTCGCTCCGTCTACCGGAATAAAAGCCCCGCATGACCTGAACACCGAGACACTTTTATGGATGTCTCTTGGATTTCCACTCGATTTATGGCTTCTGCTATGTTTGGCTAGTCTTTGCGGTTTTTATGAGCTTCGTGTTATTTCGGGAGTTGTTTTGGCCGGTGAACTAGATCAAAATTGCATTGGTATTGGGAAGGCGCCTTGCTTTGATTCTGACATACGATATTGAACTTAATTAACCTATTGTTAGGTTGACATAACTAGCAATAATATAACGCCTCTGTGAGATGGCACGATTGATGCACATACCTGAAGGTAACAAGAACTTTTACTTCCAAAAAAAAATTATCAAAAGTAAATATCGCGATAGTCAACTCAAAAAGCGTTTTAAAAAAGGATTCTTATCTATCTTATTCCTTTCGTCAAGTTTGGTAAGCATACCACATTTATTTTACCAAAATACAAAAAAATTTTAAAACTATGCAAAATATTTTCGATTTATCTTACTATCCAAGACAAAAATCCTTCCAATGACTGAATGTAACCCTCAAACAACCATTGGTATAATTTGAACCCCACTAAACAAACACAGTTGCACAACCCTTTCACAGAGAAAAAAATAGCAAAATCCGCTATCATCTCGTGAGAACTCGGAAGATGTAACCCGTACCTGCCACCTGGTCTTACCGTAATATAACTGTTCGACAAACAAAAGGAACCCTTTCAGTTCCGCTATGGGTCGAAGAGACCCCGAGGAGTCATCTAGGGTTAGTTGGCAGGTGGCGGCAGATGCTTCCTGATGTGCGTGAAATTATTTTTTTTATATCCGCGATCGGATCTCACGTCGACTGATGAAGTGTGAAAATTAATGGGTTTCTATTCAATTTGTAAAATGTTAGGTAGGTGACTTAAATTGGGATGATAATGTGGAATTAAAAAAATTAACCCTTATGCAGTTTGGTGTAACGGATTTTCGACATCGTAATTATTTTAAAGAAAAAAATGCCTTTCCTTGTACGAGAATATGTTTGAAAAAACGCGTCTGTTTGAAATTTTATAGGGATTTACGAATCATGTTAGCTCCTTAAATCATAAGGAATTAAATATATTATATTTCGAACATTTCTTTAAAGGCAACTTTTATTTCGGTGTATTAGAGGGTAAAGTAATTTATTTTATTTTAGTAGGTAATTTAGTCTCGTTTTAATAAAACAAATTCAATAAATTCTTAGTAGTGTTTTTAGAATACCTAAATAGAACTATTCATATTACCATTAATAGACCCAAATCACATATTTTACACCTAACTAATATGACAAATTCAAATCAACTCAAAATAATAGTAACCATTTTTTCAAAACTACGACACAACAAAATCCTGATCCATCCACAAAATCGTCAATCCACTCCAAACCAAATCCCACTTCAAATAATTAATACTCATTGAGAACGGTCAACCCTCCATTCGTCAAAGAGGCCGGATATAAACTAACCGCCTTTTCTTTGCGCTTTCAAAAAAATAAAAAAAAAACAACACAAAGCCGCCGTCGAAAAGGGTTAGTGGCACAAAAAACGTTAAAAAAACTACCTTGGCAATGTTACGCCAATTTTGCTTTCAAGGAAATTAGATATCCTCTTACTGTAGAGACGGTTCTTTCAACCCTTTGTGCGGTGTGGGAAATTGCCGGCGCGTATTAGGTATCTCGTGTTGACGGGACCATATTCTCTGCACGTCTCTTAAAACGTGTTAGCCTTATGTCGCCGGTTTGATACAAATTATTTGGGCCTTTAGAGGAATCTTTTATTTAAGATCTGAGATCAAACGAATCGAATCGAGTAAACTCAATGCAAATAACTATTTACATATTTGTATGAAAATATATCTAGTATTTTTATATGAAGAGCTAATAAGTTTTTATATGTACTATCTAATGAATAAATAAGTTCTCCAAACTGACACACTAATTCCTTAGTTCCAAACTAAGCTTATGTCTGTGCTAGTATTCACTAGGTGAACGATAGACATGCTTAAATATAAACAGCCATGACTCGAGTATAAATGTCCATGTTCATCACATAAAGAATTTGCCCCTAGCGGGATTCAAACCCGCGACACTAGGTTTTTTAGCCAGTAGTCAGAGGACCACTCGACCAAACGGCCAGTCAACTGACAGTGGTTTTCTAAATCTCAATTATATGTCTCAACTGTATTGTGTACTTTGTATTGCATTAATAAATATTCACACTTTTCACTGACTATGTACATTTAGAAGTTATTTTTCCTCGAATCAATTGACCCCCATCTGTATATTACAGATAGCCAAAATACAGCTTCAAATAGGTCCTGTTCAATGTCTGCTATTAATGTTAAAGGCTTGCCCTCCTTACCTTCCCGTTGCCTCACCCCTACATTTTCACCAACATCATATCAGCGTTTCTTCCACGCAATGCGTTCGGTGTGAAGCCAACAGAACATTCTGCCACATAAAACAGGGATGCGTCAACCCGCCAACGCTGGCCGCGGTCGTTTCGACCCCGCGAGTAATTTCCCAGAGGATACCTGTCAACGATGTAACTAATGTCAAAAACGTAATAAAAAAATGTTTGCACATTTTTGAATTCGTTCCTGTACAGAGTAAGTACGACTGTGTTTGTGTGTATAGCCAGATGTAGGTTTATATATGTGCTTCTATAATCTTGAGAAACTATTTTTTTCTTACCAACGTTGTCCTGTCCGAGGCTAGATTATTAAGTATATACTTTCATTATGAAAATGGCATTGCGCAGACTGAGAGGAATAGCCCGTGGTCACATAATTAACGTAAACCTTACTTAATCGACTACTAGGTTGAAATAATAATAAATGCGGCGCTTATAAATACAATCTTAAAAAAAACACGAATTATTAGTTTTCAAAAAATCTGCATACCTCATAGCATTTAAATTCACCGTTATTGATATTGGTATTTGAGTAATTTAATAAATTTGTTTATAATTTCTGCATAATTTTTCGCTTTTTATTAATATATGCTTTGTTAATGTTTGTATAATTTTTTGCTATACCCAGGGTCATGGTCCACACACCAGGACAAAAAAATTCGGAAACTTGGAGGATGGTTTTTACTTTCTCATTGACCTGGTCTCTGTTCTCGACCATTCGGCCTGTCAAATATAGAAACATGACTGGGATTTTCGCTTCGACCCACGAAAGTCCAAACAAAACTTGTTCTAATCCCGGCTGACGAGGCCCGGCCCCCCATTCGTAATTTCCCGCAGGATGCCTCTCAGCGGATGACTAATGCGCGCCGGACGCGGGCTTCCACTCGCGTGACTTTTTCCAAATGGAAACTATGATGAGTTAGTTTTGTGGGAAATGTTTTATTTGTGGAACTCTTGATTGACGTCATCACCTTCCTACAACAACAAGCGATGGATTTTGTTGAAATTCGCTTCCATACAATGGAACTGAGCTAACTCAGAAAGCGCAAATTAATATACTGGAATTTTAAGGTTAGCGTTAGGTGACTAAAACATTTTAAAGGGGAAATAAGTTGGGCGATTAGTTGTGTGTGCGTTATAAATGTAATGCCAAAATTTATACATACATCACGCCCGTGATCTTCGAAGGAGTAGGCAGAGTCAAAGTGGCAGTAAACCCCTTTAACCACATTCAGCTAAAAATAAAACTGTTGCTAGGTTAGATGGAAAATTTTAAAAATTTACTGACAAGTGGCTACACAATCACATACCCAAAACTCGGTATATCATTAGTCATCTTTTACGACATGCTAGGCAAGGAACGCAGTTGGCACATTCTTTAAGTCCCAGGCCAACATGATATAATACCGAAATTTTAATTATAGAATTGTCAATATTAATGTACTGTAGCTAAAAATTTACAAAAGTCTTTATGAACAAGCTAGCCACTTATCTAATTTCACAACTTTTCATCTATCCGAAACCAGTAAAATTGTTGCCTAAAACTCGTTAAATAATCTTGCTGCTCCATTTTAGGTGTTCTAATATTTGTAGTCTTTGGAAATATTTGTATACCCAGTGATAAGTTTAGTCGACAGTGATAGGTTCATCAAATCACACCCAACAAGTTTAAAATAATTGGTCTACAATAAAACATTCAACATATCTACAGCATCCCAACACGAGCTCATCTAACAACATCTCTAAGTGCCCAGAATATCGTCTTGCGAGTAATATCTGGAACAAAATATGAAACCTAATATTTTATGGATGAACGCTCAAAGCTTAGCGGATCTACCGATATGGTATTAATCCCGGTACTGAATATTGAAGGATGATTTGATATTAACTCGGTAAGGCTTGTGCGTTGTTAACGTTAAATTAAATATTTGCTACATATTTTCTTTTGTTACTGAGTCTGGTGGTAGCATGTGCAGCCTAAGGACCAAGAGGTCTCGGGTTCAAATCCCGGGTCAGTTCAAAAATTTGTGGCTGGGTATTTCAATATTGAAATTACTTGGTAACATTACGTGGTCCTGGGTTAGGAATATGGCGGTTTAATCACCCCCGTGCCTCGGAAAGCACATTAAGCTGTTGGTCCTGCGCCTGACCTCTCACCGGTCATGTCGAATTGCCGTCTTACCGGACTATGAGAGTGAAGAAACAGAGAAGTGCACCTGTGTTTGCGCACACACTTGTGCACTATAATATCTCGTGCGCAGATGTCTAATCCTCGTTGAGATAGGCCGTCGTGACCGATATCGGTTAGGAGGACATTATTATTATTATTATTAGTTGGAGCACAATGGGTTGGGCACGCGCCTTATATACTGCGTGTATGTAAGTGTTTGGTTCAAAATTTAAAAGTACCTTTGGGTTTTTCAAATGTAAGTATTTTTTTTGTTAAATAAGCCATTGAAATAATAAAACTGTTATGGAAGAGCAGTGTCTCCGGACACAGGGGATTTCTAGCTTAAAAGGAGATACTGGATTTACTAAATCCTTTGCTAGCCAATAAACAATTTCAATTTAATTTTTATTTTTATGGTATCTACTTATATCTCCGAAATCGTAATCTTCGTGAGAAAATCTTGGAAAAATTATTTGAAGATTAACCATGATTCAAATTGTTTCGTTCCTACTTATGTCCAGGGCCGCGCCGCCCCTGTGTGCGAAGTGTGCGGCGCACACAGGCGCCAAGACAATAGGGGCGCTGCGCCGCCACTGCCACCTAAATTATTTTTGTCACCTATATGATTGTTTTTTATAGTGGAGTATCGACAAGTAAGTAGGTACAATAGGCGCAACATAGGCCTTGTAAACAACAAAACATCTATAACGCTTATTGAACAAGTCTCTCAATATTTAATGTTTATTATTATTCACGTTTATGGTTTCATTTTACGTTTAGGGTTTTAGTTTACATTCCTTACGAGCTCAACGTTAAAACGGCGGCAGTTCTTTGAACCAGAGAAAAAGTACTAGTTATTTTAAACCGTAGAGGCGCCGAGTTTGTATGAGTATGAGTGAGTTTCTGAACGCAACCCGATGCGATGCGTGCGTGCGACGCAAGCGGGGGTGGGGTCACGGGTAGTATTCCCCGATTTTAACGAACGAGATAGCTAAGGCAAAACAAAACAAATGAACAATCATTTGATTGAAAGTGTGTGTGTGTAAGGTGCGCATTGAATTTTTATAATCATTGTTTGGGTGTTACCTACTGATTGTTTTAACGTGTTTTCACGATGAGTGATAGTAATCATGATAAAAAAAAGAAATTATCTGGTTACCAGAATCTAATAAAGAAAAGAAAACAAGAAGAACAACGTAATAAAAATGCAACTAAAATAAGTAAATATTTTACGGCTCAACCATCCACTTCGACACAATCATTAGAGACAGAAACCAGTCATGTTATCGATGAAAGTGTTATTAAATCTGATTCAAAAAACGCTTCATGTAGTGGTAAGTGTGTACTTTTTATGTAATTTTGTATAAAATAAATATTATAACTTCTGTTTGGGATATTTAAAAAAAAATATTTTTTTTTTCAATTTTGAATAGAAAAATTAACTTTTTTTCCGGCCGTTTTTAGAGATTAGACGGAAGGAACAGACAGACAAAAATTGTAAAAAATTATATTTTATTTTATGTACTTTTTACTGAATGCGTACATCCATAAGCATTTAGTAAAAAGCGGTTATTTTAATATTACAAACAGACACTCTAATTTGTATAAATATAAATAATTATTCATAGATAGATAAATCAGTTTATTCAGACAAGGAGATAGATAGGTACTCATGTGAACAATATTATGTATTTGTTTGTCTGTTATTAATTTAAGATGATGCCGCCGAAGTTACGTCTGTGCCTGTGCCTGATACACCATCGTCACCGTCAAGACAATTATCGTCACCAATACCAACTTTTTCCAAAGATGATCCTGGAGCCTGGCCAGAAGTTTTAAACGCTACTTTGATCCAGTATTTAATAGAAAATACGATTAAACAAATTAAACAGTATAATTTTCCGCGTGATTCTTCGGGACGAAAATTTTCTGAGTATTATTATGAAAGGCATTTAGGAAACGGTGAAAAGTATCACAGAGAGTGGCTGCTGTATTCAGTGTCCAAAAATGCCGTTTACTGATTCTGTTGCAAGCTATTTGAATCAAAACATAAAAATAAATTCTGCGAGGGAATTAGTGATTGGCAACATCTAGCTTTGTATTGCAGCAGACATGAGAAAAGTTCTGCTCATTTCAATAATTATAAAAAATGGACAGATTTGTGTCATGCTCTTAAAAATAAGAACACTATTGATAGTATTCAACAAAAACTTTTAGAGGTTGAAAAGCAGCGCTGGTACGATGTAATCAAAAGAATAATATATGTGGTCCAATTTTTAAGTACACAAAATATGGCTTTTCGTGGCCAAAGCCAAAAATTATATGATCGTAACAATGGTAATTTTTTAAAATGTATTGAAATGTTAGGAAAATTTGATCTTTCAATGACTAAACACATACGACGCGTAACGAATGATACGGATTTCAAAAATATGCAGACTTATCTTGGAGATAAAATTCAAAATGAAATAATTGACATACTCGGTAACCAAATTCAACATTTTATTTTAAATTTATGTCGAATTAATAAATATTTTTCAATAATACTGGATTGTACTCCTGACGTTTCACACGTAGAACAAATTAGTATTATAATAAGATTTGTCAATTTTAACACAGAAACTAGAAAGTTGGAAACAAGAGAGCATTTCCTAGCTTTCTGTCCAATTATAGATACAACTGGCGCTGGATTGACGTCATTTATTTTAGAAAAACTAGACAACATTAATTTGGATATAAACAATTTAAGGGGACAGGGTTATGATAATGGATCAAATATGCGCGGTAAGAATAATGGTCTTCAAAAAAGATTGCTGGATTTAAATCCCCGCGCTTTCTATGTACCGTGCGCTAGTCATAGTTTAAATTTAATAGTAAACGACGCTGCCAACCTCAATCATCATACGACTGGTTTTTTTTGTATTGTGCAAGAATTATATAAATATTTTTCGTCCTCTGCTAAAAGATGGGATTTATTAAAAAAATATGTCATAAATCTGACCTTAAAACCATTATCTGAAACAAGATGGTCAAGCAGAATAGATGCTATAAAACCGCTGTTTACAAATTTACCAAAAATTTATGATGCCCTATATGAAATATCAAATAATATATCATATGATCAGAAGGCAAAATATGACGCTAAATGTCTAGCAGAAAAAATATGCACCTTTTCATTCATTTGTTCACTAAATGTATGGCATATAATATTGACAAAAGTAAATTTTGTGAGTAAAATTCTACAGTCCGTCGATATGAATATGCAAGTTGCTTTAGATGCTTTAACAGAATTAAAAAAGTTTTTGATAAAAATTAGAACAGACACAAATTTTGAAGAAATTGTAAGTGATGCCAAAAAAATTGCCGAAAAATTAGACGTCGAACCTGAATTTGAAACTTCCAGATCCAGACCCCTAAGACGTCGTAAAACTCCAAAGAGTTTTGATTATGAACACGAAGACCACACTATAAATGATCCGAAAACCTCTTTTAAAATTAATGTATTTTTTTATATATTAGACCAAGCGTTATCCTCCGTAGATGAAAGATTTGATTTATTGAATAATCACAACGACGTGTTTAATTTTTTATTTAATTTAAGTGATGACCAAGATCAAAGTCGATTAAGAAGTAGCTGTCATCGTTTACAGGAGAAACTTTCAGCAAATGATTCATTGGATATTAACGCCGATGATTTGTGTGAAGAAATTATGTCTTGTCAGCCATTTTTCAAAAAATTAAGTAATGATGTGGTGAAAATTCTTGAATTTATATATTTAAACAATTTGACAGCTGTATGCCCTAACATTACCATAGCATTACGAATTATGCTAACTATGCCAGTTACAGTAGCAAGCGCGGAAAGGTCCTTTTCTAAATTAAAACTTATAAAAAATTACCTGCGCTCTACAATGAGTCAGGAAAGATTAACTAATTTAGCAACAATATCCATAGAGGAGGCCATACTAGACCATATAGACATACATGAAACTATTAAGGATTTCGCAAACAAAAAAGCGAGAAAAGTGGAAATATTATAATTTAAGTAATGTTTGTATTCTTGCAAATGTTAAGACTCTTGTTGTTTTTTTAAAACATAACATAGGTAGGTAATAGTCATATTAGTATTATTATTCTTAGAAAAAAGTCAGCTTCTTTGTTATTCATATTTAAGTATTAAATTCTTTGTATTAATAAAGCATGTTAAAATTTTGTTCGAGTTTTATTTTTCGCAGTAATTGGCAAGCAGAAGCGAACGGGATTTACCTATTTAGTATCCTAATTCCTAAATGTTCCACAGTTTTGTACACTTAGATATTAATGATAATATTATCTAAGTACTGTAAAACTGGAGAACATTTATTTCAGTCAAAATTAACAATTAAAAATATTCATTCAAAAATTAAATTCGTTTTTTATGATGATTCGTTAAAAAAGAGGCGCTTCATAGGTTTCGCACACAGGCGCTGCCGGGGGTCGGCGCGGCCCTGCTTATGTCTAAGGCTAACGAAGGCAGTTCCTTCAATGTAAAATCAGAATCACTAAATCTAGGATGCCGACAGTAGGATGGCCCAGACCCCAAATGGGAATGAGACCTAACGCAAGTTATATGATGAATCTATAAAACCATAATGTATAGCAATTTGGGCCAAGTCTTTAATGGATGAATTATTATACTATATCATTGAAGCTAAGAATTCGTCAATCCGACGAACAAATTACATAGTATTCGTATAACAGATCACCTACTTATCTTTCTTTTTCTTTTCTTTATAAAGTACTACAATATCGACTAAGGCCTTGTATGAATCCAGAAACATAACCGGAATAACATGACACAGGCATTTTTCACCGAATGATGAACTGCCTCCGCACAATACTCGCGTAATCGAATTACCGATACGTAATCGATACATCGAATATTCGAATCGAATACTTGGACGTATCCTCTATAATGTTATATTGATGATTCTCGCTCAGACTGATTAATGATTTGGCAATGCTCGGCACAATAAGAGTTTGGTCCGCGAGCGTTTTGGGGTTGGATATGGTAGACTGTATCGAATTGTTCGCGTTCCATTGCTGATTTTATTAGGAACTTCACTGAGAGTCTGAGTAGTAAAACGTCGATGGATATTGAAGTGGATAAATGGTCGAGCTATTTAGAGTTTCAGTGGTACGAAGATACCATATAGGGTTGTCGCCACAATGCTGACTTGCGATTTCTTGTTGTTATGTATGTGGAAAAAATGTACCGAAGATGGACCTAATGTTGGTTCTTTATTGGAAAAGTTTTGGGGAATATTTTACGTTCTATTTTTAGGGAAGTACGCCGTTTTGCAAACCTACTATTTGCTGTAGGTAGATTGTGTTTATTTAAATTGGTTGGTGGTGGGTTTTAGAATGAACAAAATTTTGTTTCTTCCTAGCGTTATGTCACGTGCTTAGACGGGGTCCGCTTGGACCATGATCCAGGATGTAGCGAGTCTGGTAATTACATTGAAGCGACTGCCGATCTGACCTTCGTAACCCTAAGATAGGGGAACCAGACAGTTTTTGGATCATGGTTACAAATCTGCAGGTTATTTGAATTTGCAGGTTTCATCACGATGTTTTCCCTCACCGTCGAGCTAGTGGTATAAATACGTACATAGATTAGAAAAATCCAGAGGTACGTGCCCGGGTTTGAACCCGCACTCCTCGGTTTAGAGGCGCGTGTCTTTACCATTGAGCTACCACCGCTCCTAATGAACATAATTTTCTTACTCGGATATTCAGCACATCACTACCTTACTACTATTTTACTATCACAGTAAATAAATATCGAACGACATCACATACCAATGTATGTCAGATCAATATCTGACTACGAGTTAAGTAGCTTAAGCACTTGTGTTACGAATATCAAAAATTACAGTGGTATTATTACTAATATGTATATACTTAAATATTGGATATAACACCCAGACACAGAACAAACACAAGTATTCATCATACAAATATTTGTTCTGGGTGATCGAACCCATAACTCTTGACGCATGGGGCAGGGTCACTACCGAACGCGCCATCGAGCTTGTCAGTCGACAGCACTGTTCTTCATTATAACAACTTTCACAAATCTACATGCGTAAAAATAAAACTATTCAAACAATGCTAACCTCATGCCACACATTACTAAAGACACTACTTCCATAGCCACCATACGATTGTTAGGACCCCTCATTATGTCTCTATGGGAGTCCATCACCTACCCGCAGTGACCGAAATTACTGCACAGTGGGCTGTACTCACTGTGTGTGAGGCAAAACTTTTCAATTACTTATTTCAAATTTTGACGCGCAGTCTTTTTTGACGCACATAACAATGTTTAATTTATAAAAAAAAATAAGTACATGAATGTTATGTAATTTCTGATAACGTTATTTTAACATTCAAAAAAATTTTGATTTTTTTTCGCATATCTCTCAATCTTTCAGTTTACTCTTGTCAAAGAGCTTAATATAAATGTTTACTTTATGTTTTCTTCTTTTTCTTGGGATTTTTATCCAAAGGTTCATGGAATAAGAAGACACACATATGAAAGGAGAGTTGAATGAGAAAAAACCTTTCTCAAACTTTTAATCTAGCTATCCACAACTAGTTTAGTAATAAGGACATAGAAAAGTGTTTAACTAGACAGAAGTATTTTCGAATTGAATATATTAGTAAATATTTATAATATAGGTAAGTAATTTGTTTACCAAAATATCTACTGATTATCTAAAAACCGCAAGCAGAGCTCAGTGCCCGCATCCGCCGGGTGAGATGGCTGAATAGCGATTTTTTTTATTCAAAATAAGCGCTCAAAAAAGCGCCACCCCAGAAGCCAAATGGCCCAGAATTTGTTTAAATTGTCACGTACAGACACCGCGCGGTTACGCAATCCGCGGGCATTGGCTCTCAACATTGCTAATGAGGATTGGTGATTCAGATATTACAAACTCTTTTTTCTATACATAAGACTTAATGTTAACCAAAACAAAGTAAAAAAAAATATATAAATAATTTATTTATTATGTTTGTCAATTTTATATTAATTATATTAATTTTATCTATTATTTAACGCATGTTTCTCGATCTTAATTTATAAAAACATAATTGAATATCAAAAGCAATAGTGCAAATGGTAAAAAGTTGTTCGTATCTTTATAAATACAATAATAAAAATAAATATTAATGGCGCAAGATGGAGAAGGCTTATACCCTGCAGTGAGATCAAAGGAGCTATAGAAATAGAAGAAGAAGATATATTAATCGGATCCATTTTTTGTACTTTTAAAACAGATGAATTGTTATCTTTCAATTTTTATTTCAACTTTATTTGTGTCTGGCATCAGAATAAGTAATTGATCAATCAAAACAGTTGCCCCCATCACTAAATATTGTAATTAAATTCTCATTACTAGTAACCACATAATTATCAACGTCACCAAATACAGTATTACAAAATAGTCAAATTGACTATCACAAATAGACCGACTATTTGGCCACATTTCCAATAGCAAAATTGGATCCCGAAATCGAAGACCAAACTTAACAATATCAAAGTAAAAACACTCTACCCAAACTCCGCTAAAGTTTGGAAACCAGCGTCTGCGAGAGACATACGGTGAAGGGTTAAAAATGCATCGTCGCTGCACAAAAAACGCCATACAGATATCGGATTTTAAATTTTAAAATGTGCATTGTATTGGACAGGGTTCGGCAATCGATTGGAGCCGGCACAAAGGGCCGCCATTAATAATAAAAAGCCCATTGATTTTGGCGACAGCTTGTCGGTCTGTCTGTGCGTCTGGCTTAACGTTCTGCTTTTTCGTCATTAGCTGTGGGTCAGCCGGTTAAGTTTTCAATTTCGCGGTTTGAGAATAGAATACTATTGAAACAATAGGAATAGATAAACCATAAACTGTCTATGCCATGTACTATAAGTATAATAGTCTTTAACTAAAGTTAGTTAACGGCAGACTAGTCTAGAAAGATATATGATAAAGACACATATGTCATGTCAAGTCATGGATGTTTATAAACGTATTAAAGTATGTCTATCCGTTCACATAGTATTAATAGCACAAGCATAAGCTAAGTTTGGAACTAGGGAATTGGAATGTCAGTCTGGCAAATTTATTTATTATTTAGTAATGTAAGTAATTTAGGAAAATTGTTTTTCATAGGTAAGAAGAGGAAAGAAGAGGCATGCTCCGGTGGTTCGGACATGTGGAAAGAATGGATGACGAAAGATTGACTAAACAGATATACAATGCGAATGTGGAAGGATGTAGGAGCCGCGGAAGGCCCAGGCTCACCTACCACGACCAGATTGGTCGTGTATTAAAAGAAGGTGATGTTAGGAGTCATAAAAACCGTAGAGCTTGTATGAAAAGGATTATGAATGTTGAAGAGGCGAGTGAGGTGTGTAAGGATCGTGCCATATGGCGTTCGGTTTTCTCTGCCTACCCCGCTAGGGAAGTGGCGTGAAGTTTAGTTAGTTAGTTAGTTAGTTTTTCATATGTTGCACTTGTGTAAGTCCTATGTTAAAGTGTAGAATCTATGATATAGTAACTCCGGAACCAGCCCTGGACCTATGTCATAGAATATAGACAGACAGTGGGATGTTTCAGTATATAGATATTTATTAATATTATATTTTAAACTCCTCAAAATGTTATATCGATAGAGGGGGCCGTTGAGAGGCGAGATATAAACAAACAGTAATATCACCATAAACTCCTAAAAATAACGTAACTGGATACTTCCCCCGTATAACAAAGTCAGCATTACCAGAATCCACTCAATACCTAGTGAATATTTAATACTTCGCGCCATACGCGATGCCCGACAATGGCCGACTGCACAGTGTGTGGAAGAACAGTATAGCTAATTCTGAATATCGTATGCACTTCTATATTTTTCCCAAAACCTGACTAACCAATCCAGTTTATGAGGGTGGAACATATACGGAGATATGATTTGAAGTACTTTTTATATACGAATTTTGTAACTTTCTAAAAATTTAAATTACATTTATAAAATTAAGAGAAGATCTTGAATTTTTTACTTCAGTTTTACCAAATGTAACTATGAATGATTGTCTACCGACAAAGTAGACTATTTAAAATCGGTAGTACTAAGTACGTCCTTCTGAAAAGTTTACGATGTTACATGATTTAAAAAAAATAGAATTCTTTTTTCAGTTTGATCAATTTATATTTTTTCCACGGCTTCAAGTTCTACTTTTGAAAAATATATAAAAAAAAGAAAGAGGCTGGAATTTATTCCCGTATTACACACCACATGCTTCACTAGTATTTGCCGACTATGGCCAGTATCCAGCTCTCTTTCCCCAGTAATCCGAGCTTGCCAATAATCCGCCTCCCCTGGTCTGGATCAAGCTCCCCTGCCTATGGTGAAGATTTCGGAAAAACTCATTGGGAGCTGCTGGCTCGGAAAAAGGGAACTCGATATTGTTGCCCTTGAAATTGAACGATTGCTTCGAGTGTTAAGTATTTGGGGAAAATAAGAATGTTTCTTTGTAAAAAATAAATACCTACGAAATTTTTTATCCAGAATTCGATCATTTTTTAAAGTTAATATAATAAAATTGGCAACTACCTAGATTGCCAATAAAAAAAATACAATAATATATGTAGTTTTAAGGTGTTTATGATAAGTTAAGGCAAAAGATGACGGTAATTTTAACTACAAAATCAAAAATAATTAAATAAATTTATGTCACATCGCAAGCTTATAATTACCATTGGAACACTAAAAAAATTTATTAACATGTAAATGCATTTCATTGCTATACTCCTTATTTAAACAATAACCTTTTTTAAACCTGTTTTAAATGGTGTCAATATGAACTTACAACCAGAATGTAGCATACAATATTTTCAATTTTATATATTACTATACATCCTACTTTTACAAGCAATTCCACACGTGTATTTCATCAAGTTCCATCCATCAATAAACTCAATAAATAAATAAAATAAATAAATAAATATCAGACTACATCACATACTTTGATCTGACTCCGAGATAAGTAGCTTAAGCACTTGTATTACGGATATCAGAATCAACAGTGGTATTACAAATATATACTTAAATCTTGAATATTAACACCCAGACACAGAACAAACACAAGTATTCATCATACGAATATTTGTACTGGGTGGGGATCGAACCCACAACTCTTGGCGCATGGGGCAGGGTCACTACCGAATGCGCCATCGAGCTTGTCACTCAATCAATTAAATAATTAATGATAAACCAAAACTACGCTTTCCGATAACATGGACTTCAATCTGTCAAATCCAAAATGTCCACCGTTATCTGCCAATGGCGTCCACACAACAGACCATTTATCACCCACCCACAAAACGCTGCACACCCATCTACACAGACAGACCAATTTATATACAACATAACACACCGAGGGACAGTAATTGAATGTAAAAAATCGGCCATTTGGCGCCAGAAATGAGGGTGGTACAGTACTGCAAAAAAATGTATCAATATCAACCTTCATGCGTTGTCATAGAGACCAAAAATTTCGGTCTTCTTTGGTAGCTTGTACAGTCACGCTCGTATAATTTCAATATTAGATTCGGAGCATACTGCACTTTAATTTAATTCAAAACTATCGGCTACTCCTTTTGAAGTAAGGTTAGTTTCAATTTGAAAAGGATCAGACGGGGTCCAATTTATTCTTTGTGTGTAAAGAAATAACGTTTTTGTTGAGATTGTAGTATTAAATGACTACTTTAATTATTGGTATATTTGTATTTTTTTTTGCTTCGTTGTTATAACTTTTGAGTTTTCGAATTTAAAGTTTTTAATTTCATAATTTAACAAGATCGATGGCGCATTCGGTAGTGGCCCTGCCCCATGCGCCAAGAGTTGTGGGTTCGATCCCCACCCAGGACAAATATTCGTATGATGAATACTTGTGTTTGTTCTGTGTCTGGGTATTAATATTCAATATTTAAGTATATATTTATAATACTACTGTTGTCACACAAGTGCTTAAGCTACTTACCTGTGTCTGGTAGTCTGATATTTATTAAAATAAATGTCTATGTAAATGTTTGAACAGATAAAATTATTTGCTCTATATTAAACAATTTACAAAATGTCACGCCTGCATCCCTGAAGGAGTATGCAGAGTTCAAGGATCAAACCACATAAAGTTCAAAAATAAATAAATGTTTTGGGTCAAATAGAAAAGTGTGATAAGTGGAAAACTCGCCGCCCATACAATCACAATGGCAATTCCCGATCTTCCAATAATTGCCTTTTACGGCAAACTAGGAACACAATTGTTTCTTTTTAAGTCCATGGAACAATACTATTTTATTTTATTGACTATACAAAAAATATATTTTTTTATAAATCAAGCCTCGAACAGATTGCTACGCGATTCGTCTCACAGATCAATATCTCGCAGATGTAAAATACGCCCAAATCCCGCGTTTGTAGGTGCGGAACAAACTACTTTATTAAAGCACACTCTGTATTCATAACGCTGGCGACGATATCACAAATAATATCTCCCCCGAAGATGCATTGAGAAAGAAATGTATCAGAAAATGTATAAAAAATGTCACCCTGTTAGTAGACGTGTAAAAAAATACTGGAAGTGGCTTACTTAGGAATTTTACAATTGCGTTTCTTGCCTAGCATGTCGTAAGAGGCGACTAATGGTATATTGAGTTTTGGGTATGTGATTGTGTAGGCGGCGAGCTAGCCACCTATCACTACTTTTTCACATTTTTCATTTAACCCAGCCCGTTGTCCTGTGTTGGTCTGGGACTTTAAAAGAATGTGCCAACTGTGTTTCTTGCCTAGCATGTCGTAAAATGCGACTGTTGGCACAACGGGTTTTGGGTATGTGATTGTGTAGGCGACAAACTAGCCACTTGTCACTACTTTTTCACAATTGTCCATCTAACCCAGCCCAGTAATATTTTGGCTGAATGTGGTTAAAGGGGCCAGCTGTTCCTTTGACTCTGCCTACCCCTTCGGGGATTATGGGCGTGATGTTATGTGTATTATTGATATAATTATTTTATTAAAAACTGTTTTAATTATAACAACAAACATATTATAATTATTTCTGTGCAATAATGAAAATGACATCTGCTTACACAGATTTTTACAAAAAAATATTAATGTCTAAAGTTCATAGGGCAACGTCAGTATTTTCTTAAACAGCTTTTTTACTTACTGGCGTTATTTTTCCGATCATGGTAGAGTTCTGTGGAATAGTAATAATTATAATATTTGGACCATAGGCACTGTTACAATTAAGTTATCTTCATCAAATGAAAGGCAGTGGCCTTACCATAAACTATACTTATTTTTTTTTACAGAAACAGCTTTTCCATTTAAGAAGTCACATTCAGTCGATGTGGCCTCTAGGTCCGTGGATGTAGGCGAGCGAGGGCGGTAAGACTCTGAAGGTAAGATAGTATTCAGATATACACTGACCTTACTGTGTTAACTAAGATAGTCTACTCTGCCGTACTGTAATATAAAAATAAGGCGACTATTTTTATTTAACTGATAATTGACTTAACCCTACAATGCATTCAGTACCATATGCGGAACAACCATTATTATCACCTACAGCTATCGTCATCGAACACCTAGCGACATCTGTTAGCGGGTAAATTAATTCTTACGAGCATATGAACTATTTAGTTGCTCTAAATATTACTAGGTGGTGTTAGCTGTCGACTTACAGGCAGATTCATTCGCAATTTTGGCGGTTGACCTGAACTAGTAATTTACGTGATTACAAAAATTAAAATAAAAGGTTTTATGAATGTTTGAAAGTGGAATTTTTTATTAACGATTGGAAATAGTGTATTCTAAGCGGAGGTAAGTTATCTTTTTATAAATATTTAGATTTTGATACTATAAAGGCGTCTTTTTTAAACGTTCCAGATGTGGAACTGCATGCAGTTAGTTCGATTTTGTTTATATGAGTGTTTTGAATTTATTTCAGATTATGGCTAAGAAAAGCTTGACTGATAAGGCGATCGAGCACTATTTAGACATACCTTCGGGGAGCGAAGATGATCAAGACTTTTCGGATGCTGAAAGTGAAGATGACGAGGCGAAAGTAAGACAACACTTGCAGCAGATGTATGACGAACAAAGTCACTGCGAAATTGGATTACCTGATGAGTATGAACCCTCTACCATTACCAATACTGATACCCCCCTTTCTGAAATCGTACAAGAGCAACTTTCAGAACCTCAGCCTATTTCAAGCTCAAATATGTCCTCACATCACAGCAGAAATACTTTGCCAGCTACAAGAAATAGTGTATCAAATAATTTAACTACTACTAAAAGAAACAAAAGAAATATCATTTGGAAAAAGAACTCCTTACAGACTGACTGTCCTCCATTTATTGGAAATATAACTTTACACCCTGCTATTACAGAACTAGATACCCCATTACAGTATTTTTTATACTTTTTTGATGATGATCTACTCAGCCACATTATTGAAGAAACACATAAATTTAGCATCCAGAAAGATCCATCAAAACCCTTCAATATATCTACATATGAGTTAAAAAAATTTTTAGGTATATGTTTGCTTATGAGTGTTGCTCCTTTGTCAAATATCCGGATGTACTGGGAGTCTGAGTTAGGTTTACCATTAGTGAGGGAGACGATGACCTTGAATAGGTTTGAAAAAATTCGCGAGTTCTTGCACTTTAACGACAACTCTTTACAAGTACCATCGGGTACTCCAGGGCACGACCGACTCCACAAAATAAGGCCAATATTAGAAACCCTAAAAAAAAAATGCCAAAACATACCTAAGAGGGAAGCATTGTCTGTTGACGAACAAATGTGCGCCACGAAGGCTTCAAATTTCTTGAGACAGTATCTACCAAATAAACCCCACAAATGGGGCTATAAACTCTTTGTGCTGTGCGACGATCGAGGATTGGCCTACGACTTCGAGATATATTCTGGAATGGAGAACAACCCTGAGCTGCGAAATTTTAATGAACCTGATTTGGGCGCAAGTGGAAATGTAGTAGTTCGTCTAGCAAGATCTATTCCGAAAAACGAGCAATATAAATTATTTTTTGATAACTACTATACCTCACCTGAATTAATTTCTTACCTGGCGAAACAAGGTATCCAGTCGCTAGGAACGGTAAATAAAGGTCGCCTTGGCAATAATATGAAAATTCCAACTCTGAAAGATTTGAAAAGTAGTAAGACCGAAAGGGGTCATTCAGAGGAATGGGTAGCTAACGTAGATGGGACAGAAATTTGTACAGTGATGTGGTATGACAATAAGCCTGTTGTTATATCCTCCTCATTTGCTGGACAACAGCCGATCCAGAAAGTAAAACGATATTGCAAAAAACAAAAAAAATATTTGGAAATAGATTGCCCTAAAATAGTCAAAATCTACAATCGACATATGGGAGGAGTGGATCTATTAGATTCTTTTCTTGGAAAACATAAAATCAAAATGAGGACAAGAAAATGGTATCTACGTTTGTTTTACCATCTTCTTGATGTGATCGTCATAAATTGCTGGCTGTTGTATAGAAGGAGCGGGGAACAGAAGAATACACCTACACCGGAAAAGCTAAAAAAATTTAAATTCGACATTGCTAAAAGTCTTTGCATGTCTGGTCCACTGCTACATAAGAGAAGAGGACGACCATCATCTGCTACAGAGGCTATGATTGAGATGAAGATTAAAAAACCGAATGTAGCAATCTATCCCCCACGAGATATAAGGCGAGATGGAATTGATCACTTACCTATATGGAATCTGAAGAGACAACGGTGCAAGTTACCTCAATGTAAAGGCAAAACATATATATCTTGCGAAAAGTGTCGTGTTGAATTATGCCTAAATAAAGACAACAATTGTTTTTATAAATTTCACCAATAGGAAGTAATTTAGATATTATGTTAAATAAATAATAAATATTTTTTAAATTAAATATTACATTTTTCCATTGTTCCTACATCAGAGCCAAATAGTAGTGTGTATGCATAGCGTTCCTCATATGGTACGACCAAAAAAAAATTAATATTATTTTCATTACATTACATTGATTTTTTTTAATATTTTTCCCATTGTCTAGACCATGTACAGAACCAAATATATTTTTTTTAAACAAAAATAAAAAATCATGCATTGTAGGGTTAAAACATACAATTATTTATGTTGAATAATCTAATATTCGCTACTTTCCTCGTAATGCTAAAATATATATTTTGTTGTTAAATTTTTTTTTTTGTGATTGTATGTTACAATGATATACAAAGCTTTTAAAGCTTTCATGTACTATAACATAAATATTATTACTTGCTTGTATAGGATATGCAATATACATTGATTTTATTTAAGAATCTAGGCAACGGAGAGATAAACTGATATATATATTCGACAGGCCCGTTAATCGAGTGGTCAGAGACCCTGGCCATTAAACCAAGGGTCGCGGGTTCGAATCGCTAGAGGCAAATGTTTCGTGTGATGGACATGGACATTTGCACTCGAGTCATGGATGTTTATAAACATATTTAAGTATTTCTATCCATTCGCCTAGTATCCATAGCACAAGCTTACGCTAAGTTTGGAACTAGGGAATTGGTGTGTCAGTCCGGAGAATTTATTTATTTAAATACTTATTTATACATGTTTTTGTTTTTTATATACCAACCATAAATCACTTGCTCTCCTCATGCATTTTAAACAATGTATAATCATCTTCCTAGCGTTATTTCCCGCGCTTAGACGTGGTCCGCTTAGACCATGTTCCAGGATTTAGCGAGTCTGGTAATTACATTGAAGCGACTGCCGATCTGACCTTCGTAACCCTAAGATAGGGGAACCAGACAATTTTTGGATCATGGTTTAACAATGTATAAATAAACACTAAATTAAACAGTATCACTATCTCACAAAACTATGCCTCTTGATATACTACGCAGTACAGATCAAACAGCAAGATTAAATATAAAATACTTCAAAACGCGGACCCAACATGCACCCCACTGTAATCTAAAAATCTATACAAAGCCTCCAATGATATATTCAGTGGTCTCGGGCAGCTGACTTAGCGAAGCCTCTTTTATACAGGGTTGGGAGAAAACTACAAAAGTACAAGTATATTACAGAGGCTAAGGAAGATTTAAGTTATGGTGAAAATGTATTTCGTAAACTTTAGTTAGTCAATTTGTTTTTATTGATACAATGTTTAAGATAATGTATACATAGTCTTGCTCGAACACAAATATTATATGTAAGTATAACAAATCAATATAATAGACCAAAATAAGTATGTCTATCCGTTCACCTAGTATTCATAGCATAAGCACAAGCTTAGTTTGGGACTAGCTATGACGCGACCTCAGTCAAACGTCTTAGTGTTCAGCGTAGTGATCCTGTTGATAGAATTTACTAAATTTACTTAAGTGTGATTACGCAAGTGTTTAGAATACTAGTTTTTTGTAAAAGATAAGTGATCTTTGTAAGAATGTTAAGTATTTCAAGACTATTATTATTATTATAGGACATAACGCGAAGAAGATAAAAAATATATAAATAGACCAACATTAACAACATTGAATCATACTAAAATATATTTATAAGTAAATTCTAAGTAGCTAGTCATTTAAATAAGTATATAAGTTTTCCAACGTATTCCAGCCGATCAGGCAACTTTAACTATCCCTGTTTTCCTTATAATTATAACATACACGAAATAAAATGTTCGACTAAGTAATTTCTTAATGCAACTAATCTAAGTAAGTAAGTTTTCCAAGTTTTTCTCGGCATCATGCAACTAAAACTAACCCTGTATCCCCTTTAACCTGAGGGAGCGGGCAGGGTTCATGTCGTATGTTAGCAATATGTAGTAAAACAAGGTGAAATAGGATAACTCGCACACAGGTAATGCAGTGAGCTTCGGAACGGGGATCTTATAAGGCTTTCTTGGACACAGATTTTAAATATAAGACTACATCACATCACATACATTGATCTGACTCCGAGGTAAGTAGCTAAAGCACTTGTGTTACAGATATCAGAATCAACGGTGTACACAAGTATTCATCATACGAATGTTTGTCCTGATTGGGAATCGAACTCACAACTCTTCCAAGGCAAGGGCAAGGTCACTACCGAATGCGCCATCGAATCGAGCCAGTAACTGAACTGATGTTGAATTAATAACCTCTATTTATACATATGATTGTTTTAATTTTTTCATAACTTATGTAGTCATTGTAATTATTTACTTTTAAGAAGCTATGTTTGCAATTAATTACCTACATTGCTATTAAGTTACAGTTTATGTAGAATTTTCCATCTATCCCTGTCCAGTTTTATTTATGGCTGAATGTGGTTGAGTGGGCTTGCTGGCCCTTTGACTCTGCCTGCTTCTTCGAGGATTATGGACGTGATGTTATGTAAGTTACAGTTCATATTAAAGATATAGTCAAGAGAAGGTGAGGTAATAACAGAGAACAGAACATTTATAAGTCTACTCCACAATAAACGTCTTTCTATAAACAAACATTAAGCGAAATGTCATCGTCTCTACATTTAACACCGCATGATATTTATACAAGATATTCTAGTTCTAAGCTGTCCATCGGGCCTTGGTTCCAGAACACACATACAGAGTAAGTACCTTCTATTTTAGCATAAATGTATGTACTACATAACATCAGCAATAGCGAATCGAGCCAGAATCTTCGACTGAAACAAAATCGGAAACACCCTTCACAATGATACCAGGCTCATCGAAGCTTACCACCACTATATGTAAATAGCTGTAATAAAGCACTTCGCCCACCAGCCGCCATGGTCACGTAACATCTGAAGCACCAGTCGATTCGTACTTACATACACGGCAGCCTCGTAAAGAATATCGCTTTAGCTCCCACGAACGTGATCTGATGCTGAGACGAGATTTTGTTGCGTTACCATATCGAATGTGCTAAGTAAGTTATCGGTGTGGAGACGACTGGCGATTATTTTGTAGGGACGATGTTTCGCGTTTGTAGTCGATGTTCGATTATTGGTGGTTTGTTTAATGTTCAACTGCATTTCATGTCTAGGATATCGTAAAAGGCAACTGATGAGGCATTAGATATGAGTTTTTGCACTCAGCTTACCTCTTCACCTATTGGGGGATGCAAGGATGACTCAACAAATGCACCCTTACACTAATGGGTCTCCATATAAACTGGAATGATCAATGGATAAGAATAACAATTTTTAAGTATTAACAAAACTAACTGCTTATTAGTTATGTATGTTATTAACTGATATTTTTAAAGTACGACTCAAAAAAAGAAATAACGCAACTTTAACATATTACTGCCAAAGACTTACTCACTTAAGACACGAGAATTACTAAAGGAACAATGATAACCTCTCCTGCCTCCTCCATAATCACTACGTTGTCCCACATTCATAGCCCGAACTCGGAGACCAATCGGCCAAGTTATAGTACCGACGTAAACCGCACTGTCCCATCCAACTCCGCACATAAAACAAAAGAGCGTAACGCGAAACCTCCCAAGTAAAAACGTATATCGTAAACCAGCAACCAATAATCCGACGTCAGCGGAAAAAATAGCCATAGTAAAAACTCCTATCCGTACCTAATAACCCGGGAATATTATCAGAGAGTCGTCGGGTCATAACCCGAAATTGGTTTCGGGGTCCGTAAGTCCCCAGTTTTATATGTCGCATTATGAAGGCCGTCAAACGAATTCACGTAGAAAATCGAATCTATATACGGTGATATTGCCGTCTCCGGTCCTGGTTGGCTTCAGATAATAAAATAATATACCGCTTTTTACGCGGGGGCGGTCGAGGTGACCCGGGAACGCATCCCCCGGTCTCGTGCCCTATTAATCTTATTGAGCTTTATATTAATTGAAAATGGAGGTGTGCTATGTGGCGAAGTGGCTAGTTTTTATTTTCTAGTCAAGGGTAATCCTACTTCTAATACATATTTAATTAGGCCAGTTGTGGAATTTATTGATTATTAGCGTTTTCCCACAGTTTTGCTTCGGTAAGTAGACTATACCCTTTTCAACCGACTTGAAAAAAAGGAGGAGGTCTCAATTCGACCGTATATAATATATATTGCGGAAAATTGAATTATGATCAATTGAGTATTAAAGTTGTGAAATAGAAACAAACTCTCTCTAATTTTTATAATATAGTTAGGGTAGTAGGTAGTTCAATATCGTCGGCAGTGAAAACATCGTAAATACTTTTGACAAAATTTTACAAAAGGAAGAAAAAACTGCCTCTTGAAAAAAAAATATGGATTGGATTGTTATTTTTTTTTTATTATTGTAATCAATTGTACATAATCGGAAGAATTCAAATAATTTGTGGCTAAATAAGTCTGATGTGACTTACAAAACAATTAAAAAAAATAAGCAAATGTGTACTTCCGAGGTTTTCACTGCCGAACGACGATGATTTTTATTGTTGCTTAAAAAGTATAACTTTTCAGTCTTTTTTAAATCAAAATCGTGAAAACTAACAAACATACATAATTACATTCTCATAAGCATTATTAGTAAGTATTAATTACATAAATTTATCATTAATGTGAAACACATGAGTGTCAACTAATAATTTCAAAATTCACAATCGCGTACATTTAAAAAATATACTGCGATGTAAATAGGCTTAAGTGTATATTAAGTATTTTTATAGTAAAACCTCCATTCTTACTTGAAACAGAAACGTACTTAAATGAGCACACGTAAAGCGAACGGGCGGGAGAAATATATGTTTTCTTTTCATCGTAGTCGTCGAAAAAAAGTTTTTTCATTCCAAAGAGAGCCCTCGAAACGTCTCATGTGAGTGAAATAACAGAAATCTTAGAACAAAAATATATAAAGTGCCATAAAGGAGATTTCCTTTGTGCCGCCACAGAAATCTCTGGATGGGAGTAATCGGGCATTTTACATAAGAAAATAATATATTATTCAAAATCCACAGTCGGTCTCAGCGCCACATATACTTATCGGTAATAATGCGCCGGCCCCGCTGCCGCTGGCAAGAAAAACCACGCAAGTATTATTTAATTTTTTTATGAAAATCACGCAGGTAGCGCTTTCAAATCAGTTTTTTGTAACCACTTAGTTTAACATTATTAGAGGGATAAGAAGTCGCCAAATTTTTTTATTTATATGCCTGGTCAATAAATATGGCATAATATTGGTAAACAACCATAGGTTTAAGTTTTAGAATATCGCTCCTAGCCAATAAGATGCTATATATTTATATATACTGCATAACACTGCATTTCTATAATTAAACACCTTTTCATTTAACAATGAATTTCACGTCATAATATAATGTTATACGTAAATACATATCAATGGAATCTCAGAAATAAAATTGAGTTAGGTAGATTGAAAATTTAAAACAAAGTTGTAATACATGTCTAGTTGTGTACATATACAACCTGTACCTTTTGTTATCCCATAACTTTAAGGTGATATTCTATGAATAAAATTAATATAAAAAGTCCAAAGAACAAGTGTCCTTAAACGCATAGTTTAGAAGTTATCATCAATCTTAATTAAATTAGTCAAAAAATTGTCACCTGTATACAGGCGAACTCGAGGTCAATATGTTAGGCTTGATGTATTTCATTGATGAGTAAGTCATTCATAATTTTAGATTTGAAAATACTATGTTGTCATGATCAAGTAAAGGTGTTTTATATTGGTGGTCGAATTTTTGTTGAATTATTTTGTATGAAAAATTATAAAGTTATGGGATATCAAAAGAAACAGGTTGTATATATATATATTTAAATAAACATGGTAGGTATATATAAATTGCTAGCTAACATCTAAAGGCTACGTTTAGAAGTAAAGTAGTCTTTACTAGATTATAACTAAACGCAGATGATAATACTTTTAGCAGCTGTTTAAAAAAATAAATTTCTCACTTACTCGGTTTGTAGGTAGAGCATGCCCACCTCTCGGTGCGGGCTCCTTACAAATAAAAATAGAGACGGAGGCCGCGGAGCCGCTCAGCGCCGCCCTATTATGATATTTCTTGATTCCGACCACCCTTTACCTAGAGAAAGGAGAGCGCACACTGCTGACTCTACAATCGAACACTCAATGCTTAAAAACGCACATAAAAGATATTGCAAATGAAAAAAAAAAACAAATTAAATGCATGATGTTCAATAAATTAACGTAAGCTAAGAGTTATAATTCTCATTTACATAGACGATAGAAATTCCAACGAAGTAGGTACGTGATAATTTTATTATACTTATTGTTTGATTTTTAAAATACATTTCACATTATTTTTGGCATACACGATATACACATTACGGATATGCTTATCAAGCATATGGATATGTAAAGGTATAATAGTAGAGCTTGTATTAAAAGGGTCATGAATGTTGAAGAGGCGAGTGAGGTGTGTAAAGATCTTGCCATATGGCGTTCTGTTCTCTCTGCCTACTTCGCTATGGAAGTGGTGTGAAGTTTAGTTAGTTAGTAAAGGTAAAGCTAACTTTAACTTATGTTTCTGGACCAGGGGGTCATAGGTATGACTCGAGTAATCAATATTGTGCAAGCAATTTCAGAACTAGGAGTCCAAGCTACTAAACACTTCAAAATTAAGTAATCACGTACCGCCACATAAGTGTATATAGTATGACGGTACAGATGGTACAAACAGTACGATACGGTACAGATGGTACGGTACGGTACGGTACGGTACAGACGGTACGGTACGCTCTACACCAGTGTACACCGTCCACAGCTCTGATACCTCCCCGCAACTCGCCCCCCTAAGTCGCGAAGATTTGGACATAATATGTTCGTCCCGATGATATTTTCTCGTATTACGCTTTTATATTTAACGTACACGTGTTAAAAGCACACGCTTACACGTGCTAGCTTCAAGGTTTTCATGTAAAACAGTATCAAAATTATAATCTATACTTATAATAAATCTGTAGAGAGGTCAATTCTGTACATGAAATATATTTTCAAAATAACTATCACGGGGTGATTAGTGATCGATACTGATGCCAAAAACGCAATCAGTAAAATTTTTGTCTGTCTGTCTGTCTGTCTGTCTGTCTGTCTGTATGTTCCTTATAGAAACAAAAACTACTTGACTAAACTTGGTACAATTATTCTTCATACTCCTGGGCAGGTTATAGTATACTTTTCATCACGCTACAATCAATAGGAGCAGAGTAGTGAAGGGAAATGTTGGGAAAACGGTAGAAGTTACTCCATTTTTTAAGCTTCCGTCGCGTGTGCAGCCTTAATGGTTAAAGTTACATAGAAATCATGTATGACGGAAATAGTCTATATAATATTAACCATAAACGCGGGTGACACCGCTTGCACAGCTAGGCAAAAATAAAAATTACTCTTTCTGCATTACGTCAATAACTTACCAAGCCGTATAATATACCATACCATCTCATAAGTATATATCTGTAGGTTCTATTGCTGCTAATATTATAAACGCAAAAGTTTGTATGGATGGATGAATGGATGTGTGCATGTTTGTTACTCTTTCACGCAAAAAGTACTGCATGGATTTTAATCAAACAATACAATAGTATAGCTTATGCATTATTATAACACATAAGCTATGTTTTATCGGTGTACCACGCGAGCAACGCCGCGGGCAGAAGCTAGTCAATAATAAAATAGGTATGGATACATCACACAAGCAGGCTGCAATTTTTAGATGCTTTAAAACAATAAATCCTAATATAATTAATAATTGTAAATGAAACATAAATTTCTTTAAAAAAATATGTAAGTCTCCGTTGTTTTTTTTTATTTGTCTCATTCATAGCATATCGATTTTTTCGATCACTTTTATTAAACTAAGTTATCACTTGATTCTCCCTAAACCACGTCTATTCAGGATCATTAACAATTATTATTATCAAAAACCTAAATTTTCCATCTAACCCAGCCCGGCTTTATTTTTGGCTGAATGTAGTTGAAGATGCATGCTGCCCCTTTGATTCTGCCTACCCCTTCGGGAATTATGGGCGTGATGTTATGAATGTATGTATGTATGTAAAAACCTAAATGCTGCTTTTAAGTTAATTTATTGCAGAGAAAATTTCTCTATCGTATTAATTATCTTCTTTATACCATATTCAACGTACAATCAAAATGTTCTTCTTTAATTTGATACTCGCGTATTTTTCTTGGAATTGGGTTCAATTCCAAACACTCCTTTTTTACATTACCTACCCCGATTATTGACGAAAGCTATAGAATAAGGTTAGTTGCAAGCAATCTCTAGTTGAAGCCCTCGTAAACTTTAATAAGTTAAGTAATTCTTGATGAAATCAGCCCACTTGATACCGCCAAATCAGTTCCCGAAAACAAAATAAATTCATCGGCGCTGTGTGCAATATTTCCCGCGTCATCCGAACGGGAATATTTATCGATGTTTTCATAATTCAGCGCGGGGGCCCAGCCGACACTTTTTATTTGCCACCGCCTGGTTTAAGATTCATGATCTCATGAGCTATCGGTGTAGACTACGAGACTAATAGAGGCGACAGACGTTTAGACTTTGAAGCGCATACAATGCTGTTGCAATGGTAAGCTGTCTGTGTATTCACGCAATGAAAATTAAAAAGGAATAAAAATAGCTTGCTAGCTTAGAAACTGAAGTTATATAGGGATTATCCTAACCAAAGACTCTCATATTGATACCTACCTATAAGCAAATGAAAAATTACACATAATGAAACAATGGTTGGGAGTTTATGAGTATATTTGTTATTCTTTCGCACAAATGCTAATTATTTTGTAACTCTTCTTCTTGAATCTTCTCAATATGTAAACCTCAGAATTATTTAATACATAAAATCCAATTTATTATTTCTTTAAGTAAAAAGGACTTTACAGATATTTTTTTTATTACCGTGGATCATCAGCTATTTTTGATTTTTACATTTCAATTTCAATAGTGAAAAAATAATGAGTATTTCAATAATTCGAAAAGAGTAGAATTAATTATCATTATAAATAATAAAAGACATGATAGAATGCAAGGATAATTTTATTGCCGAGTCTACAAATTACTCGGTCTACATTTTTTCACGCCCTAAATATATATTTACATTCGTTGGACACATGAGCCATATTAGTTCGCCTATGTCGTATTGCTTATTTTGAGGTTGTTTGTAACGCCATTGTTTATTAATATCTCCATTTCCTTTTATCTGTCTAAATTTGACCATATTTGTACCAACACAATGGAAGGAGTTTTTAAGGGTAGTCTACTCCGAAGACCCTTATAAATATATTTAACTTCGTCCTCAAATCAAACAGCTCTTCATTTATTTTAAGTTTTGGGGCTCACCGGTTGCTGCGGCAGGTGGATCTCACGCCGCTATGACTCAGGCAAAGAAGAGCATCGCAGAATACCCTCGGCCACTATATCCTCACTGGACTTGCCGAGGTACAACTGAATGAAGCAAGTATGCAGTACATTTGGTGAGCTCAACCAATTATCAACCCAGCCCAAATCAATACCCAATTCCCACAAATAAAAACACAACTCAACATTACGTTATCATATTCCAGACGTAACGTAATTATCCGTCCGTAAGTACCAAGTGTTCCCGGGTACAACTCGGTACCAAGTGTTCCCGGGTACAACATTAGGTGTAAGGTTGAATATCCGGCGGGCACATCCGCGCGGAGATGGCGCGCGTATCGCTGTTTACATCTGCGCCTTACAAATGCGTTACATCAAGACAGCGGCGAGCTACCCGTTACTTATCAGCCAGATAGGGTTCAGGGCTGCCAACAGACACTTCACTGTTCAATAATTAAATTACTTCTCCATTATAATGAGAATACTTTACAAGTTCTATTGGGATACCTTCACGGAATAATACTTAAAATTTTATGTAAAGTAAAAATTTTAAGTTTGAAAATATCGATGACGTAATGAAGAAACTTAAATTAAACTATTTCAATCTACTACTAATGGTGTATCAGACATGAGGCAATTATCAGATAGGGTTAAGGGCTGGCGAGAGAAACTTCACAGTAAAAAAAATCTTAATTTCTGCACTTCACTGTTTAATAGTAATTTGAAAAAACTTGCAATCTTCACAATTGCTTAATTTTTTAAAATATAGACATAGATATGTATTTACGGCATTATAAAATTTGATATAAGCTGCTAGTAGAAATTGTTAATATGCGTCTAGATATTAATTTTGAATCCTATTTTAATCCGAATATTCAAATAACTGACAGGACGAAAATTGCGAAGTGCGATCATCTAAAATCCAAATTCTCAAATCTGGCTGAGGTAAATCATAATGTAAAACGTATTTTTTTTTCATAGTAAAAATAAAAAAAAACCCTTATAATATTAATGGCACTTATTTTAATATCAGCAGAATCCTACTCATCCTCTTAAATCCACATGAATGAACCCCTATTTTGAATCGTGATGATCTCTAACCTACCCAATTAAGATGTGTATACAAATCACACAAAGTAACAGACAAGTGTATCATTATCCCATTGTCATCGCGATGTCAGATCAAAAGTGTATCGCGTGGAAGCTGCCCTTTAACTAGATCAAACCAGTTCTTACCGGTTTACAAAAAATATTCAAAAACACGTCTCTAATGATAGTCACCCTCCTGGACACAAGATCAAAACTGTATCACGGATGCTGACCCTAACGAGATCAAACTAGTTTTTAAATATAAAAGCATTAATGGGCAATATTGTTGGACAAGTGTATCTATTGTGTTACTATAAGTAGAACGCGTGGAAGTTGACCCTATCCAGATAAAACCAGTTTTAAAAAAATACTCAGAAAAGTATTTTAATATAATCAGAAGTCAAGATTTATGCAAGAGAAAGATGAAAGAGGGTAACATTTGACCAGATTTTGTATAAATTCATTAAAATCTATTCATCATTTGTATAAATTCTTACTAATAGACCGAATCATACACAGGCGCAGTGGCGGACTTACAGTCTTGGCCGCCCTATGCCCTGGACCATGTAGTAAACGCCAGCCGTGATATCTCGGTACTAAAGCGTCATCAGTTAATTTTTTAACACGATTGGCTGGCTCTAATAGTTGGCCGCCCTAGGCCCGGGCCTTCTGGGCCTTAGGGCTAATCCGCCACTGCACAGGCGGAGGCGCTCTCAAAAACTAGAAGGTACATAATCACATAGTTTAAGTGAAACCATTTTACAAGATATACATTTAATTAATGGTTCGGACATGTGGAAAGAATGGATGACGAAAGATTGACTAAACAGATATACAATGCGAAAGTGGAAGTATGTAGGAGCCACGGAAGGCCCAGGCTCACTTACCATGACCAGATTGGTCGTGTATTAACAGAAGGTGATGTTAGGAGTCATAAAAACTGTAGAGCTTGTATGAAAAGGATCATGAATGTTGAAGAGGCGAGTGAGGTGTGTAAGGATCGTGCCATATGGCCTTCGGTTCTCTCTGCCTACCCCGCTAGGGAAGTGGCGTGATGTTTAGTTAGTTACATTTAATTAAATATCACAGGCTTACTGTCTAAATTAGACGCCCCAATCCTAATATAGAACATTCATAGCCCAGTTTCCAGTTAAAATTAAACTTCAGCTACATAAACAGCTTTAAAACTATTGTATCCGGGATCAATGATCAATGTCACGTGTATTACCCAAACCGGCTTTGACCGAGCCCTAAGATCAAAAGTGTAGCAGGATGTTACCCTTTGACCAGCACTGTTTGAATACAGATAGTTCCCACGTGCCCTCAACAGGCGAGGGATGCTGTGAATGGCCGGCTTTATGAGATTTACATTTTTGTATTTGCAATATGACCCGAATCGAACGAGGGTGATTTTTGTATAGGAATAGTTAATTTTGTCAATAAGTATTGAAAAAGAGGGTTGAGATGCAATTTTAGTCACTATTATGTAATTATACTTGTAATTTCACATAGAGAAAATATTTTAAATTTAGTATTCATTTTTCAAATAAGTGTATAATAATGTAGTGGTATTTTATATATTAAAATTAATCAAATCTGTATTGAGTAAGATAGAAAATGATGAAGAATTTAGTATCTGAAATATATTTTTAGTTAATCCTAGAGATAGGAATCAAATTTTAAACCAAAGACACGGATTTTTATATTTATCGAGTAGTTATGACGTGAAACAGAGCAACAAACAATATTTGCTTTAACCTCTCGGCGAATACAATAAATCGATTTACTAAAGTACCTATACGTCATTTTATGTTTGTCTTGTGCCCATTCCTATAGATGACCACTTTTACAGTGAACTATGGGAAGTCGATTTGTAAATCTACAATTTCATTACTGGAATGTTGTTGCCGGTAAACTAAATCAGATGTTAATGAAACAAAACGATAATCAGTGCTAGTCAACCCTACGGGCGGCAGTTAAACGTGCCATATGTATGTTTCAGGCAGTGACCAAACACCCCGCGCCCGCCCGGACCACGGAAATGGGACGCCCAAAACGGGACAGCGTGTGCGTTGAGTCGCACACACAGTATTGTCAAACATTTTTTTTATATGTGATATCATGAATTTCTAACGTTTTTTTCTTGCCTCTTTGAACTTCCTTGGTAAGCAAAATATATGACACCTTTGAAATAGGACTAAAACTCCTAAGATGACTCCTTATAAAAATGATTACTGTCTTTTTTCTGCTTTTTCATATAATTCAAGAGTTATACTGCAGAGATGACTCCAACTCCATTGAAATATATCCATAGGTACCAAATAACCTTTCAATATTAAAGTCATTAAACCATCGTATCTTAATACCGATTTTCATCAAAATAGCTATACAATAAGTATTTACATTATATAATGTTAATGTTTATGTTGTTCATATATTGTTATTAAGTTATGTAGATTTAAAAGTAGAGTGCCCTCTACGCATTGCAATGCTCGAAAAGGGCGACTAAGTAATAAAGTGCAATAAAATAATAAACCACCTTCTATACACTTAGTGGCCATAAAACATTTGAATTTGAATATAAATATATTATCAAGATAAATACATATATTTGATATTATATTTATCTTTCAAGCCGGGTCAAATTACACACAATACAATACCCATTCAATTCCAACTTCGTTACGGATAAAATACGTGTGAATTTAAAAAAAAATGCAATTAAACATATTATATCACAATTTTTACCTAAGCACCAGAGCCTATTCAATGGCATCTCCACAGCTTCCCTGTTTCCACAGAGATTGTCGTCCGCACATTTAGCAAGCTGATCCTGAGGACGAGCGGCCGGATAAATCACTTACCCACCCGCCGGATGCACATCTATTTTTACCTGCTTACTTACACAGCTTAATGAGCAACTACATCCGTTGCACATAATGTATAAAGTGGTAACACAGGTGAAAAAATAAAAAAAACTGACCAAAGTCAGTTTCACTGACAAGTGTCATTTGATGTCCAATCAAAATCAAAGGAAACAATACTCTATCAATCAGCTTCTTTCTGTAAACTCGTGAAACCTGGAAAGCCAATCAGTAAGTAGCAATAATACATCGTTATGGCGCAATTATTATTTACCAAAAATTAATATATTACCAGTCTATAGGTCATTAGCTACATAACTATAACTTGGTGTTGTGCTAAATCAGGGATGGCGAACCATTGGCACGCATGCCCTATAATGACGTGACGTCATCGTGATGATTTTTCTTTGTTCCAATACATGTGACAAATCCACATATGTATGTGGAAATTTACAAAATATGGCACGTTTGTCAAAAAAGGTTCCACATCCCTGTGCTAGATCATATAATAAATTAAATGATGTACATTCATTAAATTAACATTTTGTTCTACGTATTACTAACCGGATATATTCTCTCTGCCTACCCTGCTAGGGTACCTAGTGGCGTTAAGTTCATATATCTACTAATAAATAGGGAAAAAGAATAACCATTGACTGGGTCCCCTACGTAGTTTCAAACCTATGAGGCAATGGAAAACAATTTGCAGCAGCGTGCTTCGCAGCAGCAGCGTTCGAAACTGCGTAGGGGACGCATTGAGACTACCAACGAGTACATGGCAATGATATAAAACTCCTATCAATAAAAGAAAAAATATTTTTTGTATAATTTTTTGTTGTCCATGTTGGTCTGGGACTTGGCCCATGTTGATCTGGGACAAAAAAAAAGAATGTGCCAACTGTGGTTCTTGCCTAGCATGTCGTAAGAGGCGACTAATGGTTTACGGGCTTTTGGGTATGTGACTGAGTAGGCGACGACCTAGCCACTTGTCACCCCTTTTTGACAGCTTTCCATCCAACCCAGCCCATTGTCCCATGTTGGTCTGGGACTTAAAAATAATATGCCAACTGTAGTTCTTGCCTAGCATGTCGTAAAAGGCGACTAATGGTATATCGGGTTTTGGGTGTGTAATTGTGTAGGCGACAGGTTAGCCGCTTGTCACTGCTTTTTCACAATTTTCCATCTGTCCCAGCCCGACTTTATTTTTGGCTGAATGTGGTTGAAGGGGCTTGCTGCCCCTTCGACTCTGCCTACCCCTTCGGGGATCGTGGGCGTGATGTTATGTTATGTTATGTGTGTGTTTTTTGTTTTCAATAATTTCATAAACTGCTTAACTGATTATAATATTTAAACATACGCTCCGTTTTATCTCAATAAAATTGATACTACACCACACGTGACGCACGGCAATATATCCCTCCGTAACAGACCAAGCAAAAGCTTCACAAATTATTCGTATACCTACTACTCTTTCAAACACCCACCCAATCTGTCCATCGTCCAATATCCCCCAGACATTTAGGCAACAATGACGGACATAGTTTCGCACAAAGTTTTAAAGCCTTATCGCTTATCCTCAGTAATTCGGGCGTGAAATCGTACGTTTTCCATTATCAGGCTCGGCATAGATAGAGTCTCCTTGGAGGTCGGTCCTCGGATATGTTTTCGGGTCGGACCTAAAACTTTAGGGTGTAAAAGGGACGGGTGTTTAAAGTGATATAACAGATTTCGTCCCGTATAAGTAGATGTAACTATAATTTATATTGTGTCGTTACATTGTTTAGAAGTTTGGGTTCGGGGTAGTGTTGGCTAATTTTTTGCGGTAACATGAATAAACATAACATACGTATTTTTAATGTAAGTATACAGACAGCTGTGTTATAGTTATAAAGGTGAAGAATTCGTTTGTGTTTGTTTGGTTGAACGCGTTAATCTCAAGAACTACTGGTCCGATTTGCAAAATTCTTTCAGTGTTATATACTGAGCGGTGGTAGCTCAATGGTAAGGACACGCGTCTCTTAACCGAGTAGTGCGGGTTCAAACTGGGGGGGATTTTTCAAATCTATGTACGTATTTATACCACTAGCTCGACAGTGAGGGAAAACATCGTGATGAAACCTGCAAATTCAAACAACATTGGATTTGTAACCATGATCTAAAAATTGTCTGGTTCCCCTATCTTAGGGTTTCGAAGGTCAGATCGGCAGTCGCTTCAATGTAATTACTAGACTCGATAAATATGTAGCCTGTAGCCTTTCGATGTTTTCCCTCACCGTCGAGCTAGTGGTATAAATATGTACATAGATTTGAAAAATCTAGAGGTACATGCCCGGGTTTGAACCCGCACTCCTCGGCTAAGAGGCGCGTGTCCTTACCATTTAGCTACCACCGCTTACCGGCAACATGAATAAACAACCATATTAAGTATTTTTAATCTAAACAGCTATGTTATTATTATAAAGCTGAAGAGTTCGTTTGTGTGTTTGTTTGCTTGAACGCGATAATCTCAGGAACTACTAGTCCGATCTACAAAATTCTTTCAGTGTTAGATAGTCCATTTATCGAGGAAGGCTACAGGCTATATAATATTAACTATATATATTTAACCATAACCATAAACCGCGGGCACAGCTAGTTAGTCATAAAATATTTCTTACAAATAATAATAGCCATTAGATGTTTATTTAATTACTAATTAGGACCGCGCCATATGGCGTTAGGTTTTCTCTGTCTACCCCGCTAGAGAAGTGGCGTGAAGTTTAGCAGTAGTAGTATCTAATGAGGTATATGACAAAAATAAATCTTAATATATTTATATGTCACAATATCTTTTAAGTATGAGAGTAACTAAACATAGAAACCAGACAATCTGGATCACCCGTAATAATTTCAAAGTTGTTTAAAACCTAGACATAAGTGAGCCAGAAATTTTGGATCATAGTTGTACTTTTGACTGGCTCGATGGCGCATTCGGTAGTGACCCTGCCCCATGCGCCAAGAGTTGTGGGTTCGATCCCCATCCAGGACAAATATTCGTATGATGAATACTTGTGTTTGTTCTGCGTCTGGGTGTTAATATCCAATATTTAAGTATATATTTGTAATGCCACTGTTGATTCTGATATCTGTAACACAAGTGCTTAAGCTACTTACTTCGGAGTCAGATCAATGTATGTGATGTTATCGGATATTTATTTATTTATCCATAGGCTATCGGAATCTGGTGAAGGCTTCTTTACAATGCTTTCTCTCACCTTGGTGCTAGTACAGCAGATTATGCATTCATACACATACCATGACGACCGAGTACTCCATAAAGAGCAAAGTAATGGGTGGAACAACAACTGCTAACTGCTGCTGCTTGAAGACGTGCTAGCCTAGGAACACAGTTCGCAAATTCTTAAGTCACTTAAGTCAAACCAACATGAGACAAGCTAGAGATCCTAAAAATACCTAAATACCACTTAAAGATGACGCCATTATCGGTTAGTCTACTCATTTATAGAAACTTAAGAGTACAATATCAAATAAAATGTCCTAAATATAAGGTATCAAAGTAGCCCTACTCACCCCACCTCCGGTTTCATAGAACTAATAAATATTACATCAAATAGTGCGTGCGAGTACCGGATTCGCCAGCCAATGGTCAAGCGGTCAGCTTAGAAAGGGATAGACTATGCATAACTATACTTGTTAGAGTGGGACAGGTTGGAAGGGTGTCCGTCCCCCTTTTTTCGTACGCAACTGGCGTTAGGGTAGCTGTGTATTGGTTATTTTATTGGTTAGTGAGCTTTGAGGATAACTTAAGTTATAAACGAAGTTTTTACTTTCATTTCTTTTAATAAATTATTCATTTACATTGTCTTATCATTTAACTCCAAACTGCACACATAAGATTGTGATATGGATAGTAGACATACCTACCTACTTAGGTAAGTTTATAAAAATACACGGCTCGAGCACAAATTACAGCGTTCATCACACGAACATCTGCACCTAATCCGATTCCTGGATTCGAATCCTTGAACTTCGGTTTCGTAGCCATAGTTAAAATAGTAGCCGGTGATTAAACACTAATACTGTATGTAGTAAATTTTTTTAACGTCTTTAAAATTGTTGGTACTATCTATTACCTTTTTCTTAAACAACTAAACCGATTGTACCCAATGATCGACATGACAAAAGCTTGAACTGTAAGAAAGGACGTTGGCTACTTTTAATAACTAACTAACTAAACTTCAAGCCACTTCCTTATCGGGGTGGGCAGAGAGAACCGAACGCCAAATAGCACGATCCTTACACTACTACTTTTAATTCAAAACATTAATTAATAGCGCCTCCATACGCAGAGTGTAGACAAAGAGAGTAACTTTAGTAATATACAAGTTGATACAATATCATCATTATAAGTTGATGACTTCAATGCTTCATCACTTAAAAATTAGCTTAACCAGCAAATCCAGTTTCCAGTCTAGACCTTAAATTAACAATGAGAAACTTTTTACGTCTTCTCTTAACATAACACATAGCGTAAGTTACAAAACCTTTATAGATAACATGTTCCACAATAATTTAGTTGTTACCGCTATCTGTTTCATAAATGTAAATTATTTCAAAATACCTACAGATACCGAGGGCTGTAGCTGTTATGTATTTTTGTGCGGGATTACCCTCAGTATTACTATTGATTTGGGCACGGACCCGCTCGGCCGCCTTTCAAATGAGCAGGCCGAGGGGACGTACATAGAGATGTTAATACCACTCTAATGACTAGTTGAGAACCAGTAGATGCAACTATTAGTGAATTAGAAACAAATGTTTCCAATTCAGAAACATCACAAAGACATGATAGACTCATTACTAGATAAACTAAACGATTACGAATGATACGAAACGATACGTGAAATAAAGGAAAAAAATTGTAATAGTTGAGAACTAGTCCAAACCACATATTTATCTATTATGATAAAATTAAACGGCAAAACTAAAAGAATTCGTAACTAATATTTTGGCGAGTCCACCACCACATATAAGTAGATACGCAACTTCTACATGGCAGCTAGAAAAAGTGATAATAGCAATTAAGAACTAATGATATACCACTAATTAGCGGTGGTAGCTCAATGGTAAGGACACGCGCCTCATAACTGAGGAGTGCGGGTTCAAACCCAAACACGTACCTCTGGATCTATCAAATCTATGTACGTACATATTTATACCACTAGCTCGGCGGTGAAGGAAAACATCGTGATGAAACCTGCAAATTCAAACAACTTTAGATTTGTAACCATTATCCAAAGATTATCTGGTTCCCGTATCTTAAGCTTACGAAGGTCAGATCGGCAGTCGCTTCAATTTAATTACCAGACTCGTTAAATCTTGGATCATGGTCTAAGCGGACCCCATCTAAGCACGGGACATAACGCTAGCAAGATGATGATTATGATGATTATATACAACTAATTCCGAAAAAAAAACTCGGTAAAGGAAATCGACCTAGCCTTTTTCAAATGTTATATAGAAGTGCCTAAGATAAATTGAATCATAGATACGGCAAGGCAGATTATTTTGGTAAAAGTCCCGAAGGGCGAATTTAAGTCTATTACTAATATGGAACAAGCAGTCTCATTAAATCTCAAATCATGGAAAACGCTAGAAATTGTAATGATGTATGTTAGACTAATTCCCAAAACGTGCAGTTAAAGAGCGGTATAAACATCTCCACATGACTTCCCCAAGAAAGTTTCCCAGACCCAACCTGAATTTATTAAGCTGGACCCTAGAAAGGTTTGCCGTATGCAGATAAGGGATTTATTTAGCGGAAAGGTCCGTCCCAGGGTTAGCGTTAAAGCGCCTCCGGGTCCGAGATGACCAGGATTGGGCCAAATTTATTGTCGGCTTTCGGCTTTCGGCCTCGTTGATTTATTCGGCCCGCGTGAATGGAATCAGCGGAGTGATAATATGGGAAGGTTTAGGGTGTTTACTATTTTCGTGGGGTGTATTAGATGTGGGGAGACGGGCTGGAATTCAGATTTTTGGGAATTTGTTGCTGGTGAGATTTAGTGGAGGTGGATGGAGATTTCTTTATTGATTCGGGAAGCGGGGTAGGTATTAATGGGTTTTACCCTTTGGGTTAATACAGGTTGTTATAAAATATATCTGTTGTAATATTAATTTTATTCTTGCAATTTGAACTTAATGCTGCTTTTAAAACTAATCAAAAGGATTGTTATTTGCAATTAATATAATTTCAAGAACAATGTAGGTAGTAGTTAATGTGATGTTATCTGAAATAAGAAATGGAAGGTCTGAAAAACTTTCTATAGTATTTTAATCAAGTTTATTATAAGTAGCAGGTACCGACTAGTACTACCTACGATAGATATAGAGCTATTGTTGGACTTGGCAATGCACCGGAACCTTCAAGTATGATAGAGCCCTTGGAGACCAAGGGTCCAAGGCTGGGACGGTCCCAGGCCCCCATTAAGCTTGACGGGACTGGGGGGTAGGTCAAGAGTCATACTATGGTCCTATTTTCTATCGACTAAAACTCAGCAAGGAAAATTTTACACCAATATGTATTTAATATGTGAACCTATTTACTTAGCGATAAATAGCCGATCATATCGACTGTATGTCTTAAAGTATTTTATGGGGTATATTTTTATTATTAAGTCCCTTTCAGAACCTTATAAATTAGGACATAGGCCCTATTCTTATACTAAAGCCCTAAGCTATTTCACTATGAGATTGACTATCTAGAATCTAGATTCTAGATAACACAGTCATATATAAAAAGAAAAGGGTCATTTTGACGAAATGAGTTGATAGACACTTGGTTGGCGCAATATAGAACATGCACGATTTTTTTAATTTATTTGCGCCTAATACAACATGCATAAAAAATCCGTTTTAGTTATCTAACTAATCATATCTCTTTATGAATATATTTTTATATTTTGTTAAAAACTGTTATATCTTGTTGGCTTTTTGACAAATCTTGGTTCTGTTTTCGCCCTTACCTAGTTAGTATTTTATTTTTATTTATTCTCCGATGAATGCATTAAATTACTAAAATATTTTTCATGCATAGATATTCGTGTTACGTTGCGCAGCGCAATAGGGAATCGCATGTCTACCACCAAGTATGAAAAAGTAAATCAGTTAGTAACTATAAATACCACGACCTTCGTTAGGACAGCTAGCTGCGTAAAGGGCTAGCAATAAAACGAGACCCACCTCATTCCATCAGGGGGTGCGGCAGCAGATATTGGGTGTCCGGGCCGCGGGCCGCTCGTGGCCCGTAATGGCGCCAATTACGCGCCGGCCCGTACGTGAGCCGGCTCGGAATGGCCGAGCTGGGCCGAGCCGTTATCGCGAGATTGTTGTGGATAAGACCATGGCTACTTTTAACTTTATGCTAAAGTTCGAAATCCAATTAGTAGTCATACGTTTTTAAACGTATCAAATAATAGTGATCTCAACAGATTCCACCATAGATACTTATCATTGTAACTGACATTGTCTTTGATGTTTCATGCAATTTAGGTGTGTGGATTTGGTATTGCCAATGTATAAAAATTATATAAAGAGTAAGTAACATAATTAATACCTATATATACTACTTACTTAAATGGAATCTAACTAGGCCCAACAAGTTGGATCTTATTAGACAATTCGATAGATTTATCTGATTGGAATGTTAATTTACTCTACTCGTTAATAGGTGGCGCCACACGACAACAGTCACAGTAAAGTCAGAACAGTAGGTAGTATTATGAATAAGCAACATGGTAGCGGCTTCATTAAAACAATTTTAATACTTATTGTTGAGATCATAATACTTATTCCTTATTTTAGAATTTACTGTACAATTTTTAATTTCTGTAAATTAAATTTGATAAGACTGAATTCCAATATTCTCATTATTTTGGCTATCCCACCATCCTAAAATAGAAGCGTAACGTAAAAGACACAGCACGAGCAAAATGTCTAAATGCCGACCTGAGAGCACAGAAGATTGAAAAAGAACCTTATGGCATAATCTTAATTATTACACATAAATAGTTCGTTGCACAGATTATTATCCACGCTTTTTTTTCGTATGTATAATAAGAAGCATCTGCGTAGACGGTTTTATTAACGCCCATGACCCCGATTAACTTCTTCCAATGGTCTAGTCACGCCATTGCCTACCGTTTTACATCAATTCATATCCTTGCTATTCCTAACCGGGAACTCGGACGGTCCTTCATCTCGCACCCAAAAGTTGGCCCTTTAAAGTACACATGTAGCGGCAGGACACGTGCGGTTTACGAGCGCGCACTATTGCGGCCGCCCGGCCCGACCTTTGCAATTTTGCGTCGCGTTCACGGAATGATTCTGTGGAAGATTGCCTCGTGTTCGTATTGGGGTTATTGGAAAGTTGTGGGGTCAAAACGCTGTTTTAGTTTTAAGTCGGTGTAATAATTTTTAACTAAGTATTTCCAAAATAAAATTTAAATAGGTTTCAAGGAAACACTTATAAATCGTCAAATACAGGTAAAGCCACAGCTATATGATTCTGCCACCGGTTCGGAATGTTGTATCTACCGAGAAGAATCCGGCAAGAAACTCTGTAGTTACTCTTTTCAATACAATTTATACAAGGTGTATGAATCATAATTAACTTTGAAACACGTTTTAGTGTGGACCTGTTGTAGACTATCAAAATAAAAATATATAAATTACAACCAATAACTTGACCCGAATACGTATACTTACTAAGTAGGTATCCACTCTACGTTACAACTAACTCTATGATCATGGTTTTTAAGTTGTGTGTAATTGAGGAGTGACAGAACAAAACATGCTAGGTAATTCCATAATGTCAAACTTTTCACTAAAGGTCAAAAACCGGCAACTACTTACTTTGGCTTTGTGCATGGAAATGTCATGATAATGCATCAAACTTTCACTTTCAGAGGCTATTTACTACAGGAATAAGCACAATTTGAACCACACCAGCCTAACGGGCGACATACATACATACATACATACATACATAACATCACGCCCATAATCCCCGAAGGGGTAGGCAGAGTCAAAGGGGCAGCATGCCCATTCAACCACATTCAGCCAAAAATAAATTCGGGCCGGGTTAGATGGAAAATTGTGAAAAACAGCAGTGACAAGCGGCTAACCTGTCGCCTACACAATCACACACCCAAAATTTGATATACCATTAGTCGCCTTTTACGACATGCTAGGCAAGAACCACAGTTGGCATATTCTTTTTAAGTCCCAAACCAACATGGGACAGTGGGCTGGGTTGGATGGAAAGCTGTGAAAAAGGAGTGACAAGTGGCTAGCTCGTCTACTCAGTCACATACCCAAAAGCCCGTAAACCATTAGTCGCCTTTTACGACATGCTAGGCAAGAACCACAGTTGGCACATTCTTTTTTTTTGTCCCAGATCAACATGGGCCAAGTCCCAGACCAACATGGGACAAAACGGCGACATAATTCATGGTATTCTGTCGAATGTCATTGCTAACATTTTTTTACACAAAGTGGTATTTTATTTTTTCAAATTTGTATCTATTACAAATTGTCTTCTGAATTATGTATCACATAAAGATTATCATATACCTAACTTTTTGCTATGTTTTCAGTTTTGAAACCAATTAAAAAAGCACTCATCAACTCGTCATCAGACAGCAAAAAGAAACATATTATTATGCAATTTACTTTTATATAGTAAACATTTTTTGACAAAGCCATTTTTTATATAAACAATCTGAATTTCTTAATCACAGTATTAAAGTTTCAAAATCCGCTCGATGATGGGAAAATGCAGTTGAATTCTTCGTAAAAAGTATCTACTTATATTCTAACAATACGCATATAGTTTGTTTTTTCTCGAAACGCGACTCGCCCATGCCCGCTACCTGCGTGCGAGCCGCCCAGTCGTTAGCCGGCGGACGCGTGATCGATGCCCGTAATATGTTGCACGTCGCCTGCCCAATACAAGAGAACGGGGATTTATCCGCCATTTGTCATGCGTCGTGGCCACTTGCGCGGAAAAAAGGTTCGCGATTGAACGCGGGACGCCTCGGATTGTTTAGGTTTGCCGTAATGTTTTTTTAAGAAACAGTATAGTTACATAAGATTTGCCGATAAACTATTATATATTAGAAAAAAATATCAAAATGAACCAGCTTTTAATACTATAAGTAAAATTTATAATTACTAATATAACATACATCATCTCGCCCTTAATGCCCGAAGGGGTAAGTAGAGTCAAAGGAGCAGCTAGCTAAGGAGCTAGCTGCTCCTTAAACTTCAGCCAAAAAAATTATATGTTTTCTCTATTTGTGTTAAATTGTTATAGGAGCTTGCTGCCTCTTGCTTCCGGGGTCCGAGGACGTGACAATATGTACAGTGTACGTATGTATGTGAAAATACTGGGTTAATATGTATCAATTATCCAATATTATAAAAAAAAGACAGAACTGTGTAAACAAAATAATTTATTTTCTTTCAACGGTCTCAAACTAAATAATTGATCTATTTCAAGGCTTGATGGTATAGTTCATAAATATTAAACAAGACAATACAATACAATTTCAACTACCTAATAATACGTACTACTACAAAGAATACCACAGGTCATTGATTGAGATAATCCAAGGAAGTTTTAACCACTAGTCGCTACAATGCCTGTTTGTCCTATATTTTAATTCAAGTAAAGACTTCGTTCCCAGCAACACATCAATAGGTATGTTGACACCATTTATATTTAATTTTGAAATATCAATGCCGTTAAAGAAAGTATCATAGTATGTTGTAAAACCATATTGATTTATATTTAGTCTAAGATTTTTAATTTTACAAAAACTGCTTAATATTTAGTCAGTTGACTACACGAACAAATGACGTCATTAACTTACAAGCCCATACAAAATATATGAAGTAATTGCGTTTTGACAGCTTTTATAGGTTATCTCAATGAGGACTATCGCGTATGAATTCGCCGCTTGGGGCGCTTGTGTAGCGTGAAGTCTCCGAAATGTCAAATGATGGTCAAATGTGACTGTTTGTGGGTTGGCTACGCGGGTTTATTTCTATTATATTTACAAACACGTGAATTTTTTGAAGGGACATAATTGACCCTGCGAATCGCTAATAACCACTGCTATAAGACAATTTTATCTTTCGGAAACTTATGTCCGCCTTTTTTTCCGAGCAAAACGGAACTGCACAACACCGTGGCATGGCCAATACGATTATTCTACGGTTTTATTGTATTAAATATAATTTAAAAGTAAATTTTTGTTTTGCTGCCCGTAATAACAAACTTTGACAACCACACTTTAGGACCTCACTCTACAGTGGCGCCACCTGGTGAGACAAAAAACGATAGTCCTCATTGGCTTGCCAGTCAATATCCCTATTGTTTAGCACCAAACTAAGATTAAAACGTATATTATAGGTCAGTCATGGATCAGTAACCTGATGCTTAGAATCATGCAATAATTATTCAATGACGCTATTTTATATATTTCGTATGTAAAAATTAACATGCAAATCAAGACTATATCTTAGCGTAATTCGAGCCCGAACATGGTTTCGTGGCTAAAGCATTAAAAAACTACTACAAAGGGTTTATTAATATTTGCTTTCAGTCAAGAAATATCGAGAATAACAACTTGGTGAGACCAACGTTTGTTTTTTGTGGATAATGTCAGTCAAATAAATTAACTATGTCGAAGTTATTTGTATTGAGATAATTTCGACACTTCATCCTAATAGGTAGTTAGAACTTCCCTGCCAGATAGACTTTTAACCACTGTAAAAATAAAAAAGTTTAAATTTTCCTAAAATCTGTCACATAATTCGTACGAAAAGTATAACTTATTTACGAATTATACTAAGAGCATTACATTTTTGATTAAAACAAAATTTGTAATTGCACCTTTTAATAACCTTAATCCTGCTAATAAAATTTAAAAACGCGAGAAAATATTTTTCATTTTCTTTTTATACAGGGTGTTTGGCGTCAATTGTAACCTTTCTATCCTTGGGTTCTGGTAGAGTCACGGTTACGGAAATATGATTTTCTAACCCTTTTAAATTTTGTGCGGCAAACACCCTCTATAAATACTTAAACATGTTTTTGTTATGACAGCCTATTTTGAATACTTTTTGTTACATTGGTAAATTGTAGTATTAATCTGTATTATATGTTGCTATAAATTTATATTCACTAGTACAAAATTTCATTTTCATTGCATAAATTTAAGGTTATTTTCGACGATGGCAGATGGAGCACTAAATATGGCTGTATACATTAATATAACACTTTTACGTAGGACTGAAAATCACCGTCTCGAAAAGTGCACAACATAAAACATTGCAGTATACATCGATACCTCCATAAAGAGTGCAAAATTTCCCTATCTTGCATAGCGTGTAATGTATTACATAACTGACATTCATCTAATCAAGTTATACCGCTCGGTACAGCATGTATGTGCAAGCAAAATGTGTTTTTTTACACTGTGTTAAGGTACATCAGATTGTGTAAGCTGTCAAAGCCGTTAACTGTCAAAGAAAAATAAACTTTAACTCAAAAGTGATTCGATACATACTAGTCTGCGGTTTTGTTCTCTTTATACAAGTAAGGTTCCACTAGCCACCGTCAAAAATGTACCCTTCGCGAAGCTCATATTTTAAACTTTATTTCCTAATCATAAGATTCAGTTTCTTTTGCAGTATCGTGTCATGGTTCTAGTCTTTACTGACTATTTGTACGATGGTCTTGATGATTCTGTTCCCTTTCTCGTAATGCAGCAAGTTCAGGCTCGGGTCGTTGATCTTCTCTTCTAGAAGGTTGATCAACTCGATTCGTATCGTTTTCAGCATTTCTGCCACCTGAGAAAGAAAGATAGATAAGTATGCAGCTTTGAGAATAAACAAAAAAGTTATTTTCTTTGAGTTATATCCTGTTCCTAGTCGAGGTCCACTTGGATTATGATTCTAGATTTAGCGATTCAGGCAAATTGTACCATGGTAATACATCCATAGTTAGTTAGTGCAGGTTTAATGATGTTTTTTATCACCAGAGCTAGGTATAAATGCCTAACTGTATTGGATAAATCCGGAGGTGCAAACCCCAGATCGAATCACCATGGAATACTTGCGAGGTGCGCATCCTTACCAATGAGCTACCACCGCTCTAACCACTTCGAAATATCGAGATATATTGTGCATGTGAAATTGGAATCACCGCGATACCAGTGCCATCTTTATTGACAGAGAAGTAAACGGAACGCCAGCGTTGCCTAGCGACGCTTAGCAGAGTCTATGAGGTAGCAGTCAGCGAGAGGGAGTTCACATTTGGGTCATCGCTCTCCGGCTGTACAACTTCTAGAAACTGCCGCGTTCCCTTGCGATTGAGAGGTTTATTAGTTTACTTTAAATAAATAACGAAAAGTTATTAAATTAATAGCGAGTATCTTTTTGTTAACATTCCATCCAACATCCCAGCAAACTCATAACCGACACATGTTATAGCAGAAAATAGAGAGCCGGCTGTGTTTTCTCCGACAAATATAACTTACCTCGTGTTTTTCCACTTGGAACATGATCCATCCATCTTCAAGGGACACAATAAACGTGCCGTTGTGAAGTTCCACAGACAAACTGCATCCTGCGACAACAAAACAAAAATGTTATCATACATACATACATACATAATGTCACGCCTTTTTCCCATGGGGGTAGGCAGAGATCACGTACTTCCATTTGCTACGATCCCGACATACACTTTTCGCTTCTTCTACATTCATAAGTCTATATTGTTATTATAGGTTTTTAAATACCTACTTTCTTTAACGTATAAAACATAACTTTACATAAATTGGTAACATGTGACCATTTATATTTAATTTTGTAATGTCAATTCCGTAAAAGAATGTACCATAGTATATTGTAAAGCCTTATTGATTTTTAATTATATTGAGTCTACAATTTAAAATTTTACAAAAACTGCTTAATATTTAGTCAGAAGACTGTACGTACTAGAGACGTCATACGTTGACAAGCCCATACAAAATCTATGAAATGATTGCGTTTTGACAGCTTTTAAAAAGTTTGATTGACTTGCCAGTCAACAGCCTTAATAATAAAAATATTCCGCCGCTCTATTGTGCAGCCCACGGTAATGTTTGGTACCTTCTTTCTAATTTACATAACACAAATGCTCAAAATATGTTTGTAATTTTGTCTAACGCACATGTCTTTATTAATAAACAGTACAGTATACGACATTCTGTTATTTCATTTATACTCCTGTGACGTCGCAAACTCTAGGTCGAGGCTGTTTCCATTATTTTGAACTTTAGCTCGTCTAATAAATAATAAATAAATTTAATAAATTCTTCTGACTGAGACACCAATTCCCTAGTCCCACTAAGCTCATGCTTGTGCTACGGTTACTAGGTGAACGAATAGACATAGTTAAATACGTTTATAAACATCCATGACTCGAGTACAAATGTCCATGTTCATCACACGAAACGTTTGCCCCTAGCGGGATTCGAACCCGCGACCCTTGTTGTCGTAGCCAGGATCTCTGACCACTCAACCCTCTCTGCTCTGCTATTACTGACTGACCCTTTTAGTCAGTAATAGCAGAGCATTTCACGTCGTCTAGTGTCATAACGGTTTATTGCGTCTACCAGCCATTTAAACGAGATTCAAGTTATCTCATGTTGATAAAAATGATCTATTTACCTGAGAACAGTACCAACGGCAACTGCGGCACCATAGAACACTCCCGGATAAACACCCTGGACGTCTTGACCTTCTCCTGGTACACCAGGTAGGGGCTGGCGAAGTACCCCACGGCGCTGTTGACGGAGGAGGGGTGCAGCGCCACGTAGCCGTCCGTCTTCGTCTTGAACTTGAGTTCATCGGGGGTGGGTTGCCGGGGGATGGCGCCACCGGCTTGCATGTGAAACGATTTTTCGGGGGTCAGGACCTGGGGGTTGATGAGTTTAGTCAATGGCTGAATAGGTCTTTCATTAAATATAGCTTGAATAGAAAGTGGCCCTATTACCATATATAACATAGTATTTGATGATATGACGTATTGGAATAAAATATACAAAAGGGAAATTTCTGTAGTGAATAGATCTGTTAAGTAGATAAACTTATTTATTTTGGTACGATGAATAAATATAGCTAAGATATTCTAAGAACTATCAATTTTGGTATAATCAATTTACTTGAATTCAATGTTCAATGTTACCTTGACGACGTTGGGATATAACGCTGCACACAAGATGGCCGCTAGCAGCCTGTCGTTGTTCCCGTTTGCATTTAACTGCAACAAATATACATAAAATGTTAGAGTTAATCAATTTCGAATTTTAGAGAATAAGATAAAAATTATAATTTTAGTCACTTTAAGGGTCAAATACCACAAAATGTCGGGCGGAAATTTTGCACGCTTATCTAATGTGTGGCGTGCAGTCTAAAATTTTTTTTTTTTTAAATAAATTCTCCAGACTGACACACTAATTCCCTAGTTCCAAACTAAGCCATAAGCTTGTCCTATGGCTACTAGGTGAACGGATAGACATACTTAACAGATAAAATATACTAATACTTAATACGGCTATAAACATCCATGCCTCAAGTACAAATGTCCATGTTCATCACACGAAACATTTGTCCCTAGCAGGATTCGGGATTCGTGGCCAGGGTCTCTGACCACTCGACCAAAATATTATCAAGCTATTGTCCAATTTTACAGTGGAAGGACCCCCACGGGGTCCAACCTCAGTTAGAGCATATGAAGCTCGATCCCGCTGGAATGCAGCAGCAGCTCCATCCTTAGCCTAAGCTACATCTGCTCACCTCCTCCCCCGTGAGGCTCATCACGGAGTCCTTCCGCATCTTCTTCCTGAGCGCGGGCATGTCGGGCACGAAGCCGATGGCGGCCAGCAGCCCCAGCAGCTGGTGCTTGATGTCGGCCATCATGGCTAGCGTCTTGTGAGAGAGGAAGTTCTCGCTCGCGAACACTAAAGCAGCGTGCGTGCTGCTCTTCATTGCTTGTTGCCATTTCTGAAGAAATAAATAAATAGAGACTTCACGAATAGTGATCTATCCGAATACGACCGAAGCGCCGTATATTCGGCGACGTTTATTATCGTATTATTATAATACTAATGGTGTATCAGGTGTTATGTATGTGAAAGAGTAGTGATTACTAATGTTTGGCCAAAAAACGTTTCCCAAATTTTTTTTAGAATATAATATTTGAGAAAATAGTACGCTTGCTTAATACATATTTGATTAAACAAAACTTGACCAAGTAAAATGTTGCCGAATGGATAAATTGACTAATAACTTGCAAAATTTAAATTTGCTAAGAATTCATTTGGAAAATGAAACCATAGTCTGTTCCACGTAAGACGATTCCCGTGAGAGGGGTCAATACCCCTTATCATGTATCGTACTTTCTACGAATCAAAATATTCAGTTTCAAACATATTTAACTTTATACACTAATATTATTGTAAAAAATAATTAAAAATCGACATTTATTATTGTAAACACGATTTATCAATTTTCTTTCTTAAATCTATTACTAATTTAAATTTAGAACAAATATCATACAAATTACCTACAACGAGAATCAGAAAGTTTACTCAGAGATTGACGCTACTATTCACGTCACATCGTTAATCGATATGGCCGGCATCTTGTTATCAAGTTAGGATATTTTACTAAAGATATTTCATAAACGTAAATTTCAACCGAAAAAATGTTTCAATCCTAGTGACAACAAAGAAGACAAACAAAAACAATACCAGTATTAATATAAAAATAAATCAAAGTTTGAAATAATTTACATTTTAATCAGGATTTAAAAAAAAAACGATTTGACTGCCATAGTAATTTTTATCAAATTAAAAAAAAAATCGAATGTCTGTCATACGGATGCATAACTATTAACGTCAAATTCCAAGTGTCACGGAACTCTTCTTAGATGAAATGGACTATAGTGGGAAAAGTTTTTTGGGAGGTGAAATTTGACAAAATCGTTTTTTTGCCAAACGTAGTTCCTACACTACTTACTATTTCGTCAACAAATATATAATTAAGTATAAATTTCACTCACCCTATACGCTCTTAATGTAGTCAGCTGGTCGCTGTTGAAACACGCAAACTCTCTTCGTTTGGCGTCGGCTTCCGACTGCGAACAAAAAATAATACCATTGAATAGTTTTCGTGAGTAAGGGTTAACAAGCAATAGCCTATAAGAACCTTCTCCTTTTTTTTAAAGTCAGTTGAAAATTATACTCAGCAAGATGCCAACACCAACGGAGCCAGAACTGCCCCCAATTATGAGCAAGTTATTACAAATGATTAGATATACAACTTCGCCATACCTTCTCAGTCCTGTGTTGATTTGAGACTTAAAAAAATTGCCAACTGTGTTACTTGCCTAGCATGTCGTAAAAGGGCTATTGGTATATGGGGTTTTGGGTGTGTGATTGGGTAGGCGACGAGCTAGCCATTTGTCGCTACTTTTTCACAATTTTCCATCTAGCCCAGCCCAATTTAATCTTGGCTGAATGTGGTCAAAGGGGCCTGCTGTCCCTTAGACTCTGCCTACCCCTTTGGGGATTATGGGCGTGATGTTATGTTATTGTTGCCATACCTTCTTACCAAACGGAGCCACAAACGGACTCTTGTGGCTCAGACAAGCGGCCATGGTGAGCGCCGAGTCGACGCAGCAGAAGATGGCGCCGAACAGCATGAGCTTGCCTATGCGCACGTCGACCGGCAGCGCCGCCAGGTGCTTGCCGAGCGCGGTCAGGGCGAGCGCCTTGTCTAGCGCGCCCACGTCTTGGAGGCGGGAGAGAGCGCCGTCTATATTCGGTTTCGTTGGTGGTTCCACTGTTTTACCTGATAGAAACATATGGTATATAGACAAGTCTTTTGAAGTAACTGTGCATTCAGCTTACATTGTGTGTGTACAGGGCGAACTCAGATGGGGCACTGAGATACATGAAAAATAAAAAAACTTTTTGAAGGAAGTCTTAATGGCAGAAGGATTGGAAAAGGTACCCAAAAACTAACTTCAAATTGAGTTTTTTAATTACCAGAGAATGTGTTATGCACCGTCTTGTATACACGAGGATTCGGAAAATGAGTCTGACTTTTCAAAATTGCTCCGAAATACCTCTCTGTACCATCAAGAACATGCAGCTATTCCAAATGAACCTCTTTAAGCTCCACCTTTACGATACATAACAGACACCCAAGAAACACCTCAAACCACTGGACACGAACGGATCCAATCCTTTTAATTCAATGAAGACTGGTAAAGTCAGAATGCTCATCCTGTTTACCGGACCTGGAACCCTTCCACTGTCTGCAAGGATCCATCCTTCCTACTGACCAGACTTTCTGGATAAGACCGACCTACTAACCCAGCACCTCGTGCAAATGAGTGTATCCAGCATTAAAGTCGGAGAAGATTAGTAAAGTAGGAAACCCATCCTGTCGACTGATCGTGGCTACTGAGCGAACGTACCCAGAACCTCATGCACGCTCATATCCTGGAACAGCGGCAGTATCTTGATCTTGAGCACCAGCTGCTCCAGCGGGATCCTGTGCATCTCGGGCACCGGCTGCTCCAGGACGTGGTGCGCGAAGCGGTGCGACGTGTACAGGTGCACGCACACGCCGGGCCGCACGCGCCCCGCGCGCCCGCGCCGCTGCTTCGCGTTGGCGCGGGACACCCACACCAGGTCCAGGGATTCCATGTTGCGGTTCGAGTCGAATCTGGAATAGGTGAGATAGATGAAATGATTTATTTCTGCAAATGGATTCATAACATTTTTTACCGTACCAGCACCTCGATGTAAGTGGCTTGCTAAGAAGAGGTGCCGCAAGAAACTTAGCAGAAAGCTTTTTTATGTAATTTTCATTTTACTTAACTCTAATATAACATATAAATATTGTATTATAAAAAAATCTGTTGAATTGAGAACCTCTTTTTTTTTTTTTGAAGTCGTTTAAAAAGAGATTTTACTGCGAGCAGACAAATATTTATTATTTATATTTATTTAATATCAATGGTGACACGCCGCTGCTGCGTCATGCTGGATCGGAGTCAAAAAGTTTTCCCGCCAATTGGCGGACTGAATGAAACAAACCTCTTCTCCTTCATCCTCCCGCAGTCTATGACAAACACACAATCGTCGATGGTGACGGAGGTCTCCGCGATGTTGGTCGACAGCACGATCTTGCGGGCGCCCGGCTTCGGCTTCTTAAACACCAGCGCTTGCTCCTCGCTGGACAACGTAGAGTGTAACGGCACTAGTACGTACTTGCCGGACCTGGGACAAATTGATGGTTTCCATTTTCAAATCTGCGATTTTCCGGAAGCAAAGAGGTCAACTATTAATTACGTCACAAGAATTTCGTGTATTTTAGATCCATTCTTTCATTCACATGTATCACAATTTGTACTACATAGTTTGTTGTTTTTCCTATATAATATAGGTATTTGTTCTTTTTTTGTTTTTTTTTATGGATGTGGTGATACAGCTTATAACTGCTTTTTTGCGCTTTAACGTGTGACGTAATTAATGGATGACCTCTAATGCTCTTATTTATGAAAATGTTACGTAGTGAACTTAAGTTAAGATAGTTAGTTAGTAACCTTGGTCGCAAAGAACCTAACGGCCTTATTACAAAGAATTAGCATGTACTTGGCTTAAACACAGTCTAAATCAACTTAACAATAATAAGTATAATTTGTTGACTTACTTTGGACTAAATGTATGGCTTTCAGCTAACTGGTCGTGCAAAGACATGATTTCTTGGATGCCAGGCAAAAATATTAAAATAGCGCCCTCTCTCGGCCAATTATGGTCCCCACTCACTATGTATGTCAATACATGCTCCACGAGATCCAAATTGATCTGTAAAAATAAACTAATTAAAAAAAAGTGCAAGTGTGTGTTCATACAGACATATTATGTACCAGAAGGAAAAATCGAGACAGTTTAAATAATAACAAAAAATCTCAACAGGTCGCAATTTCTCATCGTTTTTGGCTTAAGCACCCTCACGCCGTCCAGGTCAACGACATGGTGTGTGGGCCCCCCTGAGTTAGAGGACTATTCTCCGAGCAAGAACCCAAGTGTTTTTATTTTGTCTCAATATGGTTTAGGTATCATATTGCAAGCCCTTCGGAACTTGCGTGATGGGTATGTGTAAAAAGTTATACTGTTTTTTTATACTAGAACTACGGATTTACAAAAGACTCTTCCTTAATGGGAACACTCATCTTAAGAACACATCGCCAACCAACAATATTCCAACTACAGTTGTCTAATGAGTTCCCTCCTAGTAGCTGGTCCACTAGATTTGTTTCCCAGGGAACAAGCAATGTTTCTTAATGCCCTAATTCCCTATATAAGCACATATAGAAAAGGAACTGGATATATCCCGAGGAATATTTTTTTTTTATAAAAATAAAAACTAAAACTAAGTCCTCTGTTTCTGTTTCTACTACTAATACTTTCATCTAAGCAGTTAGAAGACTTTATTGTATACTTTTTAATGTTTAGTTATTGTAATAGTTATTTAGACAGGTTCTTTTTTGTGGTTTTTTTTTTATGAAACCTTATTTTCGTTTTTTTTTTTCATAAACAGTTATACGAGGATATTTTGGAGTTGGTTTGTATGTTGTTAAAAATTTGATTTATTTGTTACTTTTTAGTGAAAATTATTAATGGGTAGACCATCAAAATGAGCTGCTTTAATGAGACAGTGCCGGTCTAATGAGACAAAAAACTAAAGGTATAACGAGCCTATAACCTATCCCAAGGAATAAAATACCTCTCCCTACCTTCTCCGTGTCCATCAGATACATGTTCTTGCAGGTGGTCTTGCTGACGCGCGGGTACCGAGCCAGCATCTGCGCCACGGTAAGATTATCGTCTCGTATCGACTGCTTGGGCGGCTCGTTGGATTCAGCGCGCACGTCGGCTGTTTCTAATTCCGTTTCGATGTCAGACTTTTTGTCACCTGAAAAAAAAAAAATGCTTATCACATTTTTAAAAAAGAAAGTTTTTTTTTTTAATAATTACAATTTATTACATACATACATACATAACAACACGCCCATAATCCCCGAAGGGGTAGGCAGAGTCAAAGGGGCAGCATGCCCCTTCAACCACATTCAGCCGAAAATAAAGCCGGGCTGGGTTAGATGGAAAATTGTGAAAAAGCAGTGACAAGCGGCTAACCTGTCGCCTACACAATCACACACCCAAAACCCGATATACCATAAGTCGCCTTTTACGACATGCTAGGCAAGAACCACAGTTAGCATATTCTTTTTAAGTCCCACAGTGGGCTGGGTTGGATGGAAAGCTGTGAAAAAGAAGTGACAAGTGGCTAGCTCGTCGCCTTCTCAGTCACATACCCAAAAGCCCATAAACCATTACAGTACAATTTATTATATTTATAAATTGCTGGTATCTGAAACTCTGAAAACTTAAAAAAAAGTATATGGTAACATATGGTATAACACAACAAATAGTGAGTACCTATATATTCCTCTTACTCTTCTTAAGTCTCACACCGCAGCTCCATCTGGATTTGGCAAGTCATTCAAAAGTAGTGAGTTAACTCGACTATGAGTTAACATAATTTCCTACTAGAGTTATTCATGTTACCCATATAATAAATAAATTAAATAAATTCTCCAGACTGACACACCAATTCCCTAGTTCCAAACTAAGCTATAAGCTTGTCCTATGGATACTAGGTGAACGGATAGACATGCTTAAATATGTTTATAAACATCTATGACTCAAGTACAAATGTCCATGTTCATCGGACGAAAAATTTGCCCCTAGCGGGATTCGAACCTGCGACACTCGATTTCGTGGCCAGGGTCTCTGGCCACTCGACCAACTGGCATGTCTATATATAATATCAATAAATAATATCAGTGTTTTCTTTGTACTGTGCATAAAATAAATGACGTTTTACCCTTTTTAACTTTCCGAGCGTAAGGTCCATTTTCTTCTAACACGTAATTTGTCATCTCCATTATATCTTCTAAGAAAAATTGTTCTACAGGGAAAGTTCGACCTGTAATCAAAACCAAAGCATTAGATTAGATAAATATCCGACAACATCACATACATTGATCTGACTCCGAGTTAAGTACTTCAAGCACTAGTGTTAAGCATATCAGAATCAATAATGGTACAAGTATATATTGAAAAATTAGATATTAACACCCAGACACAGAACAAACACAAGTATTCATCTAACGAATATATGTCCCGGGTGAGGGTCAAACCCACAGCTCTTGGCGCATAGTGCTGGGTCTCTACCGAACGCGCTATCGAGCCAGTCAAAATATTTAAAATATTTTACAAAATCTTTTAAATTTTTGAGACAGTTATTAGGTTTTCCCCGTTTCGAATAAGTACTAGCTAAAGCTTTTTTGAGATTTTTTAGTAACTTTACATTATACACACACACCAAATAAACATAAATATATTTTGTAGAACCTGGCTTTATTAAAAAAAAACTTACCTGGTATCTCTAGCACGGGAATGTTTCCAAAATAATCCCTAAACAGTTCAGCGTTTAACGTTGCACTCATCAATATTACTGTCAAGTCTTTCCTCACTTTAACCAGATCCCTCAGGATGAGAAGGAGGAAGTCACTCTCTTCAGACCGTTCGTGGACCTCGTCTACAAGTATATGAGTGACTGACTTCAATTGGGGATCATATTCTAACCTTCGGAGCAGTATACCAGTTGTGCAGAATGTTAACCGTGTTTTTGAGGACACTTTACTTTCTAACCGGATCTGTAATTCAAAATACCGCATATCAAAATAGTTAAATATGTTTGCCTATAAAAGACTCTAGAGTGTACTATTACTTACAACTGCAAAGACAGTTGTCTACTTAGTTAAATGAAATTGCCCTCACATAGTGCTAAAAAATATTGGACCAATATCAGTCGTATTGTAATTTAACTTTACATAATAAGTGAAACTAAAGAATATCTTGTGGAAATTTGGAATAAGATAATATAATGACTAAAACATGTGGATAGTCTATTAATAGAAATAATATGTGATTATGTGGTCTTTTAACACACAACTTAAAAGACCACAATATCATCTTTATATATAAAAAATAATTGCTGTTCGTTAGTCTCGCTAAAACTGCAGAACGACTGGACCGATTTAGATGATTATAGTTTTAAGACATATGTAAATCTTTCAAAGAAGGTTTGTACAGTAAGAAAATATGAAAACATTGCATGGAAAATAATAAATGAAAATCCGCGAACGGGGCGCTACGAAGTGCGCCAGTACAGCTAGTCATTGTAAAACATTTTCAAAGCTAAAGTGCATTTCCTTCCTTACCTGATAACCAACAACTTGACCGGTCTTCTCAACTCTCTCTTCGGCTACTCGGTCAGCCACACCAATAGCAGATATCCTTCTAGGCTGGGTGCACACGATCTCGGCATGCTGGGAACCGTCCTTATCGAAGTTGTCGAGCCAATGGTCCAGGATGTACTGAGGCACCTGGGTACTTTTACCGCATCCAGTCTCTCCACTTATCACTATCACCTGGAGAAGAAAGCCTAGATTAAAGATAAAAGGTGTTCAACAGTTTTTGGCCATCAAAGAAAGAAGAAATCACGGTTCTGTTCGGTTCTGCCTACTAAATGGCATGAAGCTAGTAAGTGGAAAAAATATTTACGGTTGCAAGCCGTCAAGAAATACTATGCGCGAATGAAAGAGACTCATACAATATCATATGTTGTTTTATACTTGTGGCTGTCATAGTCAAAAATAAACCAATTCAGTATTACCGAAAAATAAGAAATTTCGGAGAAAATTTTTCAAGACACTGATAAATTTACTGGTGAACTTAATGTGACATGTATTTACTGTACATTAAGAATATCTATCTATACATTTAAGCTTACTAAAGATCTGCTTCGAGAGAGATGCAAAAAAAAAGAAAGGCATGTTTTCAAAACTGCTTATTTAATTACCTACCTGTGATTTCTTCATAGCCTTCAATATGTCATCTTTCTTCTGCCACGCCGGCAACTTTCTCCTCCCAGACATCATTTTGTTGTACCTATTGTTGTCAGTTTTCTCCATCCACCTTTTAGCGATCTCTTTATTTTCTCTTAAGACTTCTTCAAATCTGACATTACTCCTATTGTCCTTATTTTGGCTTTTCTTGTAATGCGATGGTAGTTTTCCCTTTTTTAAATCAGAATTTTCTATTAACTGAGGAAACAACGGGTCTGAAGTTTCTGGAAAAGTTCTTGTATCAAACTGTATAAAATTTAATATCTCTTCTTCATTATTCAACAATTCTACTAATGAGTATATACTCGGAATGCCATCTTGGGCGAACACTTTAGCTTCGTCTAATAACCTGGCTGTTATTTTCAAACATGTTAACTCTGGAACTATACTGGGCTTGTTTTGCATTTTGAAAAACAGTAACGGTGGCTGATACGGGTACCAAGTGTCTTCCGGAAATCTCACTTCTAATTCATAGTTGACTTTTGTACTTTCCTTGGACTCCTCAATCTTTGCTTCAGTTTCCTCTTTACTCTCGTGTAGAAATTTACATTTAGCACCAAATCTACAGGGGCCTTTGAGATACAATTTGCACACTTCTTTCTGTTTAGTTTTAAAGTTATTGTTATAGTTTATGTTTTTTTTCGTTTTAGGAACGTCAAGCTCTTTGTTTTCATACATTTTCGTTATGTAATCTAATTCTAGCTTGACGGTCCACACATTATTGTCTTTGACCTTGAAACTTGCATCGTATATTGATTCTAAAACAGCCTTCTCGTCGGTTCTCATTTCTTCTAGCTCAGATTGCGATGGTATATTGTCTGATTTTTCTTGAGGTTCGACTTTGAAATATTTCATGAATAATATTTCTAGTGCTTTTTCTAGACTTTCCGCTGCAACTTCTAATGCTTCTGCACAATGTGCTTTGTGAAAGTTATATCTGGAAAAGAAACAATGATACATTAATATTATTTCAGGTATATCTCATATTGTAACCAAATTTGTTTGATCTATACTTAGCGCAGTAGTAAGTAAATAAGTATACTTATATACTTAATAAAGCTTAAGAGTTTGTTTGTTTGCTTGAATGGGCTAATCTCAGGAATTACTGGTCTTATTTGAAAATATCTTTCAGTGTTAGTTAGCCCATTAACAAGATGGCTATAGGCTATATAAAGTTAACCACAAACATGGTTGAAACCGCGGATGCAACTAGTGGTTAAATAAAATAGATAACTAAATAGTAGATCTACTAACAATTTCATATACATTTCTAGTATTGGTGTAAATGTTGCAATAACTATAAGACAAGACTATCATTTTGCTATGATATGACTTAGTGAAATTAAAAAAAATCAAATAACACCATTATATAAATAAAGTAATGTAATGTATGGTAAAAGAAATATACCTACTTTTCTAATTTAGCCAATGCAAAGGCACGGAGCCGCGCCTCCGATGACTCCATATCAGGTTTGATGGACAATGAGTAGTCACATCCACCCTGCACCACGAGATTGCCTCTTTCCATCCAGTAACGGTTGCCAAGATTTGTTCCTTTATCCTGAAAATTTTAATTTTGATGTAAATTTGTATTAAGCTATACTAGACTTTAGTTAAATATTGCACTGTATGCATATGATATATGTTTGGTAAATATATTTAACAATATATTATATTTAATTTTAAAATTGGACAAAAAAACATTGTTAAGTAATTGAAATGAACACAAAGTTGCGGGTAGTGGCTATAATATAATTTTCTATAGAATTCCATAAGTTATATTTAATATATCTGTTAATTCAAATTGTAATGCCGTTGATTTTAGTTTTTACCTTATAAAGGCTAGCACTTCCCAGCTTAAAATCTGGGCCATGAATAAATCTTAAAGTATCCAAAACCAACTTCTGTGAATCCGGATTAAGCCGAATCGTCTGCATTTCCACCTTAAGATTCGGGTGAGGGTCTTCCTTAGGCTCATCTTTATGCTTCCTGTTAGAGAATACTCACCATTAATACGGATATAAGTAGTAAAATATTGTGAAATAATCCTATCATTTCAGTACTATCGCTATTACCTTATACGAGCGTCCACTGGCTCTCTCAAGAAGCAATCTTCGGCCAAGTGACGACTTTGGTAATCCATGATTGTTTGTTATTTGTTTTATTTACGAAATTAAGAAAATTTTAGTAATTTATAGAAATAAAACGTGTGCACGAAGTGCAAGCAATTTGTGATGAACGTCAATCAACTGAACGTCAATGTCAATGTCAATTAATTCAATACGTTTCTTTTCGTGATTAACAGATTAATCATACGTATCAAACTAACGTATGTTATTTTAGACTGCCATTTGAAATTTTTTATTGTTAATTACTACTAAATAAAATATAACTTGTGGTAAATAAATCAAGCAAATTGTTTAATATTTACGTAAATCGGAACAGTAGTCGTAAACACTTGAATTCCTCAATAGATGGCAGTGAGATCTAACCGTTTGCAAAAAGAAGGGCTTGCATGAGGCTGCTTGAAAAATGTGTGATAATTGAATTCGAATTGGACTCGTCCTTAACCCGTCTGCTTACGAGATGAGAAGTATTAATAATAAAATTAAATATATAATATTAATTATGTAAGTTTCTTCTTTCTTTCTTTCTTTCTTAATAAGGGACTTGCTGCCCCTTCGACTCTACCTACCCCTTCTATCTTTAATCGTCAAACTTACTTAAATCTACCTAACATTACGCCACGCTCTTTGTTAGGGTACGATTAGACTATGATCTTCAGCTTTCTGAAGCTGATGAATACCAACATTGAATTGAAGCGCCATCAATAAATACCTTCATTACATATAGCGATCAAACGCTTTAATTAGGTCCTTAGACAGACAGACTAAATAAATTAATTCATGATTACACATCTGTATAGTTATTTGAATGTACCTACCTACAGGTTTCCTTGCCATGTTTTTCCCCACCACCTAGCAGACGGAAGGTAGATTATAATATACCTACGACCATACTTTGAATCATTACCATATCAGTTTTTACCCTTGGAGCTACCACCGCTCCTCAGATTAATTCTTTTTCTGATTTATGTATACAGCGTAAAAGGTATTTTACTAAATAAGTTTATTTATTACTTACTGAAATTGTAAACAAGAGATAACGAAAAATAATTAATGAATGAGTACAATTTTACTTGACTAACCACTTGGTCAACATATCAATTTTATGTAGGTACCTCTACCTATTCATTTCGAATCACGTTAATTATTAAATAATTGTTGTTAACATTCCATCGAACGGTACCTACATCTGCTACAACCTCTACGAATGTATTCAGTAGGTATAAACATGGACATTAAATAAAAAAAACCATTCGCTCATTTATCTAGGTACCTGAGTTATGTAAATACTTACCTATCTAATATTTTATGCTATGATAGGTGTCAGTTTCCCTAAAACAGTCATACAATTAACAGACTTTGACATGACGTGTCCCATCATATAGGTACATCATGTCAAAGTCTGATCAATGAGCACAAAGTCACATAAGAATCACTTGACTCGGATTATCATCTTAGTGTCTGCCTTTTGAACTGATTGTTGACGTCATTGTTCACGTAAATTAGATGGTAAAAATGTGTGAATTCCATTTCGTCCAGGTGCGTAATTGGTGTAAAATCGTGACAGATTCAGGGTTGGTATGCTTTATAGTCATAGAGATAGACTTTGAAAACGTTACAATATTTAGGAGATAACACTAAACCTCTGAGTACTGAAACCAATGGAAACGACGACGATTCTTTAGGAACAATCTGCTATACAAATATGATTAATATCGATATTGTATTCATAAACCTCTATCTATCTCTTTTTAACAAGCCTACAATACTGCACGTAAAAAGAGACAACAGTTTATTTGACTTACTAACTATTTTCGGTAACATTATGAAGTCACGTCAGAGAAATATCTAATTGAAGAATTTGAATTTGAATTTGTGATTATAACATAATCTAACTTGTAACATTCAGAAACATCGTCAAAAATAAATTGTTCAGAGACTTATAGTATGTAAATAAGTAAAGTGGAATGACATTACGCAAAGGCGCCATATTTGTTCCTTACTCAAATTGGGCTTAAATTTTTCGTAGGTATGTCATCTCCATTGGTTTCAGTACTCAGAGGACCAAACTGACATGCTGTCTCTTGATGACAGCCAATAGTGACAGTTATAAGACCACGAGACTCCCTCGTGCCATCTGGCGGTTTTTGTATTTTTGAAAACCCTCATTCGGCTAGGCAGCTAGCGGGCAGCCAGAGATAACCGAGCGCCTTATGACACGGTCCTTCCACACCTTATTGGCCTCTATGGTCTGTAAAAAGTCTTGTCATACACCTCAGATTACAGAACAAATTTTGTTCTGTAATCTGAGTCATACACGCTAACAACTCCTTCTGATAACACATACTGCATCCTTCCAATTTCACATTTGAGAGGGCAGTTTACTGGAAAACAAGTACTTACCTACCTACGATGTACCTATTGTAATGCATTTTTTGTAAATATTGAAATAACTTTTTATAAACTCACTTTGTTATTTAAAGTACCTACTATGAATTTAATACTAATTTAATAATGTAACTACTTACTTATGAAGATTAAGCAACAAATCTTTTATGCTTTTTTCTGGCCTAGTCAGTCTTGCAACCATTCAAGGTCGGCATCGTGTGTCTTATCAATGCTGGCAACGACATAGCACAGTCTACCTTGTTTTAGACCTCTTAATAAAAGACCTAAGAACTGCTTCAATTTTCTGTATAGGTTCTCGGATTACAAAGGGCGGATATAAGTAGCATAGGGCCGCCTTCTGATAACTTATTAAAAGAGAGTTCTAGGTCTCAGGCCTAAAGACCATTTAATTATCTACATCACATCACAATGTCATCAAGGTGCTAATTCGCGATCAACAGCATTTCCACGTCGAGCTAATGCAGCGGTACGTGCCAATTTGATCGCAATTAGAGTCTCTATAGTGCCCTGCTTTCAGGAAAACCAATCCGTACTGGTTACGATTTTTTTGTGTGGGTGAGCGTTTTTCTTGAGCGGCAAAAAGAGAATGCATCTGTTAATAGATCTGCAGTTGAAGACAACGATTGGGTGGCGACTTTTTAATTGTTGAATAAACATGGTCGTCATACTATTTTTTCATAGGTTACAGGCAGTTTCTTGGCTTCGGGTATCTATTAAGAAAATCTAGCTCAATATACGTTGTTCTATCAGGGATCATTTTGAATTGTAGCATGGGCGTGCAGCTTTTGGTCCAGGGGGGCAATACATTACTATTAATAGGTTCTTGTAGTAAGTATGCCTTGGCAAACGAGTTCCAGGGGTAAGCTGCCCTACGCCCTCCCCTGCGTACGCCCGTGTATTTTGTTTTAGTATTGAAGTTCGAAGCCGGATAATTGCATCATTTAGAAAAAATGTAATTAAATGTGTTTAAAAATCGAATTTTACACATGAATGTATCCGTGGCTTCCGAACGAAATTCAAAGTTTCCAAAGAGCCCAACCACACAGAAAAGCAACAGCATGGTAAGGGCTGACGATGCCAAGTCAAGTTAGATCACTTTTTTTTTTACGGCTACCCTATTTTCAATTTAACTTTAACAACTAATCCATATCTCAATTTCAAATTAACTCAAAAAATCGGCGCAGTGCGCTGCGCCTGAGTAACTGCTGCGCTAATGCAAAGATTTTCGCTAAGTTTCTCATCTCAGGCGACCCCGCTCGATCATTATATATTCTGCCCCACACGCACCTGGCCCGCCGGCTAAATAGCAGCGTTGCACTCTGAAGTGCTCATTAGGGACTCGATTAGAATACTAAGCGACTTCGGAAGCAGGTAATTTATTTTTACACGTTTTTAGCCGCATGTGCTGGAAATTTCTGGAATATGTCTCAAACTGCCTTCTTAAAAATTAGAAAAGGTTTTATGATCAGTCTATACAAGCACTAAGCTTAAGTATTTTGTAATGTAGGTACCTCATAGTATATTATTTGTGTTGGTAGTATCGTAACAACATTGACAATAGGCAAGGTGACTAAAAAATTTATTTCTCAAACAAACATTGACGAAGATACGATGCATTCCAGTTGCGCGTGACGTCACACAGTTGTACAATTTTTACTAAATAGTGACGTTGCTTTTTGATATAGCGAAAAATATTATATGGTTAATTCTATTTAGTTTTTTAATGCAGTAATTATTTGACTGCGTTATACCACAGAGTAATAATAATATACTACTAACAATATACGAAACTAGGATATACTTATATTATTTTTTTATACCAAAGCTTAACTTTTATAACAAAAAATAAAAATAATACATACTTGTGCAAAATCTACATATAGGTACAATTATAGTATTTTTTTTTTTTTTTTTTTACTTGAGGAATGCTTAGTTACGCACCATCCAGTTAGAGTCCTGGGTGGACCTAAAAGGGTGAGTCGGGCTCGAAACCGGTAGCAATCTCCGGAGACCCTACCGACTAAACCTCAAGGCTGTCGTTCTTCGGGCGCTAACGCAAAACCAACGGGATCCCCACTGTCGGGATTCATCTCGTAAAGTCTACGTAGCGCGCGCTGCCGCCTGGCGGCCCATCTCGAGGGAGTGGTATTCTCCCCCAGAACACCTAGGGTGGTGTTTCACGACCACATAGACAGCTGTGTACCCTATCCTGACGGACCGGGTGTAACACCTGCAGTCGGCTTCTCCGGGGACGATTGAGGGCAGAGGACCTCCTCCCCTAACCCCCACGACACCAAAGGCCCTTTTAGTCGCCTCCTACGACAGGCAGGGATACCTCAGGAGTATTCGGAGCCCCCCCTGCAGTACAATTATAGTATGAATTAACATCTATCAGCCACATTAACCGTGATAGGAATGAGGTAATATTTAATCCAAAGCAACACCACCCACAGCAAAATCCAATAAATAGGTATGTATATGTATTAAATTTCTGACATTATTTAATAAATATTTACATTTACATTAATATAAAATTATGTTGCCCTTAGTACAGAAATGGGATCTTAAGATAATTACCTACATCTTTGATGTTTCCTTATCTTCTTATATAGGTACCTACAAAGCTGATAAATAATTAATACCTATTTCATAAGCCGGATGAAATTTCATTTAGCTTTTTATTTTAAAACTACTGGTTATCTAATGTACTAGATGATGTTTCAGAGCTTTTCGCCGTATGTACTTACCTTGGATTTGGCATGACCTTGATGCCTCTTTGACTCTGCCTACCCCTTCGGGGATTGCCGTCGTGATGTTGTATAAGTATGTTTTTCCGGGTGAAATCTTGATGTACCGTTTGGGTATTAGGGATGTCAGATTGCCACTAACAAGGATAACAGATGTTCCATCATATAAATACATACATCCAGACTTACACACCAATTCCCTAGTTCCAAACTAAGCTTAGGCTTGTACTATGAATACTGAGAATTATTAATTGTGATTTTTTTTTAATGACCATGTTCATCACACGAAACATTTGCCCCTAGTGGGATTCGAAACAAACGATCTTGGCTTCGTGGCCAGGGTCTCTGACCACTCGACAAACGGGCCAGGTTCGGGAGGCCTAGGAACGCAAAATAGATAACATAGCTAGACCTACCAATAGGACGTGCAGTTCTCGTAGAACGTCCACGTGGCAGGTCAGTAAATTCGAGTATCTGTACTCGAATCGAGAGGTGATAAATGTTATAGTAGACTTGACAATTTCGTCTGTTTTTAACTTATTATTAGCACTGATAACTCAAGTACTATTAGTCACAATTTTATCGTCATTAGTTAAAAAAATCTGAATTGCTTGGCTGTAGTCAAATCTTGTATTTCCAGTTTTGCCGCTTAAAGATGCGACGTAGTCCATTAGTAAAATTTAGTTTACTATACTATACGTATGGCCATCGGATTTAAATTTATGATACATAAGACCTTAGCACATAGTGTACTGCCTGTCATTGTTTGTCAAACTTTGTCCTTTGCCAAGTAACAATGTGATTGCAAACATGTTTAGTAGAATGATCAGAATGCTAATTGTGGAAATCGGAAGTTCGGAACTATCGGATCGTGGATTATTGCCAATGTTAGTAGTCTCGGGAATTTCATGACTTGACTACTAAGTGCGGGAGTTTTATTTACGATGGCGACTTTTTCGCAGTAAGAATCAATGCAGTTTGATTTGTATCAGTGATACCTAATGTCTCTTTAATCAATCAGTGGAGTAAGTTCAAATATTTCGAAAGTAATCTAGTTTCTCCATCTTGGACTCCAACATGGATACTTCCTCACAATATTTTAACCACTTTAGCCAAAATTAAAATAGAATTGGGTTAGATGAAAAAATTTAAAAGTAATAAGTCACTTTTACGACATGCTAGTCCAGAGACAGTGGTTAGACTATGTTCAAGTCCCAGACCACTAAGGGCCTTAAAGTACCGGTACAGATTTACCTCAAACGTCTTTACCTAAAAGGTTTAGGAAATTACAACCGACTGCATTGTATTTTTATAATGTAGTATTTTTGCATGTCCAAGAATTTGTATGAATAACTTTTGCAAATATTTCATATCATCTAACTACTAAACATTGGAGCGCATTTAGGTCTAAGTATACTGATCAAATTATTTTTCTTATATTATGGGGGGACGGCGCGTACGCAGTCCCCACTATCAAAAATTACGCGTCCGAGTTATCCACATTAGGGATAATCGCAAGGGTCAACCCCTCCGTAGTGCAATGGTGGGGCCTCGCCCTGGGGGAACCGCCTTAGTGATCAAGGTGTCCCCTACGCAAGGTAAGTATGAATTAGCTCAATATACGCAGGAGGGTCATGAAACCGGAAAAAATTTCGTCACCGCGATGTAACTACGTACGGTGCCATCTAGTGCAATTTTGTAGAAACTTCCTATCTGACTTACCATATTATTAAAAAGCAAGTTTTTGGTCCATAGACAGTTTGAGTATATGTAGACTAGATCAAATATGTAGACTATTAAACTTTTTGTTGTTTAATTTTAACTTTTTGGTTATTAAACTGTTTGTCCCGTGTTGGTCTGGGACTATAAAAGAATTTGCCAACTGTTTCTTGCCTAGCATGTCGTAAAAGGTGACTAATGGTACATGGGGTTTTGGGTATGTGATTGTGTAGGCGACAAGCTAGCCACTTGTCACTACTTTTTCACAATTCCCCATTTAACTCAGCCTAGTTTTATTTTTGGCTGAATGTGGTTAAAGCAGACTGCTGCCCCTTTGACTCTGCCTACCCCTTCGGGGATTACGGGCGTGATGTTATGATGATTAAGTAAACTTAATATATTGTATTCACGGAAATCAAATACAAATTCGCATAAAGATATATTATTATATTGGCGTGAAGAAAATTGCTCAGTTTATTATAATTGATTAAATAGCAGATAACTAGCACATCATAATTGTAACAGCGGCTATTAACGATATACTATGACCCCAATGTTATTTCTGGAAACATAAGTAATTCTTGATTTTATTTTTAATTTCTTATTGAATTATCTACTTATTTATTGTTTCGGGTTTTGTAAGTAGGTTATTGTTTGTTTATTTAGATAAATGTTCTAACATAAATATACCTACATAAATGTTAATAAAATAGTTTTTATAGTGTCGTAAACGCACCAAAAAATGTGGATTTATCGAAAAAAATGTTAAACACGTAAATACTTACGATTTCTGTTAAAATTTAGTTCACGGAATAGATTTGTTCTCAGGTCAAAACAACAATAGATTGTCTGTAAACAAGTATTTTCTTTTTGCAAATTCTTTCTCTAGTCGACTCGACAAATATGCTCATCTTTTGCTCGCAATGTTTATGGTCAACTGTCATTATCTACTTTTATTGTCTCGTGGATAATTGAGGCTAATTAGATTTGTTCAAGGGATACCTAGTCACATGAAAGTTGGAAAAGACATTTTATTTAAAATTCAAGATAAGGTTGGGAAACATTTGACTTACTTATTGGATATCTTTAGGTAACCCTCGTTTCCACTTATGCCATTGCTATAATTTGCACATACACTGAAAAAAAAACTAAAATCCACCCTAATACCGTATATGTAAATTTTCAGATGTGTATTTAACTATTGTAGAGACAGCTCTATTATTTTATTAAATAATATTTTAGTGTACTGCCTACTGAATGTATTGGTGAACTGCTCTGCTTAGATTTTTTTGAAATCGGTCGCTTATTAAACCAATATCTCTCGTATGTTAGTACGTAGCATTACCGCTTGGTAGCTACGATCACCCTAAAATCATTAAGAAACACTTCTTCGACTTGATTTAAGCTTGCTATGGATCATACCTTAACAAGTCACCTAAAGTGACCGACTCTATACATCAAAAAGTCCGACACTGATCAAATACAGGCATTAACACGTACTGCAGACGTTAACAGTTAACCTTCAAGGTTCAGCCAGTGTGACGCGCGGCTTTCCCGCTAATACCTTAACTCCATCGCAGATTAGTCGCAGATTAACGTGCCGAGCAAATATTTGTGACTGACACGTCCACTGACGAGCAATCTTCGATGACAGTGCGCACATTCTGCGGCTACCCAAGGTTGACAGCCTCTCGGCCTATGGCATCAAACATTTATTGGAGCAGTAGGTATAAGTATATTTCTATATGTAGCAATGAATGAATAAATAAATATTCGACGACATCACATACATTGATCTGACTACGAGGTAAGTAGCTTAAGCACTTGTGTTACGGATATCAGAATCAACAGTGGTATTACAAATATATACTTAAATATTAGATACAGAACAAACTCAAGTATTAATCACACGAATGTTTTTCCTGGGTGGGGATCGAACCCACAGCTCTTGGCGCATGGGGCAGGGTCACTACCGAATGCGCCATCGATTCAGTCAATCAAGAGCCAGCCAGTCAAGAATCTCTCTTTGCTGAAGGCTTTTTTCTAGGATTGTTTTACATACATACCATCACTCCCGCAATACCCGAGGGGATAAGGCTCTTTTTTTTTTTTTTTAGATTTGTTCAATTGACAAAATACAATTTTAGCTTAATTGCTCCTCGAACTCTTCCAAAGCTAACAAACTAAACAAAAAAGCTTCTTAAACTACATTTAGCCAAAAGTTAAATTGAATCCCATATTGGTCTGGGACTTAAAAAATAATGTACCAACTGTGTTTCTTGCCTAGGATGTCGTAAAAGGCGACTAATGGTGTATAGAGTTCTCTATTTGTGATAACGTGGGCGATGAGCTAGCCACTTGTTACTGCATTTTCACAATTTTCCGTCTAACATATTATTACTCTGTGGTCTAACCGAACACAATTTTCGGCTGAATGAGGTATATTTATGGAGCTTATCGTTCTTTGGACTCTGCCAACCCCTTCGAGGATTAAAGGCGTGATGATATGATGATGGTGATAAAATTTAATTTTGTATGTTAGAAAATTATGAAAAAGTTGTGACAGTGGCTCTTCGCCTAATAAGACAACACCCCATATACCATTAGTCGTCATAAACAACATTTTTTTTTACGCAGGAATGCGTTTGCGCACCTTCACGTCGTCCGGGGGAACGACGTGGTGTGTGGGACTCACCCGCCCTGTACAGGGACGGGAATTCCCACTAAACCCTAAGCTCCTTATCGCTCGAGTGGAGGGAACCTTGGGAACTTATATGTCCATAGTCCCACCAGCGTCATAAACAACATGCTAGACAAAAAAAATAATTAGATGATGATCGTTGAGTCCCAAACCAATATAGAGATAATAAATAAAAATGGGACATATTTATTTCATAACTAGCCGTGCCCGCGGTTTCACCCACGTTTATGGTTTCATAATGTTATATAGCCTATAGCCTTCCTCGATAAATTGGCTATCTAACAATGAATTAATTTTTTAAATCGGATTAGTAAGGAGATTAGCATGTTCAAGCAAACAAACAAACTCTTCAGCTTTATAATATTATCTAGTATTAGTAAAGATTTTAGATACTGATAGGCAGTAACATGAACTCATCCATCATTTCCAGCTTCTTTTCAAGGCTTCCTTGGAACATGACTCTGGATTTAACCTCCATTACAGTTAGATAGGAAAACTGCATAAATTGGATCATTGTAACGTATTTATAGTTTTATGAATGTGCATTTATTTGTTTTCCCTTACTGTTAATATAGTGGTAATTAGCTATAAGTGCTTACTAAGCCAGCTATGTACCAAGAAGTGCTTTGTCTATACTATCTTTTATGATAAAGAGGAAGATTTCATTGTTTGTTTGTATGCAATAAATACGCTCGGAAACTAGTGGACTAAAAATATGTCACCAATGGGAAGCTATTTTAACAGCGAGTAACATAGGCTATATTTTATCCCCGTATTCCCACGAGAACAGGAACTACGCAGGTAAAACCGCGGGGCGCTGCTATCTATACTTATAATAAATCTGTAGAGAGGTCAATTCTGTACATGAAATATATTTTCAAAATAACTATCAGGGGGTGATTAGTGATCGATACTGATGCCAAAAATGCAATCAGTAAAATTTTTGTCTGTCTGTCTGTCTGTCTGTCTGTCTGTATGTTCCTTATAGAAACAAAAACTACCCGACGGATTTTAACGAAACTTGGTACAATTATTCTTCATACTCCTGGGCAGGTTATAGTATACTTTTCATCACGCTACAATCAATAGGAGCAGATTAGTGAAGGGAAATGTTGAGAAAACGGGAGAAATTACTCCATTTTTTAAGCTTCCGTCGCGTGTGCAGCCTTAATGGTTAAAGTTACATAGAAATCATGTATGACGGAAATAGTCCTTATAATGTTAACCATAAGCGCGGGTGACACCGCTGGCACAGCTAGTCTATACTAATATTACAAAGATTTATATTATTGTGTGTATGTTTGTAATGAATAAACTCAAAAACTACTGTGCCGATTTCAAAAATTCTTTTACCATTGAAAAGCTACATTATCCGAAAGTAACATAGGCTATATTTTATCCCCATATTCTTACAGGAACGGGAACTATCTATACTAATATTATAAAGAAAAAAGATTTGTATTTTTGTGTGTGTGTATGTTTGTAATGAATAAACTCAAAAACTACTGAGCCGATTTCAAAAATTATTTTACCGTTGGAAAGCTACATTATCCGAAAGTAACATAGGCTATATTTTATCCCCATATTCTTACAGGTTTGGGAACTATGCGGGTGAAACCGCGGGGCGCTGCTATAGTGTATAAAAAGGAGTAGTGTTATCATAGGAAGTACGCACGTACCTACATAGGTAATGTCGGATATTTTCTGTCATATAGGGGCCTTATAATTTATAGCCATATTATGCTAATTTAAGCACTCGCTAATTAGGTACGTGCCTCAGAAATTCAATGGAATTTTTGAAAGACTATGTATACCAGGTAGTATACCGACATTTTTAGTTTAATCCATAAATAGTGTTTTGCGATTACCTAGATATGTTTCATTTTATGACTTGCATACCTTATCGGTGTTAATAAGATCATTTGTTTTCAGTGTGATCCATTTTGGGGTAACAATATCTCATGTATGTATTATTTCACAAATAAAAATGGAAACCAATCATGCGCATGCCTAAAAGCCTTCAGATAATTACACTACCAGCGGTATGTTATTACCCAAATGTGTTTGTAAGCATTGGCGTACGCAACGCCGTCAAGGGGTGGCAGTAAGGTATTTATTCTATTTACTAAAAGATATTGCCAAATATTGACCAAAAGCCGCGTACGCCCATGTTTGTAAGGCAATACATACATAGGTAGAATTCTAAAACGCTTTTTAAAGCACTATAATGCCGTAGGTTCTAAGAAAAAATCAAGAAAATTTCGACCTGACTTCACAGCTTGAGCGTAGGTAGAAGGAAATGCATTCGAAAAAGATGAATATATGCTTTATATGAAAAAATGCTTGGAAACGGTGCAGTAATCGAATTATGACACGACAATAATGTCGAACCATTCCCTGCTTTGTGAGCGCAGGATCTTTGTAATAAGTAAGTAACTAAGCTTAAGAAACACCAGCCGTTAAGTCCTGGATAGGTCGCTCAATTTAAGGCGGCTTAAAAAGAAACGAGTTATTCCCGTTCAAAGTAATAAGTTATGTCTGTGTTTTTCCTTTACGATGTTGATATCGTATAACCATCAATAAATATAATTCAAATATAAATTGTTAAAGAGATGACATGTTATATCGGAATTTATTTAAATCACCTACGTAGTAGTAATACCTAGTAGTTGAATATATATGAACCATTCGTGTGATAGACATATGTATGCTTCACTGCTGGGTGAGTAAACTCGCCTCGTTGGCGCACAGCGCACAGCGCAGCACCGGAATTCGAAATGCGCTTTGCAACCTACCTACCCAACAACTCAATCGGTAACTTCATTTTGATGCGCTATGACTAGGGATGCAACGATATATCAGCAAACCGATATATATCGATATATCGGCGCCCAAAAGTCGATGTACCAATATCGAAAAAGTAATATATTGACATCTGTCGTCGGCGCATTTTTTATTTTGTTTACGATAACATTGGTTTAATTCTTTATAGACTTTTTGCTGTTAAATTTGGCGCTTTGTATATTTGTTGTTATTGATCAGCGACAGTGTTAATCATATAATATATAAATAAATTATTATAATATAAATTATTCATTATTCAATAAAAAAAACTTTCATATTCGCTTAACTCTTTAAAAAAATAATAATATCTATATTTTTGATTAAATCGCCTCGAAACTGTTGATGTTATGGACTATTGGCATTTTCAGACTTTCAATATTTTCATTTACTTGCAACCCTAGCTATGACTCAGTTTTGAGTTAACTGAAAGAGCCAACGTATGAGCTACGTCTACTGTGTTGAGACTAATATTTTTGCTAAGTTATTCACGCTAGCTTCTGTCATACATATTATTATTAAAAGTCAACTAACTCGACTTAAAGAATCACCCTACAAGTAAAAAAAAAATTATGTGTTTGAGCATTCAATAAATGACATCATAAACAATAAATTAAATGCATAAATGCAGAGTGCAATCCACTGCAATATACATATGTAGGTATCACAATTCACATTTAATTACTGACCAACAATACAATTGGATAAATAACTGTAGCAATTTACGTGTAAGTGAATATCAAAACAATAAAAAAAAATATTAAAGATTTTTTTCGTCAGCTTAAATCCTTAAAAATACAGACATAATCCTCAAAATGCCAAGCATTAATTGTACTCGGTGTGAAACATGATTACCATAAAAAACATGATTACCAACAACTTCATCTTTGTTTATTGTACTTAAGGGTAATATATAAATTTTGGTTAAACTTCATCGCGAAGTTTATTTACTTACTCAACGACTGAACAGCATTAGCTGTGGCACACTTGGTCATCTGTGTTCCCGTAAGATATCCCGATATATCCGTGATAATAATATATTTTATTGTCCTATGGTTGTCTGCGACTTAAAAATAATATGTTCCTTACTTAGCATGTCGTAAAAGGCGATTAATGTTATATACGGTTTTGGATATGTGATTGTGTAGGCTAACCACTTGTCACTACTTTTTCACAATTTTCTATCAAACCCAGCCCCTGCTCTTTTGACTCTACCTACCCCTACAGGGATTACGGGCGTAATGTATGTAAGTACCTATGTAATAATATATTTAGAGAATTCTTATAACCGTTCCTATTTGCTATTTATTGACAAGCTCGATGGCGCATTCGGTAGTGACCCTGCCTGATGCGCCAAGAGTTGTGGGTTCGATCCCCAACCCGGTCAAATATTCGTATGATGAATACTTGTGTTTGTTCTGTGTCTGTGTGTTAATATTCGATATTTAAGTATATATTAATAATACCACTGTTGTTTCTGATATCCGTTACACAAGTGCTTAAGCTCGGAGTCTGATCAATGTATATTATGTAGTATGATATTTTTATTTATATATTTAAGAGAAAACTTTGTCATAGGGACACGATAGAACCCTAGTTTTGGTATTGAACCCTAAAATGTGCACTCTTAAAGCCATTTCCGATTTAAACTAAAAAAAATAATTAATTGTATAGTTATGTACATTTGATACAAAACTCGCCCACAACCAGCGAGGCATCGAACAAAGCAAGATGGGACAGATCGACGTGAATACATGATACAATATTGTATGTTTACCGCAAATTGAATGGTATTCATCCATTGCGGTGGATTGTAATGCGCAGTTTCAATCAATAACGTCAACCTCGTTGGCTCAAGATTAGTGGCTCATGCGCAGATTATTTTAGGTTCGATTATACTATTTGATAAACAGTTTAAACTTTTAACGCTATTTAAAAGCTACTTCCTACAGCATTATTATATTCGCTGGTATTTTGATTTCATTTTTTAGAATACTTACAAAAAAAGAGCGCCCTAAAATTAAAGTACAATATGAAAATGCATAACTTTTAATAATAAGAGATCAAAAGCTCTATGATAGCATATGCATACCTACATCAAACGTATATAAAAAGTTGAATAATATACATAACATAATAATAATAATAATAATAATTAATAATAATAATTATTTATTGCACAAAAAAATTTAACATTACAGCAGTTGTAAAAACAGGGGAAAAACATAAGTGCACTGCAAGAATACATAGAGCATAATTAATCAGGGGTTCCCAAACTAGGCTTCGCCTGTATCTTGGGAAACCGCACAGTAATTAAAAACACATTTGGTCGCAATAATATAAAATAACAATTAGGCTTATAAATAGGTTATTATTGATCTGAACTTAAAACAGTAAACGCTAATATTATAGAAGCAGATGGTAATTTAGTTGACAAGCTCCTCTGTAGATGCATAATCTATTGAAAGAAGCCATGTAGTTATGGCTGATTTAGCTTCTCGAACAGTGAGAGTTTTAATGTCGCAAAACTTGACTATGTCATTGTAAACGCGTGCCCTAATGAAGTCGCCGAATCTACTCGCGAAGTGTGAGTTGATAGTTGGAACTGGTAGTTTAAAGATGCGTTTTTTTAAAAGATTTTCGTAGATTTCGGAACTTAACAGGCGCTTATGAGCAATTAGACAGGTTTTAAGAACAAATAATTGGCGTATAGTCAGAACTTTAGCTTCTTGGTATAAGGTGGTTGTGGGATATAGGTAAGGCTTTTTAAACATGATTTTCAGCAGGGACCTGTTCGCTCGCTCAGCCTCGAGGAGCACGGTTTTCGCAGCACTACCCCAGACCGAAATACAGTATATAATTATAGATTCACACAGAGCTTTGTAAATAATGGTCAGTAAATCACTACTTACAACGTCCCTCAATTTTCTAAAGATTCCTGTTGTTTTTCTTATTCTTTTAATCAGATGTTGTATGTGGCTTTGGAAGTTTAAGTGTTCATCAATCATAATTCCTAGGTATTTAGTAACTTTAGATCGTTGGATAGAGTTACATGTGCAAGGTGAGGAGGAAGATGAAAGGTTACAGGTATGTATTTTAATATTTTGTATACTTTTGGGACTAGATGCTGCAGTTTTATGAAAACAGATAAAATTGGTCTTTGAAAAATTTAGTGTGAGTAAATTATCGCTAAGCCACTTGCAGATTGATGACATCCCGCATTCTGCCATGAGTAATGTGTGGTTCCAGTCCTTTCCCTTGAATAGGGCTACAGTATCATCTGCATAACAAATCAACTCAGCATTAGGCATGGGTAAGTGGTGTATGTCATTGATGTATATAGTAAAGAGTGTAGGACCCAAGATGCTACCTTGGGGTACTCCATAGCGTACTGGCTGTAAGGCACTCTTGTATTGCCCCACTCTAGTAAACTGCTGCCTGTCAGAAAGGTAGCTCGTGAACCAATCAAGCGCAAGACCTCTCACACCTATACTCTCTAGTTTTTGTTTAAGTATTTTTGACGACACGGTGTCAAAGGCCTTGGCCAAGTCCAGAAAAACTCCAATACACTTTTGGCCTCGATCCAGGGTTTCGGAAATATGCTCAGTTAGGAGTGTTACAGCATCCTCCGTAGATTTGTGGCGTCTGAAGCCAAATTGTTTACTAGAGAGCACACCATTCAGCTCAATGTAGTTCGATAGGCGTTTGTTGGCAATTTTTTCGAGTATCTTAGAAAAAGTACTAAGCAACGAGATCGGCCTGTAGTTTCCTGGTGTGTCTTTTGGTCCATCCTTATGGATTGGAGTCACCGATGCAATTTTCCACGATTTCGGAAAGCACCCCGTACTTAAACTAAGGTTATAAAGATACACCAGTGGTTCGCAGAATATGTTACTAGCATATTTAACAAAGGCTGTGTTGATTCCGTCAGGTCCTGGAGCGCTGTCTGTTCGAAGTTGGCTGATAATGCTAAGAACCTCTTCTCGGTCAGTCGGTTCCATGAAGAAGGAGTGTGGATGGGAGTTGGTAGTTTTGACCTTAGATGCCAAGTTATTTTCAGTGTGGTTATTTTGTGTAAGAATACAATTGGCTAGATCCTGACCCACTGTTGAAATAAAAATGAAATATGAAAATATCCGACTACATCACATACATTGATCTGACTCCGAGGTAAGTAGCTTAAGCACTTGTGTTACGGATATCAGAATCAACAGTGGTATTACAAATATATACTTAAATATTGGATATTAACACCCAGACACAGAACAAACACAAGTATTCATCATACAAATGTTTGTCCTGGGTGGGAATCGAACCCACAACTCTTGGCGCATGGGGCAGGGTCACTACCGAATGCGCCATCGAGCCAGTCAAGCGACTGTTGAGAAGTAAACATTGCAATTGTTTAGTGAGGCTATAGGGTTATTTGAAGCTGATAGTAGTTCAGTCTGGTGGCCGCTGTTAGTTTTAGTGTTGCAGATTCTCTTTATTGTTTTCCATAATTGCTTAGTATCTTTGCAATTGTTTTGCAGTTCTTCTTTTTCGTAGGCTAGCTTGACTTTTTTTACTATATTAAAGTAGAAGTTCCTATAACGTCGGTAAATTATTTTAGCCGCTTCATCCTGAGGATTTTGTTTCAGCTTAGCGTGGAGTCTGTCCCTGTGCCTCGAGCATCTAAGTAGCCCCGGAGTCATCCAGGGTTGGATAATGTATTTAGATCTACTAATTTTTACGCTTTTAGAGTTGCTCTTTATAGCACTATTGATATTGGCCATGAATGCCTCAACTGCGTCATCGATGGAGGTTAAGGACATGACGGAACTCCAATCCACTCTTTCAAGGTCCTTGCATACCTCATGATAGTCTACAATAGATTTGAACATAGGTCGATTATTCTTGGTGAGCTTTACTTTTGTGGAAAGTCCTACCATTGCTACTTTGTGATCAGTAATATCAGCATCGCATACAACTCCTACAACGTCCTGCTTAGTTTTTAAAAATATGTGATCCAGACAGGTGTTTAAACGTGTAGGTACTGTTATAGCAGGTTCGAGCCCGTGCTCAGAGTTAAGACATAAGTATTCGTTTGAATCAGAGTCGAGGATGTTAATATTTATATCACCGGCTATAATAAGGTATTGTCTATGCGTAACAGTTTTGAGGATTTGATCTAGAGACAAAAGGAAATTATTTGTGTTTCTAAATGACGGTGATCTATATATTCCTAAAATTGTAATGTGGTTTGCTATATTTATTAATAATGAACAAGACTCACTGATGTTGGGTTCTATTACTTCCACTGATAAGGAAGAAAGTATATAAGCAACTACACCCCCATTCTGATTAATATTCTGTTTGGTCGAGTAGGAGGTATATCCTGGAATGGGTTCAATAATTGTGGTATCGTTAAGTCTACACTCGGTCAGTATGAGAATATCAAACGTCGTATCTAATTTATGGAGGAATACTAGAAAGGCGTCAAAGTTTTTATTTATGCTTCTGATGTTTGTGGTTAATATCCTAAGATCATGGTCAGGTGTTATTAAATCTCTGCACAAGCTGGGATCGACTAGCTCATGACATCTAATATCAGGCATTGTATCTATATCAGTAGCGAGGTCTAAGTTATTCATGATAAGCAAGTTTGGACATTAAATGCCGAGTCTGGCCACAGGCTTGGTTTGTACAGTTGAGATTCGAGAGGAAATGCAAATTAGAGATAATACCTTCGATTTCCAGTAAGTCAGTAAAAACGAGTAGAGGGGTGAACGTAGTCCGACATAATTGATATTTTATCGCTCTAATATTACAATGAGAATGAGAATGTGGTATAGTTCTATTATAAACAAAGAAATACAAAAGAGCTTGCAACAAATTCCATTCATTTAGCGATAGTGACATCTTCTTATATGGTATGAGTAGTAGTAGTAAAGTATACAGCTGATAATTGAGGTGAATTGTTACGACCTTAATTTTATTATTATTATAAGTTATTATTATTTTAAACGTGAACAAAAATGGGTAATTAAGAAAACAATATTTAAATGTAGGTAACATGAAACAAAAAGTGACAAAAAGTGACATAAATATCATGGTAGCAAGTTGGCAAAGTACCGGTGATAGTAGTTTGAATAAGTGCAGTATTATCAGTTTGAAGGAAAAGTATACAGAAACAATTGTAGCATAACTGTTAGGAACAATTTTGCAGGCTCTGTGGGGACGTCGAAGGTCTATTCTGAGTTTCTAGCTTTTCTAATACCGCTTCGGATGTGACATGCAAGACGGAGCTTGTCTCAGTGCGACGCATAAAAATGTTCCCATTCGACGTCCAGACGAATTTGAAGCGGAGATCGTTGCCAAGCTTTCTAGCCTTGCTGAAAAGGATTCTGTTTTCTTTTGTCAGATGTTCGTTCAGGTAGACGCGACGGGGGTTCCCTGGTAGTTTCAGCTTGTCCGTGGTGAGGCCGCGACGCACGCGCGCCGCGCGCAATAGCTGGTCGCGCGGGGCCCGGCGCGCCATCGTGACCACTATTGGGCGGGGCTGCTCGCGCGCACCTGCGCTGCCTCGGGCGCCTACGCGCCTCACGTCGTCCACGTCGCGGCTGTCGAGCTCCACTCCCAGGGTCGCCGATATCACACTTACAAGTTGAGGAAGGTTTTCCGAGCTGTTTTCAGTGATACCTGTAATCTCTACGTCCTTAAGGTAACGTCGCTGCTCCTGAAAGGCCATATCCCGGCGAAGGTTGGCCACCTCCGTGCGTAGTTCAACGACCTCCGATTTGCATCTATCGAGCTCTTTCATTTGGGCCTGCATATATCCTGCATATATCCATCACGCCTATAATCCCCGAAGAGGTAGGCAGAGTCAAAGAGGCAGCAGGCCCTTTTAACCACATTCAGCCAACAACAAAACTGGGCTGGGTTAGATAGAAAATTGTGAAAAAGTAGTGACAAGAGGCTAGCTCTTCGCCTATACAATCACATACCCAAAACCCCATATACCATTATTCGGTTTTACGACATGCTAGTCAAGAAACACAGTTAGCACATTATTTTTAAGTTCCAGACCAACATGGGACAATGGACTGGGTTAGATGGGAAATTGTGAAAAAAAAACGTTGTATCTAAGTTAAACTCTAATTAAATCACATCTCTGTAGCATAGCATTTTGATTAAAGACAAGACCTGACCTAGTCGGACCTGGATGCTAATGTTTCGTAAAGATAATCTGATGTACAATAAAAACAGTGTTAAAAATTAAATTTGTTTCCTTAAACGCGATGATATTTAGAGCTATCGCTCGAAATGGTTGATCTAAGGAACAAATCTGTTCATTTGTTCATTAGATAAACATTTCTACAGACATTGTTTAGGCTATGATCAAGAGAACCGCTACTAAACTACAGGCCAGCATTCAGCCAATTGACAGTGGTAGGTCGTATACCGTACCTACTCATCTCAAAAGACGTTACAAATTTGTAGCGACTGTTCATGCTGGGTGCGAATGACAGTGTCCGGCAGAGGACAATGATAAAACTCATCATGACTCTTAACTATTAAGTCAAGTATGTGTCCGAATGTATTTAAACTCCTCCCCAGGTATTTTTAACTAAATGGAGGCGTCACTTATCTGTCTAGGAACAATCAAATGAGAGGACAGTTACGTTATTTATCGACGCGATGCCATTTGAACTCGTTAAAGCTGAAATATTCCAAGGCTGTTTCCGTATATGGCATAGGTTCCCAACGGGGTGGTATCGCCACCTAATGGGCGCTGGAGATTTGCGAGGGGGCGATGTCACGGCCAAAAGGGAAATGGGGGCCGTGTTGACAGTTCAGGGAACGGTCGCGGTATATGAACTAATTAGAAGTTTAACATAGTACAATATTTGCCCCTATTTGATCATAAAAATAACTAACTAAACTTCACGCCACTTCCCTAGCGGGGTAAGCAAAGAGAACCGAACGCCACGATCCTTACACACCTCATAAGCTCTACGGTTTTTATAACTCCTAACATTATGATTACCTAGTTGCTGTAAGTCTTCTATTTCTACAATAGGCCAACTAGTCCATTGCAAAAGTATTTTAAGTTAAGTTGAAGTTAAAAGCATTAACGCAGTTTATTAGTTAGGCGTGTCCGGCCGTTATGCCCCCATTCCGGGATGCCCCCGGCCGCGTTGCCCCTACAGTTTCTCTTTTTGTCATGATATTCGATTCAGTACAAGATTTCAATAGTATTTGCTCAAGAATCTTGTTAAATAGAAAATGGTTGGGCGTTGCTCAACGCGGCCGGGGGCAAACCGGAATAACATTTTTTTCAATGTGGGGGCATACCGGCCGGGGGCAACCCGGAATGGGGGCATAACGGCCGGACCGGCAACAATTCCTTAGTTTTTACAGGTATCTTTTTTTTCGCTACGGGTTACAGCTTTAACTTAAATAAAAATCAAGCAAGCAAAAATGCTTTTGATATTGGTAGAATTCCCGTAGATACCTTATTATGTGTCACGTTAACTTAGGTTTTTCTGTCCTTCGGGAAATTTATGTACTTTTCCGGATGTGAAGTACTCCATATGCAATTGACAATGCAACATTTCACAATTTAAGGTTAAGTTGTATCATACAAATATACTTACACATTTATAATATTCGTCAGGATATTTCCGTAACAGAACCGTTGACCTCGCAAAAAGAAGAGTCTTAACATTGAGCTATCAAGCCGTGCAAGAGATACCTAATATTCAAGTGCTAAATTTTCAGATAGCTGCAGGAGTAGCTAAATGAATTTATCACAACTATTGAACCACTTCAGTTCTTCAGACTAGGAACTCTAGAAATTTTGAGTGGTTTACCTATCTAGCGGAAACCAGGTCGATCTGGACAAAACACTATAAGGGAGAAATATATGCGTCGTATAAAGAGAGGAGCGGTGGTAACTCAATGGTAAGGACACACGCCTCTTAACCGAGGAGTGCGGGTACAAACGCAGGCATGTACCTCTACATTTTTCAAATCTATGTACAGATTTATACCACTAGCTCGACGGTGAGGAAAATATCGTGATGAAACCTGCAAATTCAAACAACTTTGAATTTGTAACCATGATCCAAAAATTGTCTGGTTCCCCTATCTTAGGGTTACGAAGGTCAGATCGGCAATCGCTTCAATGTAATTACCAGACTCGCTAAATCCTGGTTCATGGTCTAAGCGGACCCCATCTAAGCACGGGACAAAACGCTAGGAAGATGATGATAAAGAGAGGTGAAGGAAGGATGTTCGGTGCCGTTGCCGGGGTCTTCAATTTTAGAGAGCATTTTTATCCTGCCATCATAGGTATGTTACTTGTCTGCTAGAAATACTAAGAGTAAAGGTTTGTTCTCTTGTGACCTGCATTGACCTGCATTGACCTGCATAAAGCAGATTCGTACCTTCCTTTTAAAGTGCATGTTTTTTAACTGTGTATTTTTATCAATCCCGAGTATACGGAGTAGGGGTAACATATGTAATACATATATTTAATGGTCCCTTAGATCTATGGTTCTGATTCCATGTCGAATGGATGGGTCGACTGATTAAGAAGAATCTACTTATCTGACCTGATTCCAACGAATCAGATCAACGTCACACACGCTGTCTAATGCTATAAGTATATTTATATTGATACACTAACTATTGATAAAGCAGTTAAACCATTAGCATCATGGTGTTATTATAGGTTTGTTGTCTATAAGAAAGTTCGTTAAAGCAATTTAGTATTTTAAATAAGCTGCAAACCAGATTATCAAACGCCCTACATAATGTATAATTAATTTATTAACATAATAATACAAATTGTATTATTATAGTTATGTCGTTATGACAAACAAGTGTTAAACATAGTTTTCCTGGAAGATTCTTTTGTGGGTAACCTCAATTCATGAGGTGCAAACGTTTACGATTTCATTCCCAATAGGTAAACAAAGATACAAATAAATATTCTTTTACTAGAAAATTTACCAGAAGTTTTGAACACAGTATAACAATTTCAATATCACACAATTATTAACAAACTAGCTTTGCTCGCGGTTCCGCCCGCGTTTTATTATAATGTTATATGGCCAATAGCCTTCCTCGATAAATGAGCTATCTAACACTGAAATAATTTTTCCAGTCGGACCGGTATTTAGTTCCTGAGATTAGCGCGTTCAAGCAAACAAAGAAACTCTTCAGATTTATAGTATTAGTTTAGGTATGAGGTGTTGTATGAATAAAACAATATCTGGAACAGGTTTCCTCTTATCCTGTACATGTTCAGAGATATAAGTGGGGGATTTGACTGGCCCGTTGATCGAGTGGTCAGAGACCCTGGCTACGAAACCAAGGGTCGCGGGTTCGAATCCCGCTAGGGGCAAATGTTTCGTGTGATGAACATGGACATTTGCACTCGAGTCATGGATGTTTATAAACGTATTTTAGTATGTCTATCCGTTCACTTAGTATCCATAGCACAAGCATAAGCTTAGTTTAGGACTAGGGAATTGGTGTGTCAGTCTGAAGAATTTATTTTATTACGAGTATAGGTACCACCAGATATATTTTATATCACGATGGTGGCAAGCTATATGGTTGGGCTATTGACCATGGTCGCCTGCAACACTAAAGACAAGATTTTATATCCTACTCCTCACCCCCCCCACTCATAATACTCCTCTATGTTTTCTCTCATCTTCGGGCTGGTGGTCAAAATAAGTGCTTAGATTTGAACAATCCCAGATAGGTTCCCTTATTTGTCCTTACCATTGAGTTATCACCGCTGCTGTGAGACTCTTCCTGTAATGGACGCCTGGTATTCATCGCACAGGGTAAACCCAGATGATTGATGGCGTAGCCCGTATGTCTATCTTTCGACGTCAACTAGGTTAAATTATGCGTTAGTAACAGGTTTTAACAAAACAAACGGTATATTACAATTATGACAAAATCAGTGACGTCATAATCATCGAAAGGTGTTTAAGTCAGTGCTTAAAATCACGCACACGGTTGTTAGACGTAATACCCGAGTGCGACATGGTTAGGAATAAAATTGGTCATCTGGGATACAGCGAGTGTTTTCTAGTTGAACTCGTCATTTTGACGTCAAATGACTGCATTGTTCCGTGAAGTTTTTAATAATTATGGACATTGTGATGAATACCTATTATAAGTGTCATACATAAGTTATCAAAGCCAAGGTGTTAAAATACCACTTCCCTATAAATTACAGTCATAACTGAAAGCTCTTAGTAAAGAGAAAAACAGTTTCAAATTGTACCAATAGATGGCGCTACAATGACTAACTCGTGCCTTGCAGTGCACAAATAAATGCTGATGTTTATCAACAGCTTTGAAAGGTCTGTAGACTATGATAACCGTTTACCAAGAAGTTACTAACAAGGTACTGGGCAGAGCTACTAAATGTATTTACATATATATCGTAAACATGTTTTAATGACAAAATATATTTCATTACATTAAGACTTCCAAATGACAGATGAATATTAAGTTTAAGCATACAACGGTTCTCTTCGTGTTCATATCAGATTTTTCGATGCGTTTGAGTGAGTCCCTGCTTTAGATTCGTCCTCGTTGTTGTGCATACAGCGCTACTCATGGGGTGCAGAACATCGACCACCGCAACGCGAGGTGGCCGCGCAGTGCGGCACGCGCCTACCTGGAGAAGCCGCCGCATAGTGTTGTTGTTGAGATACCGAATCCTTCAGTACTTACTACGCTGATGGACGCTACCTTGGGATGAAACACACTCTTTGTCACACGTGCAGAGATTGAGTTGAGGGTCGATCCCCGCTCGGGACAAACATTCGTATGATGAACACTTGTTTTTGTTCTATGTCTGGTTGTTAATATCAAATATTTCAGTATATTAGTACTTGTGACACCACTGTTGAGTCTGATATCCGTAACACATGTGCTTAAGCTCAGAATCAGTTCAATGTATGTAATCCAATTGTCCGAAGTGAAAAGAAGAAAAATAAGGGTTACTGTGTCAAATATTTTAGTGTGTTAACAGAAGATGATGTTAGGAGTCCAAAAAACCGTAGAGCTTGTATGAAAAGGATCATGAATGTTGAAGAAGCAAGTGAGGGGTGTAAGGATCGCGCCATATGGCGTTCGGTTCTCTCTGCCTCCCCGCGTGTGGCGTGGCGTGAAGTTTAATTAGTTATATTTTTGCAGAGGTACATATGCTGCATAATAGATGCAGTGCATATAGACTATGTACATTATTAAAATCTATAACCTTCTTGTTGTTCTATGTTTCACACCCTCGTACTGCAATGCTACCTCTGAACTATATAAAAATACCCTAATGAATGAATCATCGTGATAAGGGTGATCGTTGGTCTCATTTCTTATCTATTATATACATAGGTCTTAAGGACATAATAATTACTATCTTATTGTTTTTTTACAAATATTATGATAATGAAAGTTAGTATGTTTGTTACTCAATCACGCCTTGATGGCTGAACTGCATTAGTGTATATTTGGACACATAAATACATATTGATTTTAGCTGACATTTGTTAAAGTTGTTGTCTATCTATCTTCCTGTTTGTTAGAGGTAATTTCCGAAATGACAGAAGCTATTTTAACAAGACTTGAAATAGATAGCTGGATTCTACAAAAATAATTATGTTAAAAGATTACTTTATTTACTCAATTTTCATACTCAATTCCACACGGACGCAGTCGCGGGCATCAGCTAGTTGTTTATATGTTTGGACTTGTTTAGCCAGTAACTTAGCTACCGGTCAGCCTAGGATTAAAAAAAAGTCTTTACTATATTTACTTAGTCAAGAATACAGCCAAAACAAAAAATTTAATATAATGTGTATTGTTTCTTTGTGCAAATACAGATAACGTTGCTTTTGGTATAGGGATTAGGCTCTAATTTATGAACTTTAGAGTGAAAAGGTTCTTAAGGAGTTTGAATAGCCACAAACGTATATTCGGTTATAGGGCTTTATATAAATAATACATACATACATAACATCACGCCTATGATCCCAGAAGAAGAAGCAGGATCATAGGGACAGCATAAAACGGGCTGGGTTAGATGAAAAAATAGTGCACGTAGATATGTATGAAAACATCTTTAAAGTTGCTAAACTCGAAAATGACTGAGTGAGATGGAGGCTCTTATTTATCGGAGGCGAAGACTCACTTTGTCTCGCTGCGCCAATTTAGTTAGTTAAACTTGAAAATGGCTGGGTGTATCAATTTAGCTGCATTTTTTTAATCAAAGGACCGTATATAGGTTCAATAATATAAAGTTCAACTCTTGAACTGGTTAGAACCGGTTTAATGTATTAATTATTTAGACTTACATGTGTAATTGCGCTATTTACATACGTCGCTTCAGGTCAGTAAGTCATGGTCTACAGAAGCTTGTTATATCTAATAGAATAAAGTTTCAATCTAAGCTATTTAAAAGTTTAAATTTCAAAATATACTCTTTTAGATTTTCTGAAATTCCCAAAGCTTACGATTAAGATTACGAGATTAAGGGCGTGATGATATGTATGTATTAATAAAACTATACTTTTAATAATAATAAATACTCCATGTTGTCACACCAATTCCCTAGTCCCAAACTAAGCTTGTGCTTATCCTATGGATACTAGGAGGACTCGAGTACAAATGTCCATGTTCATCACACGAAACATCTTCCTTTAGCTGGATTCGAACCCGCGACCCTCGGTTCCGTGGCCAGGGTCTCTGACCTATCGACCATACAAGATCGATCCGTAAATAAACATGGCACATTTCACATTAACTATTTGATTAATATTTAAATTGTTAACTACCTATTGTATTATTATTTAATTGTTAGGTATTTAAAATTTTTATTCTTAATTTTAAGTTTACGTATGTTGTTACCATTGAAATGTTGTGTACGCCTGTAATAGGCGTATGTATAGGAATTTTATGACCATATTATTTTATGTTACAAGTGTTACCTATATATATATGCTGTTGGTGTACCTTTTTGGATAAATAAATAAATAAATAAATGGCAATAATGTTTATTTTATATTAACTAATGAAACAATATCCGCTCACGCGCATTCAAGTATCTAATATGCTTATGACCTGAGCAAGTACCTAGATGAAAAAGTAACCTTAGAGATGGGAAAAATACGAGCAATGTCTTTTCCGTCATGATCATAATCGAAAAGAGAAATCTAAATTACAGCGACCGACATGAAAACATTTTCCTGTCAATTGACATCGCTTTTCTGGTAAAACAAGATTTCGACTTCGTTATACTTCCGTAATTTTTAACCGACTTCAAAAAAAGGAGGAGGTTCTCAATTCGACAGATTTTTTTTTAATGTAAAAATGTTAAATAAAACTAATATTCTCCTATACCGTTACAAACACCTCTTTGCTATACATTTATACATGGAAACCACAGAACCTCGTAAGCCATATCGGAATGTTTAGTCTATGGAATTGATGTTTAGTCTTATTTAAATAAACAAAGCCTATCTAAAAACCAACGTGCGACTAAAAAAAGAAACATAAAATACGTCACAATACTTATTATCAAACCGACACATTATAATTATACACAATTACGTGTCAGATGAACCGTTTCTCAAATTTATCTATTAATGATGTAACACCTTGGTGATAGTTATCAAAAAGAATCCGCACTAATCCCCTGTCGTAAAGTCTTTCCCCTGTGTTGGCATTAAAATGCGTCAGTCTACGACGTACTATATACTATGTCGGCAATAACCTTACATATTATCCTTTTAATACGGCTGGCTGTCGCTCAAATATTTAGAGCTTGCTGTATAAAAAAAGGACGAGTCTGCCGGTCGCGTTCGAGCAGCGTGCGTCGGCGCAAGGGAAAAATCATTCGATCGAATCATCCGCTCAAGTCGAACGTCCCATCGGGAAGTGTCATTTGACAGTTGTTACCTTGTTTTCTATTCGCTATACACTCGCCCACAGATGCATCAACATGTGTTCTAAGCCCGCGCCGGACGAAAAAACAATGTTCCTTCTTTTCGTTTTTTCTAATTGGACGATAGGGATCTGTGAATTATTTTAAAAAAGTGATATTTTAAATACTGAAGTGATAAAGTGATAACTAGTCAAGATGATGTCCAAAAAGCAGTTGGCGTGCATGCTTGCTCTGCACATAGTGTATCTGCTGGTAGGCGCTAGTATATTCTACCACATTGAGAGCCCAGTGGAATTAGCGCAGAGGGCCGAAGAAAAACTGGAAAGACTTGAAATCCAAAGTAAGTCATTACCAATGTCTAGATATTCCTATTTGCTAGCGATCGACCTTAAACAGGTACTTTAAATGATATATCAATGCATCGTGGATATGTTTCAATGTGAGATAGCCGGCCGGCGCAAGAGTAAGAACCGACTACGTTTGAAATAGTTCAATTAAAATATAGCGATCTTTTATGGTATACGAAATTTATTTTGAAGCGACGAAATTTTATGTCTTTAATTAGGCTTATTGTTTAATTAAACATTAAGTAAATTAAAATAAATAAACAAATTTTTTATTTATGTATAATAATAAACATCTTGTTTATATTGTCAAAAACAGCAAAAACTATTTTTTTTTTCAAAATGTAGCTTCTTTATTATCTCGTAGTTTTAATTTTTAACTGTATGAGCTTTTTAGAGTCGATTTTTTTAAATGCCGGGACTAAAGAAAATTAACAAAGCATTTTATTGAAAATCAAAGTGAATTCTGAACGCTGACCCAAGGTTATTGGGAAAAGAGATTTAGATAGGTTTACTTATTATAAATAACAAACAACTAGATACGGAACATAACAATAATATTTTAATTCCATATAGAATAATGTAGTTCCTTCTCATATTTATCGTAATTTCAGTAATAGGTATATCATCGATGCGCTCATGTATCAAGATACATATGTATTAGGTTTAAAATAATATTTTATAGTCAAACATTACAATTTAGATTAAATTTTAATTCTTGTCATATATTGTTAATACTACTATTTAGACGAGCTTTAATGTTCATTAAAACCACCCCTTTTCGTGTAGGACAACCCCACCTCTTTTTGTGGGACAACAAATATCTTGGTTAGCAAGAATATAAAATAACTTATTGATGTTAGTAAAAAAATGTATCTGACATCATACCTATATTAATGTCAGATTAGCTGAGATTTTATTTGCCTCTTTGTAACAAGCAAATAAATTAAAGCGTAAAGAAAAGAAAGACACGTATTTAGATTACAGAAAGTAAATAAAAAAAAAACGCATAAACCGGCGCTTGCGCATAACACCGCCGCCGCGCCGTCGAGTACTTAATCCGATCCTTGTGATTACCTTTGTTTTTCTTAGTTATCAAACGCACTTGATATTATTTTCATTGATCACCAGTTAATATGTAAAGACTTATAATAATGTGTCACATACAATGTAAAATCCCGTCCCATGTTGGTCTGGGACTTAAAAAGAATGTGCCAACTGTGTTCCTAGCCCAGCACGTCCTAAAAGGCGACTAATGATATATCGGGTTTTGGATATGTGATTGTGTAGGCGACGAGCTAGCCACTTGCCACTACTTTTTCACTTCCATTTAACCCAGGCCAGTTTCATTTTTGGTTGAATATGTTTAAAGGGTCCCTTTGACCCTACCTACCTATCGGGGATTCCGGGCGGGAAATTATGTATATGTATGTACATTCGGAAAACCATCGGACATTATTAAGTTAAAAAAAAAACAAATAGACATTATAAATGTTAATTTTAAAAAAGCGTTTATTTTAACCAACCAAAATATTAATGCCACCAAGTAATAGAAATAAATTTTTTTAGGTATTTATATTTGAAACTCACGCTCTGAACATAAGAAACGCCTTTTTATTTTTAAAAGTTCGAGTGACTATTTCACCCAGACCATGATAACAAACAGATTGACACCTCATTTATTGTTTATTATTCACGTGTTTGTGTTTAATGAGTAGGTAATTAAGGTGTGAAAGCATAAACAAACAATCAAATGTTCGCAGTATGATATTATTTACAATGTACTCATATGTAGGCAGAGAGAACCGAACGCCATATGGCACGATCCTTACACACCTCACTTGCTTCTTCAACATTCATGATCCTTTTTATACAAGCTCTACGGTTAATTAGTTAGTTTATCCTTAAGTAGGTTACAATACAATAGGTATAGCTACTAGTTTTTACTAATATCTTTCCAAATATTATAAATTCGTCGGAGTCAAGGTAAGAAGAGGCATGCTCCGGTGGTTCGGACATGTGGAAAGAATGAATGACGAAAGACTGACTAAACAGATATACAATGCGAAAGTGGAAGGATGTAGGAGCCGCGGAAGGCCAAGGCTCACATACCACGCGACCAGATTGGTCGTGTATTAACAGAAGGTGATGTTAGGAGTCATAAAAACCGTAGAGCTTGTATGAAAAGGATCATGAATGTTGAAGAGGTGAGTGAGTAGTGGCGGATTTACCCTAAGGCCCAGTAGGCCCGGGCCAGATATTAGAGGCGGCCAATCGTGTTAAAAATTAAGTGATGACGCGTTAGTACTGAGAATAATGGCCTCGGGCCTAGGGCGGCCAAGACTGTAAATCCGCCACTGCGAGTGAGGTGTGTAAGGATCGTGCCATATGGCGTTCGGTTCTCTCTGCCTACCCCGCTAGGGAATTGGCGTTTAGTTGAGTTAGTTAGTTATTATCAATTCGAAAGTAACTCTACAAAATGTAGTCTATGTCCTTTGGAAAGGACATAGACTACATTTTTACTACAAAACTCATAGACCCTACAGGACTTTCGATAGCTTATGTAAATTCTGAGTTTCATTCTCGGGAAAAAACTTATCTATACTAATTATTATAAAGAAGAAAGCCTTGTATATTTGTGAGAGTGTATATTTGTAATGAATAAACTCAAAAACCACTGTGCCGATTACAAAAATTCTTTTACCATTGGAAAGCTACATTATCCGGAAGTAACATAGGCTATAAATCCCCATATTCCTTCAGGAACGGTAACTATGCGGGTGAAACCGCGCGGCGCTGCTAGTACTATATAGGTAATTCCCTAGATGCGGTGAAACTAGTATGAATATCCAACCGGCTACTATCTGATAAGCGAATACCAGTTGCAACACTGCACTCGCCATGTTTGCAGTCCTGCACTTGAGACACTAAACATATATATATACTTGATACTAGCTCGACGTTGACAGATATTATAAGGAAATATGATATTGACAAGCTCGGTGGCGCATTCGGTAGTGACCCTGCCCCATGCGCCAAGAGTTGTGGGTTCGATCCCCACCCAGGATAAATATTCGTGTGATACTTGTGTTTGTTATGTGCCTGGGTGTTAATATTCAATATTTAAGTATATATTCGTAATACCACTGTTGTTTCTGATATCTGTAACACAAGTGGTTTAGCTACTTACCTCGGAGTCAGATCAATGTATGTGATGTAGTCTGATATCAATTTATTTATGATACATACATTCCTAACATCACGCCCGTAATCCCTGAAGGCGTACGCAGAGTTAAATGGGTACCTAGGTAAAAAATATCATTTCGTTTCATATATTAAGCAGTAGTAATATGGCTGGTTTCACAGTCACGCTTACGCTGGCGCGGGTGGTAAGCGACGCAGGCCACGAGCTAGGTGTTGTTTGTACCGTTTCATATTGAAAAACTGCCCACGCTTACCACACGAGCTGATTACAATACAAAACACGGTTTTACAAGACTCGCTTCTCATTTGCGCGGGCGGTCATCGTGATCCTGTAACTAGCCTTATAATTTTTTTTTTTTCAATCTTAAATTTTCAATTCCCTTGTTTAAAACTAAGCTTAATAAGCATTCAATATGGCTACTATGACTCTAATCCGTTTAATAAACAAACCACGCCTCGAATACAAATGTTCATCACTTAAGTATACCTACTACTTCAAACAAGAAATTCTAAGTAAGGAAAATCTAGATCTAGCTCTTGTCTAAAGCCGTAATGACAATGAATAGAACAACTTGTTAAGTGTTTTGACACTTTTAGTAGACACTTCCCTTCGTAAACGCCTATAACTACGCCTCCACTGTCCGTCCGTATATCTGTAAATAAGACAGATCTCATAAACCGTAATTGGTAAAGAGTTGAATTTAATACTGAAACACATTGTCCCATGTCGGTCGGGGACTTAAAAATAGCATGCCTAGCATGTCGTGAAAGGCGACTAATGATCGCATGGACTAACGGTCCATTGACTGGCTCGATGGCGCATTTGGTAGTGACACTACCCTATGCACCAAAAGTTGTGGGTTCGATCCCCAGGACAAACATTCGTGAGATGAATACTCGTGTTTGTTTTGTGTCTGGGTGTTAACATCGAATATTTAAGTATATATTTGTAATACCACCTGTTGTGTCTGTTATTCGTAACACAAGTGCTTAAGCTACTTGCCTCGGAGTCAGATGAATGTATGTGATGTAGTCTGATAGTTAAATCGGGTTTGGGTATGTGATTGTGTAGGCGACAAGCTAGCCACTCGTCACTGCTTTTTCACAATTTTCCATCTTGCCTAGTCCGGTTATGTTTTTAGCTAAATGTGGTTGAAGGGGCCTGCTGCCCCTTTGACTCTGCCTACCCCTTAGGGGATTATGGGCATGATGTTTATTTTATTATAATTATTATTTTTTTATACAGAATATATATTTATATTGTATTAAAACAAATATATCGCATCATGCTCACATCCCCTAAAAGGTAGGTTGAGTCCAAAGATCAATAAGTTTCTTGAACCATATTTAGCCAAAAATATAATTGATGAATAAAAGATTGAAAATTCTGTTAATGTAGTGTTCAGCGGTTAGTTCGTCGCCTAGATAATCAAACACAATAATGTTAGCCCAGGAACACACTGTTAATTATTTTTGAATCCCCGACCATCATGGAATAATCAGATATACCTTTTCATCTATCCTTAAAGAACTTTTGATACAAGCTTTTAATTAGTGCAAAGGGCATTAATCTGTGATTGGATTCACAGGATGCATATTAAAGAACACTTAAGTTCACTTGCTTTTTCACAATTTTACATCTAACCCAGCCCAGCTTTATTTTTGGCTGAATGTAGTTGAACGGGCATGCTGCCCCTTTGACTCTGCCTACCCCCTTCCGGGATTATGGGCGTGATGTTGTGTTTGTTTAAGTTCAAAAGCATGGTTCGAACTTCGCCGGTTTGTTAACTTACGCACGTTAGTTTCTAATACGTATTTTCCTTCGTACAACATAACTTAATAGCTAAGTTAACGGGTAACTTGCTCATACGGTTCACGTAATAAAGGAAAACGTCTTTGGCCTAGACAAATGACGCATCCGGGCCGGGTTGATTAATATTAATTTCCAGATTATTTCCCACTCTTAGCTACTATGATTTAGTCCATGAGTATTACTAGATGCAGAGAAACTGATTACTCATGAAAGTATTTCCAATTGGTTTTTAGATTGCCACTTTTTGAAACTAGTTAAGTCTATCTTTTCCCACTACTACGCTTGCTGAGAATCGTATTTGAAAAATATCTTCTATTAGTGGATTTAAATAAAGATACTACTTATAACAATATAAGAATACCTCTGTCCGATGTTGGTCTAGGACTTAAAAAGTAATGTGCCAACTGTGTTTGGGAACGCCGGGAGCGGTGGTAGCTCAATGGTAAGGACACGCGCCTCTTAAGGAGGAGTGCGGGTTCAAACCCGGGCACGTACCTCTGGATTTTTCAAATCTATGTACGTATTTATACCCCCAGCTCGACGGTGAGGGAAAACATCGTGATGAAACCTGCGAACTTCAAACAACTTTGGATTTGTAACCATGATCCAAAAATCGTCTGGTTCCCCTATCTTAGGGTTACGAAGGTCAGATCGGCAGTCGCTTCAATGTAATTAATTACCAGACTCGCTAAATCCTGGATCATAGTCTAAGCGGACCCCGTCTAAACATGGGACATAACGCTAGGAAGATGATGTGTTTCTTGTCTAGCATGTCGTAAAAGACTAATGGTATATGGGGTTTTGGGTATGTGATTGTGTAGGCGACGAGCTAGCCACTTGTCACAATTTTTTCATAGGTTTCCATCTAACAGTTTTATTTTTAGTTGAATGTGGTTAAAGGCGCCTGCTGCCTCTTCGACTCTGCCTACCCCTTCGGGGATTATGGGTGTGATGTTATGTTATGTTATTATGCTGTTACCTCTAAGACTAATAAACTTGAACCCGCTACGCTACACATGAGGTAGATGTAATAAGAGACCACTAATATTATAAATGCGATAGTTTGTATGTATGGATGGATGTTTGTTACTCTTTCACAAAAAAAACTACTGAATGGATTTTAATGAAACTTTAGAATAATATAGCTCATACACCCGAATTACATAGAGGCTATGTTTCATCGATGTACCACCCAAACCAAGCCGCGAGCAGAAACTAGTCTATAATAAGTAGCTTAGTACCGTTCTTAGTAAGGGTCTGCATAGACCTGATGATAGATTTTTTAACTATAGTTATTGCTTAGACGGACATATTTCAGTAAGTACTTAAAGCATTAATTAAAAATACCCGCATTGTTCTCAGAAGAAGTAGAACACAGTAATCTAGCCATCAATGTTTTGCTAATCCAACAAATGTTACATTTACTCCATCCTAGTTCTACAATGAACGCGTGAAGGCATGTCAACAGTCTCCGCTCTCTTTAATGGCTGTGTCATCCCATTGTTTTCCCATGAGAGTCGGTAAAAAACGCGAAACAATCGCCAATGGAAATGCGTTTGCGCTTGTCTATCTGTTGTTAATTGGTGGATTTGCATGTGTTCACTTGAATGAGTTACTAAACGCCGATCTTTGTATAGCGCATAAAGAGAATGCGCTACGCTAAGGCTGAAGACCATAAGAGACCGCGGGGTCACAAGAGATAGTTCGATAATTGAATAGAATAGTTGAGAAGTATGTCATTGTTTTATAATTTACATAATAGGTACAGAGAACAGAACTGTCTCTATTATGTTCATTCGTTCATCGCTCAGATGCAATAGAATGAAGCAGAGTGGTAATAAAGTACTGTATCACGGTAGAAATCTAATACCATAAAAGAATAACAGAGCTAAGACAATAATTTTATTGATTGACTGGCTCGATGGCGCATTCGGTAGTGACCCTGCCCCATGCGCCAAGAGTTGTGGGTTCGATCCCCACCCAGGACAAATATTCGTATGATGAATACTTGTGTTTGTTCTGTGTCTTTGTGTTAATATCCAATATATAAGTATATATTTGTAATACCACTGTTGATTCTGATATCCGTAACACAAGTGCTTAAGCTACTTACCTCGGAGTCAGATCAATGCATGTGGTCTAGTCTAATATTTATTTATTATTATTGATAAAAATAAATAGTTAGAGAATTCGAATAGCTACGGGTTTAACATTAAAATTGGTACTGAGTAGGTGGGCCCGTTATTCGAGTGAGCAGACTAGGCCCAGTCGCCGGAAGAAACATATTAAAATTAAATCTATCCGGCAACTGGGACCGTGTGTCCAAATATTTGCGGTCCCATTCGCCGGAAACTTCAGAAACCCACTCAGAGGTCACAAAACCAAGTGTTGCGGGTTCGAATCCTGCTAGGGGCAAATGTTTCGTGTGATAACCATGGACATATGGTTTATAAACATATTTATTAAGTATGTCTATCCGTTTCTCTAGTATCTATAACACAAGCTTATACGCTTATAATTGGCGTGTCAGTCTGGAGAATTTATTATTATTACTAGTCCAATTCCAATAAAGAAAATGTACCTTACCTACTGAAATTTATTAATTTTTATTTTTACATTTTTATTTTATTTATTTATTATTTTATTTTCACATTTCATATTGAATATCACAGTTATATTAGTTAAGTACCTAGTCTTACTTATTAACTTATTTTTAGCTCTAAGAGATGATCGACGGATTGCGATTGCTATCATGTGGCAATATGACTTCATTCCGCGCATGCTACTAACGCTAATCGCTACGACATCACATGTCATTATTATTTTATTGGTTATTTATGACCTCTGGTTTCGATTTAATCCTATTTATATTGTTAGCTAGCTGACCCATCACACGTTGTAGCCTATGTCAAATATCATATGTGATGTAGTCTGATATTTGTATCAGACTACATCACATATGTACATTGATCTGACTCCCATGTATGTAGCTTAAGCACTTGTTTTACGGATATCAGAAACAACAGTAGTATTACAAATTTATATTTATATATTGGATATTAACACCCAGACACAGGACAAACACAAGTATTCATTACACGAATGTTTGTCCTGTGTGGGGTCTGGGGATCGAACCCATAAATGTTGGCGCATAGGACAGGGTAACTACCGAATGCGCCATCAAGCCAGGCAAATGTATATTGTACTTCTCCCGAACTATCAAAATACGCGAAGTTAATGAGTTTTGTGAAATTTTCACAGAAATAACCACTTTTCACTACTTTTTCACAATCTTCCATTTAACGCAGCCAATTGTTTTTTAGCTAAATGTGGTTAAAATTTCTTGGCTTGTTTATTATGCAAGTAAGCATTAAAATATATTTTTTTAATTTATTATTTTTTAAAGGTCTGCCCCTTTGACTCTGCCTACCCCTTCGAGGATTACGGGCGTTATATATATACAGTGACGTAGCTAGGTGACAAAGGGCCTCGGGGCAAAAAAGAAACTAAGGCCCATGGGCATACGCAGCTTTTGGTCCAGCCCCAACTACTTCAGGGAGGGCACTCACATTTTTCTTGCTACGTTAGACAGAGTTAAATCAAAGTCAAATGAAGAGGTATGCTTATCGGGTTTTAGCCCCCCCCCCCCCCCCAAGCTTAGGGCCCCGGGGCACTGCCCCGCCTTGCCCCTAGGTAGCTACGCCACTGTATATTTATATATATGTATGTATGTATTATAACAAAATTTTGAATTAACATTTTGATTCCAACTCATCGTACCTGATCTCGAAAGAACCGCACATATATGAATGCAAGGCAGTCTCGCATTTGTTTTATAAAGGAAACGTACATATCTGAGCAAATTTACACAAACAAAACATAAAACCCCAATAAAACATCAAATTCTGTTTCTTGATGTTTCATTTCTCAGTACGAGTACAATAATTTTTTCACGATGTTGATATGTAATTGATGTTCTGTTGTGATGACTAAACACATTTACTGTTGATTTTTGACATTCCTCTCGTTTTAATTCTAATTTAAGGGACCTAGGATTTTTCCCTATATTTTTTATTTTATCACACACTTATTTAAAAACAAAAGAAAATAGATAAAAGCCGTCCAAGCCGTTTTTGAATTTTAGCGAGACTAACAAACAGCAGTTAATTATTATTTTTTTATATATAATATATATAGTGCCAAGATTCACATTGATCATAGAGACAACGGTGTATACAAATGACATTATTAACGACAAATTTAGCGATGTGGTCCTCGTGCACACGACATCATTTATAATATTAGGTACAGTCCACATGACTTTTGAATGAGGCTATATAAACATGATTTGTAGTATGACTTGTTGATTTATTATCTATTTAATTAATGTATCGTAAAGTCATAATAAAAATACACTATAAAATCACAGTTCATCAATAAATTCATAGAAAAGTACATAACAACAACAATAAATTAATATAAAGTTAATTAAATTGTTAGTTACAATTAATTTAGTACCGTCCAACTACAATTTACACAATATTTAAACATTTATGTGTTATTACGGTAAAACATATCACATTGGTTATCTGTATATTAATACGTGAAGCTTTGGAAAAACTTTGGACGCCTTTTTACGAAAATTGCGCGGACGGAGGACCATGGACTATAAAAAAAATACCGAATTATTTTTAGAATTTAGAATTTCGACCACAGGTCGACCAACTGTAACAAATCAAGATTATCCAAGATTCTAAGGTACACCGTCTAATCGTAATTTTTACCATCGGTAACTTAAATTTTAGTCATACTGACTATTCTTGACTAGCGCAAATGCCAACTCGACCAAAACAACTTAAAAAAAACTAAACGGAAAAGTCATAAATGCTTAAAATAGTTGAATAAACAATCGCGTTTTCATCTACTTACCTACTCTAATATTATAAAGAGGAAAGATTTGATTGTTTGTACTAAATAGGTTCCGAAACTACTGGACCGATTTCGAAAATTCTTTCACCAATGGAAAGCTGCTTTATCAGCAAGTAACATAGGCTATATTTTATCCCCGTATTCCCACGGGAATGGGAACTACGCGGGTGAGACCGTGGGCCGCAGCTATAGTTAATAAAACAGTTCCTCTATTGAACATCTTTATCCAATCAACTATAAAAGAACCAAGTAAAAAAAAAACAAAACAGTGGCGTTTGTTTTGCATAAATTTCCTACAAAATCATACCTTGCCAATGCAAATATTGCAATACGGGTAACAATACAATTGAATATCATAGTATTAATTAGATCAGACTCGAAACGGGTATATTTCCTTAAGTTTGTGCAATAAAAAACTGCGGCCTATCACAATACAAACGGCGTTTAGTCACGAGATTGTATCAACAATAATTATGAAATATGATAAGATTTTCTTAGCAACAATAGGGAACGTGCGTGGCAGAAGCTCCGCTAGGAGTAGGTTTTCAATTCGACTAAATGTTTTTTTTGTATGTATGTCACTCTGAGATTGTAAACCGATTTTCAAAATTCTCGTTTTTTATTCAAAAGAGCTTATTATTGTAAGAAAGTGGCAAACAGGTGTACGGCTGGTCTAATGGTGAGCAGTCACTATAGTGACTGCTATAGCGTGCTATAGGCTATAGCCTATAGGCGCACTGTAGTCGATAGGCGCACTGTAACCTGTGGGCGCACTGTAGCCTGTAGGCGCACTTTAGCCTATAGACGCTCTGTAGCCTGTAGGCGCATTGTGGCCTGTAGGCGCACTGTAGCCTGTAGGCGCACTGTAGCCTGTAGGCGCTCTGTAGCCTCTAGGCGCACTGTAGCCTATATGCGCATTGTAGCTTATAGGTCACTCGCAAGTTGCAGATCCATTGAATGTTTTGATGGGGATTCACAATTCATCTTAAGATCCCAGAGCGCTAGATAGTCCGTCGCTGGCGCTGCGAATTCCCCGATTTTGGTCTCCCTGTACCTGCTTACTCTCACTTAAGGTAAACCCATGTGATTTTTTTTTTGTGAATTGTGTATTTAATGCGATACTGGAGATGGTCCACCATTTCATCGCCCAGATTGTCGTCAGAATCTAGTTCTACCACTTACATGTTATTCTGAACTTGAATGTTTACTTGATTGTCTTATTAAGTATCTATATATTATTAATTCAAGTATAAAAGCAAATTTTACTTATTTTTAATATCGTTTTTTTTTTAATAAAATAAAATAGGTACCATGTATCAGAACAAGAAGTAACAATTTACTAACGTGTAAATTACACGCAGACAATAGACGGTTAACACCGTAACATATTAACCAATATTAATTAATATTTGTGAAGAACAGACCATTCGTCATTACTTTATGAATATTAGTGTATAGTCACATGCTTATTCATTTACTTTACTCAAATTTATGTTCTCTAAGTACCCCGCTAGGGCAGCGGCGTGAAGTTTAGTTAGTTATGTCTTTAGCGATTAAATATTTTACCATTGCAATCGATTAAATACTTCGTAAAGACAATCATCATCAAGTTTAGTAACTTCATAAATTATGGTACATGTCCAACCTGGTATAAGAATAGTTAGTATTTTTTTTTTAATCGATGTTTTTTCGAAGCAGTAAAATTCGCATTTTTATTAAAAAAATAAGCTTGTGCATCACAAGCTCTAATAATGAATTCCGTGATAAGGTCACCATAAAATATTCTGTTTTTTGGCATTGCAAAATAATGGTTCTGTACTGCCTTTCCGTAAAAGCTGAATCCCTTAATAAATACTTGTTTAGATGAAGACTGAAAAAAATAAGTATAGTCGAAAATATGCGTATACATACATAAATAGCAAAAACCATTACACTTCTTTGGCGTATCGATTAAAAAATATAATAAACTTCACCCGAAAAATAAAGACTCATTATGTAAATTAAAAAAAAAAAGGTCATACAATAGGTATTAGTACTAATTATACAGATTAAAAATATAATACAAATATATAGAACAATACAACCCGTAATTTCAGTCTAAAAATATTCTTAACAACATAAATAATACCCATTAAACGTTTATGGTATTGACTTAGTTTAATTAAGACAGCGTGTACAGTCTAGGTACATATACGTATATCTTAATCCTTATCCGATAACCAAGATGAAAAGAGTTTTAACACGTAGAAAATAACTCTAATTATTACACATTAAGACTATTCAGAATCCACAAGGAAGGAATGGGTAGAGACAAATACCCAATGGCCAATTACGACTAATACAGCGTTCATTAAAAGTGACATTTGTTTAAACGTCACCGATAATCGTCAATTAGAAAACGTTCCACAATGAAATATGTTATTATTTGAATTGCAAAGAGTTTACGTTAAATATGTGCATGCGCAATGCGCTGAATGAATATTTTATCTAGTTCTTCAGGTGTTGAAGTATCAGACGTAATTGTACTGGAAATGACAACGATCGAGTTTATTACAGTTGTTTGTGGGGATTTCTCTGTCATTAAATATATACATACAATGAAAGTAAACAATAAATATTTAAATTCAAAGTTATGTGATGAATATAATATATATAATAACATAGAAACATCACGTTGTATTTTACTTTGCGTAATTTATTGCGGGGCCTTCATACTTTTTCTTATAAAACAGTTTAAAATATAGTACACAATTTTTTAAATTTTACCAATAGCCACCAACCAAAAAAAAATCTTGATTTATAAATTGAGAACACATAACGAATTTGTTATTAACTTTTTATAAAAACAACCTTAAATAATAAGTATTAATCATATGTAACTTTGTCAGTTGGTAAAACCTTTCGCCAGTAACAATCGATAGTGCAGAATACAACGTATAATTACAAAATGGCGCTAATTACAATACAGCTAGTCGTTTTGTAATACAGCGAACTACATAATTTCTCAGCACGCGGCTGTACGGTATAGACAAACACGGAAAATTCAACGATTAAATCAACTATATCTAGGTAAAATAAGTACTTAGAAAATAGGTGTAATCCCGTCCAAGCTAACCCCAGATAAGTTAATAAAGATAAAGGCTTCACACACAAAGTCAAAAGCTAACGGATTATGTTTTACAGCGATCTGTTGCTGCGTAAAAATATTGACGTTTTAATTCTGTTTCTGAGCGTACTTATCTAAGGCATTCGCTATGCAAAGATAGTACGGTACAACTAAGATGTGAGTGATGATATCAATGAAAACAATAACAATTTGTCGCTGGAAATTATCATCATCTTTACGATTTCATACCGTTCAAAATGATACATGCAGTCAAAAAATAAATTGAGTTAAGTTAGATGGAAAATCGTAAACAGTACAGGCCGGTTCGTCGAGTGGTCAGAGACCCTGGTTACAAAACCAAGTGTTGCAGGTTTGAATGCCGCTAGGAGCAAATGTTTCGTGTGACAAACATGGACATTTATACTCGAGTCATTGATGTTTATAAACGTGTTTAAGTATGTCTATCCGTTCACCTAGTATCCATAGGATAAGCTTACAGCTTAGTTTGGAACTAGGCGCTTGGTGTGTCAGACTGAAAAGAAATAGAAAGAAATAACATTTATTGGACGCACAATTGTTAATAAATACACAGGAAAACGAAATTTGACACAGGACAAAATAGTACAAAAAAGGAAAACCAGTAAAAAAAAAGAAAAAAGAAAGCAGATTGCCGCCAATTGGGTCCCTGCCTCAGCATTATGCTACTGCAGCGTCAAACTAACGCCGCAGGAGCGCTGGTAGACTGGAGAATTTCATTTTATTTAGTAGTGACTAATGGCTAGCTTGTCGCTCTCTTAATCGCAAACCAAACACCCAATACAGCATCTGTCGCCTTTTACGACATCCTAGGTGAGGAACACAGTTGGTGCATTATTTTCGAGTCCCAGACTAACATATGGCACGTTATCCGACGCCTCTATTGCCTCAGTGCTTCTATGCACTCGCCAATTCGCTTACAAGGGATGCCAATAGTGCAAAAATGTAGGTAAATCTAAAGCGATGCTAGCTCAATGATAAGTTCACACGTCCAACATCCTACGGGTGCAGGTTCAAGCACGGGCACTTACCTTTGGATTTTCAACAACCTGTACTTTCAAACTGTGAATGTAAATGATCCAAGTGGTCTATCTCTCCTTCGTAACCAGATCAGCACTAGCTTCAATGTAATAACCAGACTCGCTAAATCCTGGTCATGATTATATGATGATGATAGGAACATAAAGTATTGGTAAGTATGCGTTCGGTTCTCTCTGCCTACCCCGCTAGGGAAGTGGCGTGAAGTTTTAGTTAGTTAGTTAGTTATGAAGTATAAATGTAACTCGACTATGAGTGACAGAGATTGAAGATGAGTCAGAAGATATTGCCCCGACTTCACAATGGGCATTGCAAGGCAGGGTTAAGATACGATGTTTTATCTGTTATTAACTCTCTAATAAATGACTGAAATCCGCCTTGGGTAAAACACTCATAAATATCTCTTAAGAACCAATAATTTCCCATGCAAATAACAAGGAAATTGAAGTATTCGCGGTTTCTACTAATTCGGTTCTACACGGTGTAAACCACTATCGTATATGATTCATCTCGTTTCAAATATTCAATTCATATAAACCCAATGTACATATGGATTTGTATGTGAGTGTTCGAATTACGTTATAAAAGTATGACGAAATTACGTGGTACGATGAAGGTGGTGAAATCCCTGATGATGTGAAGTAAAATATGAATTTTAGCATAGTCATCTATTTAGTCAATCGACTCTGCGTCAAAAACACAGTAAGTACCTATGCTGTAATTTCTAAGATATTGATATTTTCCTTTTAAGACAAAGAACTGATCACTTATTGATTTGGTTAGTTGTAAACACTGACTAGTAAAAACAGAAGGACTCCGCGCCCCTAACTAGACATTGTAGCTCCGCTGATGCTCCAACTTGACACGCAACTTACGCCGTTACGTATTAACATGAGTGCTCCATAAGATAGATTTCCGATATCTGGCATTCGTTAGAATCTTACTCACACATGCATTGACGTGGTTTCACGCTGTAGTATGACAGCGCGAAGTCTTTGTTTTTTTACTAGTCCGTGGCAGTAAATAGCAATTTTACTTTAAACAATTGTGAATATTTTACTAGCTGACCCGGCGCACTGCGTAACGCCCCGTTCTCGGATTTTCAATACCCATTTATTTTTTATTTACCGCACAACTTTTTGTTTTTTTTCTTTCATAAGAACCTTCACTTGACAATATCAAACACAACTAAAAAAGAATTAGCGAAATCGGTAAAGCCGTTCTCAAGTTATAGCTTTGGGGTGGACCACCCTTATCACTTAGGGGTATGGAAAATAGATAGTAGCCGATTCTCAGATCTACTGAATACGCATATAAAATTTGGTAAAAATCGGTAAAGCTGTTTCGGAGGAGTTTTCGGAGGAGTTTTAGTATGTACGTAATGTTCATATTTCAAGCAAGTAATTAGATTTAGTCTGTCGGGTTTTTGTTTTTATAAATTGTTTTTTAGGTGTTAGTGCCCAGCTTTATCTTATCGAAGTGTTCAATATTTACTATGAGGAATTCGTCAATTGTAAGAACTTTACTTATTAATAATATTAAGCAGGAATGAATAAATATTTCATATTCGATATGAAGTGATTCATATCGTCTGCATATTAAACAGACTTATCTGTTATTTCATATGTGCGTATACGCACGCTAATCGCTGCATGGGTAAACCATGTGGCGTGCGCTTGAGTTTTCAACTGATATACACACAAAATCGGTACCTACATCGGCTGTATGCTAAAGTGACCTAATCTAATATTGTTATATGTTTATTTAAATGAATACTGCTTACGTGGTAGGACTTAGTTAATTTTCCATTAACAGCATTTTTGAGTTAAGTCACTTTCACTTAAAAACATAAAAAAGGGAAATCCCGAAGATTTGAAAATTACAGGATAGCATCAGAAAGGTGAACTAGTATAAGATATTTGCCTCAAGTTAGGCATGCTAAGCATACATCATCAACATCATCGGCCTATACTCGTCTACGGCTGCATATAGGCCTCTAATATGAAAGACACTGGGCCGATATTTGGCATATAAACATACATAATAGTATGACTCTTTTTTTTTTTATTCCCATGTGCAAAATAGGCTACTTGTTATTTTATGTTCGTTGTCACGTGCAAGGGTCACCTAGGTCACATGATAGGTCTATAAATTTAAGAACGTGTCCAGTGTTTCAAGGACAAGTTTCGGGCTATCCTAAATGATGTTCGGTTCAATAGCCTTAAAACTAGCTTCACACCAATTCCCTGGAAGGGTAACACGTGACTGACAACGTGCTATCGTTTTATTAAATCGAAGAGTTACAAGTTAAACATAATAAATAAATTCTCTAGACTGACACACCAATTCGCTAATTCCAAACTACGTAATTATGAACGCTTGTCCTATTGACATCTAAGGGAATAGACATATGCACTAAAATAACATATGCATCTTCATAAACATCCATCTCGTACACATACACATGTTCGGCACAGAAAAAAAATGCCCCTAACGGAAGATGAACCCTTAAAATACAATTGAATAAATAAAACGCTATATAATCCTCCTAGTATACGTACTAATACCATGTTTAAACTTCTGTACCTACATAATATAACTTCTGTGTCTAATAAAGTCAATCTTCCCGGCTAGCGAATGTATGTAAATAAATACAGGAAGATGATATCCTTATCATATTATAAACGCGAAAGTTTGTAAAGATGTATGGATGTTTGTTCCTTTTTCACGCAAAAACTACTGAATAGATTTTAATGAAACTTTACAATAATATTGCTTATACACCCGAAGAATATATAGGCGATATTTTATCGATGCACCACGCGAGCAAAGCCGCGGGCAGAAGCTAGTATGAAATATGAGGAAGTGTGCACGTTTTTCGCATAATTTTCACAACATCCGATCATTTTAATTGCTGTTTAATTGGTTTATATTGATACTTAATACAGACAGGGATAGGTTTTATAGTAATATGTATTTAATGTGCGGTTTAATGATTTGTAAATTCGCAATATTTCCTTAATTCGTGCGCGTCTCGTAAGATATGGAAATTGTGGAACATGCTACACTGTAGTCCTAAATGTACTTCCTAACATGTAAGTCATGCTTTAAGATACGGGGATAGGATATTCAGGGATATATAGATAGATAGATAAAACGTAACTAAATAAACTTCACGCCACTTCCCTAGCGGGGTAGGCAGAGAGAACCGAAGAGGCGAGTGAGGTGTGTAAGGATCGTGCCATATGGGCACGATCCTTACACACCTTACTTGCCTCTTTAACAAATTCTTAGTTAGTTAGTTAGAAAAAACGTTTATTCCTTAAAACAACAAACACACACATTTGACATTAGATAGTTAAGTACAATAAAAACACAAGAATTATAAATAAAAAACAAAAATCAATTAATACCAAATAATAGAAACAAATTATCAATAAAATAAAATAAAAATGCATATGATCTACTTTTAAAAGAACGATACATTATGCAACCAAGCTGTAAATCCTAAAAAAACCTTCAAACATTGTGTTCCAAAGCCCATAGGCTGCTTTATGCATGTTTTCGTTACGCAAAAAAAAAAAAAAACAATATTATATATAACAATCCGCTACACGGCCGTTGTGATAAAAAAATTGCTATGCCTAAATGGACAACATGATCTACTTAAGTTTAACTTATGACGCCATCTGTACTCCATCATAATGTGCAATGAATGATTTGAATTTAAATTTGAATTTCCATCACTTCAGGTTCAAAAATATCCAAGTGTCTATAGCAAAATGCTCCCAAAATTCATTGAATCAGATGGAAAATTGTGAAAAATAGTGACAAGTCGCCTCAGAATCACAAACCCATACCCTTTTACGACATGCTAGGCAAAGAACACAGTTTGTACATTATTTTTGAGTTCCAAAACAACATGGGACAAAACTTTATGACTTAATATACTTACATATTATTATGTAAGTACATACCTACTTAATACTTGTATATTTTCCAGCAACTAACCTTAAGATTGTAATTCGGATAAGAATTTAAACTTGTTGGAAAACGTGATGGAAATTACCAGCACTACATTATTTTGGAGATTATGTGTTAAAGGATAATACATATAACCGAGACAATTTGAGTTTCAATTAGTTGGAATCTTTTCTAGTAGGTTTGGGATTGAGATTTTCCTAGATGTGACTTCACGCGCAACTTATTGAAGTTTCGCGTGACGTCACATCTGTATCTTCTACGATTATGATTTTTTTGTCTGAATTGCTTTCATTACTGGTGGTAATCGGATTAGGGTCTCTTGATGAAATCTGGTGGAAATTAAGAGAACTGTTCAACCATACCTATACTGCAACTGTCTATACTGGCAATAAAAAAATCCGACACAGATACGGCCTTAAATTTTTTACAATCCGTCTAGTTAGAGGTACATGAACTTAGGGAGTTTACAGACGAGCGACCACTAGCGACAACCGTTGGCAACCGTCGGCAACTATCACCAATTGCGAAGAAACAACAGTGGCCGAAAACGAGGCATATCCAAACGCGTGTTAGTTCTGATAGAATCTATTATTTATCGAAGTTTTATCAAGTGATGTAGATGTAAAACTATTGAAATAGGTACTAGGCTTTTAAAAAGTGTCTTTGGGAATTATCTAACGCTTTGGAGTCAATAAAATCTTACAGACTGTTATTCCAGAAAGAGAGTACCCGCCAAAATGTCTATGAAACAGTCTTATGTCTTTTAAAGATGTAACTGTCAATAAACTATCTGATACCGTTCTACCGGTAAACTCCGCAGAGAGTTTTGGTTGCCATTAACCAATAAAAACAAATTGACGACTGTAGAGCCATTGCTGACCTGTTGTCGCTTGTCTGTAAGCTCACTTAGATCAACAATTAGTGTCGGGTTTCGGAGAAGGGAAGTCTGTCTCATTATTCTGTAGGTCAAGATACACTGCGGGTCACTGAGCCTACTGAACGAGAATATTGCCAGTTTATTGCTTCCATTTGATTTAGTCCTTTTTTAGTGATTGTAACGACGTTTGGACGACTACGATCACTCTAATGATTAGATACCCTAAATACGAAACCAAGGGCTATGGCTTTAAATCTCGTGATGAGCTTTGAACGATACGTGCGATGAACATTGTCATTGCTACTAGATTGTAGTGATTGACAAAAAAAATATTTAAACTCAAACTTAAACTAAAAATATATTTATTTACGTTGGCCTCAAAAAATCACTTGTAAATCGTCAAGTAACAATTTGAATCTACCACCGATTCGGAATGTAGCATCTACCGAGAAGAAATCGAAAAGAAACTCGGTAGTTACTCTTTTCAATTCCAGATTGAATATAAAAATTAAAATTCATAGATTATTAATATCAATATTTATACCAAGTCATACAGTTAATTTTGTTTTGTTTCTGGCTGAATGTGGTTAAAGGGGCCTGCTGCCTCTTTGAGTCTGCCTACCCCTCCGGGGATTATGGGCGTGATGTTTAGTATGTATGTATGTATACAGTTAATATTCGTCGAAGATTCCGGCGAGAATTATAACAATATTATCACAAAGCCAATACCACAAATAGGTCGCCTTTTACGACTTGCTAAGCGGGGAACTCAGTCTGTAAATTCTTTCGAGTCCTAGACCAACATTGGACTGCAGAGATCTAGTTTAAAGAATATATCATTCAACTATCGTCTAAGGAAGCCATAAGGAAAATCTCGGCGCGAGGATAGCAGTCTAACGACCTCATCACCCGGCTTTGCTCTCTGCATCGTTGATGATGGATGGACGGAAAATAATTTGTTTCCTCATACACATTCACGGGTACTTTTTCGCAGACGGACATTTTGTATTGCGGTCACGTAGTTTTGGCGCGAAAAGGACTAAAGTTGCGGAAGATTACAACTTTTTTTTTTTGGTAGTAGATTTTCGTTTGCCCAGGCCAATTTTGTTTTATTGCCAATTCTGGTTCAACGAGCTTGGTGTGTCCAAGTGTGATGTTGGTATTTAAAATGTATTTCTGTTACTATAATGCGCCCCGACTGTTAAAAATAAGTACCTAAGTAGTTTTTTTTTTTTTCAAATCATACCTGGATATGTATCTGCTTCTTAAGATGGACGTTATCAAAAGTTTAGCTCGGACTCATTCATTTTTATGTAGAAGAAAGTATAAAAACCTTATCAATCCTGCATATCCCTAAAACACGAAGTCTGTCCATGTATCATTCGTCAACCAGTGATGTCAGCGATGTCCTTCGCCAGTATAAAATTCCCAAAATACAAAATCTACCCATCTATTCACCTCATTCGACAATGTCAGCAATGTCCTTCGCCAGCAGGAAGCCGTAGGTGTCGCATGATGCAGACTCGTCTAATTAGGCCTAATTTCTCGAGCACGACGGCTGGCCGTGTTTGCGTGGTCGTCGTGAATGTCCCCAGCGATGTGAATTTGTGGTGTCAATAGGCTGTCGGTGACAAGCCAAGTGTACAGGGTGCTGTTTCAGTGCCGTAAGATACTACATACAAACATAACAACACGCCTGTAATCCCCAAAGAGGTGTACAGTCAAAGGGGAACGCCTCTTTAATCACATTTAGCCAAAAATAAAACAAGGCTGGGTTAAATGGAAAATTGTGAAAAAGTAGTGACATGTGGCTAGCTCGTCGCCTAAACAAACACATACCCAAACCCGACATACCATTTTTCGCCTTTTACGACATCCTAGGCAAGGAACACATTTGGCATATTCTTTTTGAGTCCCAGACCAGCGTGGAACAAAAAAAACACATTATTTATAAAAAATGTTTCACGTTAATCTTTTCAATATCGTACAAATATTTTTAAGCAACACCCTGTGCCAATTGGTTCTTGATATTCGTATTGGCGCTTTTGTCACGTCATCTCTAATCAACAACTAACATCCTCAACGTTTAATAATATATAATTTTAAAGTATTTACATTTTAAGTTTGTCAACTCTCCATGTAAAAAAACTGAGTAATTTTCACAATCTATCTAATCTGTTCAAATATGTACTAACAAGAATTAAAAGAAAAAATATATATAAACATACATTTCCGTATTGATTCATTGTGTAATTAATGTGTGTCGAGAGATCGAACCCGCACCTCTTACCTTCGATTCGAAGTCTGAACCATTATTTACACTAATGAAATACTGCGCAACCTCACAAAAAGTCAAAGTTAACTCTACCACGTGATTTTATTAAGGTTCCCATCCCTTTTTAGCCGACTTCAAAAAAAAGAAGGAGGTTTTCAATTCGTCTGTATGTATAATTTAGTTTCAGTTACCCAACTGAACCCTAAAAAGTACGTTAAGTTAGCTTCAACACGAACAATAGCCAATAAGCAAAGTTACATAAGCTACAAAGTAACTACACAATATTAGTACTTATTTATAATAATTAAACACAAGTTTGCGGTTGACGGAAGTCGTTAGCGACATTTCAATTCCAAACCGCTGACCATTGACAGATTTTATACGCAACTTGAAAGGGAGGCGCGGCCATTGTTGACGGATTACCATCAAACGAACATAAAACCGATTTATAGTGCACTGACTCAATTGGACTATTGTCTGTCAAGGTTGAGCTCACTGCCAAGATCAGGGACTAGGCTATGGATTGAGGACGAATAGGAATTTGAGATAGGACGGCCTGTGAATTGATGCCTATTCGTGGAGAGTGAGACGTGAAGCCTATAAATGTCAGTGATTTAAGGATCGTGCCATATGGCGTTCGGTTCTCTCTGCCTACTCCGCTAGGGAAGTGGCGTGAAGTTTAGCTATGTAGCGAAACTTGAAAGAGCCTCATATGTGTTTAGGGGCACTGTTCAACAACAAATGTTTGTGTAATTCAGTGAAGAGGCTTTCCTACATTTTACAAAACAAAAACGAATAACATTCCGCTGCAAAACTACACGACCGGCGCTAGGATTAGGCATTTAAGCCAAGACACTATTGTCATCATTCAGAATTGCATCTGCATGTGGCTTGCATTGCAGTGATTGCAGTGATTGCACTGCAATGCAAGCCACATTAGTTTCGGCAAGACTGGGCCGCCTTAACCGGTTCACGCAGTTTTTTACTAAGAATAGTCCGACCTCAGAAAATTAAATGATGCGCCTCTCCAACGCTTAATTTTTCTGAGAAAAAGAGAAGTATAAGTATTTTCTACAAAAATTACTCTATTCCCTCGCAAATGCTTATGTCGTTTAGGCAACAAAGAACAATGTTACATTGAGTCGTAGTTCGCTAACGGTCCAAGCAAACAGGCGACATTTCAATATGAGCCAATTAGCCCGCGCTAACGTGCGACTGCGCTAATCCGTAATGAATTGGACCTATTTATCCATATTTGCTAAACGATGTTTGATCGCGATCATGATTAGCGCTTCGTGACGCCAAATAGAGCTTAGCCGGTGTTAATTATGCGACTTTGAACGTTACAGATCATTCCGTATGTGTTTGTAAAGACAATTTGTGAAGCAGAATTTGCTTTCTCATTTCCTGATTGCTAAAAATGCCTTCAAATTCGGAACATGTTGTCGTGAATTTAAAATTAAATAATCGATACAAATTAACTTGACTTTATGTATGACTATATTAATTTGACGAATACTATATGTGGTCATCTACGATACATAAAAATAACATTGGAATTCTCAATTATACCTGGCTCGATGGCGCATTCGGTAGAGACCTTGCCCGATGCGCCAAGAGCTGTGGGTTCGATTCCCACCCAGGACAAACATTCGTATGATGAATACTTGTGTTTGTGTGTCTGGGTGTTAATATCCAATATTTAAGTAGGTATATATTTGTAATACCACTGTTGATTCTGATATCTGTAACGCAAGTGCTTAAGCTACTTACCTCGGAGTCAGATCAATGCTCGTATGTGATGTAGTCGGATATTTATCATCGGATATTCGTCATCACTCGGAAGTATGAGGAATTCTCGTTTATACACTCAGCTCCATGATATACCTACACTAAACAATTAATTGACCTTAATTTTTTTACAACAATGGACAAAAACGAATGCGTCGACATTTACTTTTCAATCGGTCTTGCGTAAATTACTATTACTATGGTTCTTGCGTAAAAACGCATAAAAAATCGGATCAGTTTTTACGTGTAGCGTCAAAGACCCGTAAACAAAATCAATGGGAAAATCAATGGAATAAGGTCCAAAGTCGTTTAATGACATTTGATTTGATGTGCATTGTGACACCATTGGTTTTCTTTAACTAAATGCCATATAATTGTAGGCAAAAAGACGGGTAAGTGATTTGTGTTGAATCACCCGTAAAATTGTCCCGAGTAAAAAGTGAATCAGTAGTAATCAATGATCTTCTTATGTAGATCGTTATAGTAATTAGCACCCGTTGACCACCTTCTCCGGTCGACGTTTTTTAAATACTTTTTTAAAGTAATTTCTTTTTCTAACAGCAAGTACCTACATTTGTATTAAATTCAAATGTCCTTGGGAATTAGTCGGTTCAAATACGATAGTCCGTTTTTTCGGAGTCAGAATAGGTTTATGAGAATTTCCCAGCAAGTGCTAAAAATTTCATGAGTGAGAAATGTCATGAGGTTATTTGGGCCCCGACTTTGGAGGAAGTCTATGGAGTCCATAGCTTATCTATCTTTTAGACCACGGAGGTTTGAAAATTTTAATGGTAGTCTACGGCGGTGAAGGTCTTATCAATCGGTTCAAATGCTCAATATTCTGTAGAATCAGTCGCGTCCTGTGATGTACCAATGGAATCTGTCTACCGTATGACGCCGTGCTTTTTACCATATATTATGGACTCAAAAAATCATTCATCAGGTTTGAGGCTACATCGCAAGATGTTTTAACCACAATCTTTCATAATTCCAGATCTCCTTTACGAGAACTACATCCCTGATAACCCCGAGAAGCAGGATAGTATCCTCCGCAAACTGTCAGACTACTGCGGCAAGTCGATGTTCAACTACACCACTGAGGATGCGGAGCCGCCTTACAAATGGGACTTCTATCATTCCTTCTTCTTCTCCTATACCGTCGTTAGTACTATTGGTAAGTTCTTCAATGAATTCTTAATGCATATGAATATCAGAGAGCGGTGGTAGCTCAATGGTAAGGACACGCTCCTCTTAACCGAGGAGTGCGGGTTCAAACCCGGGCAGGTACCTCTGGATTTTTCAAGTCTATGTACGTATTTATATCACTAGCTCGACGGTGAAGGAAAACATCGTGATGAAACCTGCAAATTCAAACAACTTTGGATTTGTAACTATGATCCAAAAATTGTCTGGTTCCCCTATCTTAGGGTTACGAAGGTTAGATCGGCAGTCGCTTCAATGGAATTACCAGACTCGCTAAATCCTGGATCATGGTCTAAGCGGACCCCGTCTAACTAAACACGGGAAATAACGCTAGAAAGATGAATGAATATCAGACAACATTAACAACGTATAATATGGTGAGGAAACCTGTGTATTCAAATAACTTTGCGTCCCAATCTGTCTGGTTCTGCTAACAAAAGGTTCGATGGGCACTCGTTAAATGTAAACCAACTAGATTTGGTAAATAGATCAGGATCATGGTCTAAACGGACCCTGAATAGGCACGGGGCATGAACACTAGGAAGTTGATGATGATCAACATTATGTAACATTTGGTCAATTGGGAACAGAACTGCTACAGAATTTGACATTGACGAAATGTTTTCTTGTGAAGTTATTTTGTCGCAAAATAGCAAAACACGTAAATAAATTTAGTGTCACTATCGTCAACAACGTTAACAAGATATATGCATGCTTTTGTTCTTAAATTAGCTCCTGTTCAATTTATATTAACACTTATATTATATTAATGAAGAAAACAAAGAGAAGGGCCTGAAAATGTGTAGGATGAATCCTGTGTATAGGCAGTAACAGACATTTTGCGGGATGCATATTTTTTACCAGGATAAACATGGCATGTTCTTTCTTAAGGTAATCTTTTGGATTTAAATTTTATGGTAAGTGACTTCAACACTTAAGATTTAAAAACGTTGAAGCAGAATTACTATAAATTTGGCATAAAACAGACCTTATTTAAAGAACTCATAGGATATCTTAGCTTTGAGATAAATACAATATATTTATGTTAATGGTTAAATCTTTATGCTCCAGGTTACGGAAACTTGGCGCCGACCACTCACCTATCGAGGATCCTAATGATATTCTACGGCCTCTTCGGAATACCGATCAACGGTATCTTGCTCGCCAACCTTGGCGAATACTTCGGATTACAGGTAAATAGATACGTGGTACCACGAAGCACATCGAATCGCATTTTAAGTATGGCTAGAAAAAAAATAAACAACATTGCTGGAAATAGCTACTGCGTTAATAACTTTTACAATAAGTTTAAATTCATTACTCACCGATGTCTGTGTTTAAAGATATTTAAACGCAATATGGAATTGACTGTTGTTATTATATGGCTTACTGGATGAACAGAACTTAAACCTTGTAGCAACGTTTTTTTTTTGTTTGGATGATTTGTATAAGTGTAGGTACATTTGCGCAGTGAAGGAACGGATTGAATACGGATTGATAAAATTTGAGACATAACGCCCTCTAATCCATCCATCTGGATTTATTAGTAATTGATGCCTGTTTACTAATTTCCAAAATCTTTCTTAATTTTTCCAGCTCATCTCTGTCTACCGCAAATACAAAAAACGGAGCGCAAGAAGAGCAGATAACCTGAGCTACTTCTTCAACAACCTGGGCATGCTTGGCCAGATCTTCCTGTACCTGGTGCCTGGCTTCCTGTTCTTTATCTTTTTACCCGCCTGCATCTTCGTAGTCTTCGAGGGGTGGGACTACGTGGCGTCTATATACTACGCTTTTGTCACGCTGACGACTATAGGATTTGGAGATTTGGTTGCAGGTAATTACTACTAAGTTTAATTCTCATTGAAATATAGAAACATAACGTCGTGCCCATAATCTCCGAATGAGTACGCAGAGTTGAAGGGGAAGAAATTTAACTGCATTTAGCCAAAAATAAAACTGGGTTGAGTGAGATATAAAATTTAGAAGATTTTCATTGAAACTTCAGAATGAATAAACAGTATACCTACAGCCAGCCTAAGTCTAGAGCTTAACTCACAAAATGACTTGTGAAAAGAAACAAATTCACACTGATATGAATTGGCGACAATATTTTAAATGAATAGCCGTGGTGGGAGCCGTGGTATCACAATGGTAAAGACACGCGTCTCATAACCGAAGAGAGGTTTCAAACCCGAGTACGTACCCTCAAATCTATGTACGTATTTATTCCTCTAGCTCAGCGTTGAGGAAAAACATCGTGATGAAACCTGCAAATTCAAACAACTTTGAATTTGTAGCTATGATCCAAAAAATGTCTGGTTCCCCTATCTTAGAGCTACGAAGGTCAGATCAGTAGTCGCTTCAATGTGATTACCAGACTCTAAATCCGGGACCATGGTCCTTCTAAGCAAGTAAACCCTGTCTAAGCACGGGACATAACGCTAGGAAAATAATGAGCCGTGATGGAATATATTCTAAGTTCATAAATATGAGTAAAACCTCAGGACTTACATTACCTACTCATGTTTTTTTCCAGGCACTGTCAACAATGGCTTCAAGTACGGCTACTTCTTCACGTATCAGATCTTCCTAATCGTCTGGATCACATTTGGTCTCGGCTACATCGTGATGTTGCTCGGATTCATCACCAGCGGCATGAGATCTGAGAGTGTACACAGGCTTGAACAGAAGTTTGCCTACCAATTTAAATCCACACAAAACAAAATCTTACAAGGATTCACTAGAGACATAGCTGTTATTAGGAAAATCATAAACGAGGCTAATCTAATCAAATTAAAGGTTAGTAGCTAGTATTAATATATTAAACTGTAATATGTTATGTTAGTCATTTGTTTTGCAATCAAGACATAAACCTTTTAATTTTCATATTAAAACGTACACTCGACCTTTTCATAAGTTAAAGTTTTAATTATCTATTAATTTACATTATTAAGTACATTTATTTAATTACAAGATAGTCATTGAGGCTCAAATAATTCAATTTCATTATACTATATCTTTGTTTATACGAGTTGTTGTTTTGTGAGAACGTGAAAATTTAAGTCTATATTTTATTATTCCAGCCAGTTTACGTAGAAGCTTGTCCACACTTGTATAGGAGCGCAAGTTGCCCTAACTTCACCTTTGACGTAGAACCACGAGGACCCGCATTCAAGAGGAAAAGAGCCAATTCTGAAAACATACAGCTTTCCGCCAAAGATATGCTTCGAATTCAATCGGACACTGATCTTCTTGGAATCGATAAAGAAAAGACTTTTACGGCGTCTGCTATTGTAAAGCCTGCAGAATTGTTGGCTAGAGTAGTGAATGTTCTTGGAGGTTTGGAGTCACAACAAGAGAAAGGAGTGCACATGTTTGACGATGAGCATATATTGGCTAGTGAAAATCCACCAATGTTCAGTATAGGACAAAACATTATCACTAATTCACCAAAGAGAACGAGAGCTTTGAGTGTCGCGGTGCCTAATTACAGAAAAGAATCAGTCGCTAAATTTAACCACGACTTTACATGGACGAACGGGGAAACTGCAGAGAAATTTAGAAGAGAAGCTAATTATAGGAGTGGGAAAATGTCTTTGCCTTCCAAAATTACACCGCCCTCTGAAGAAACTACGCAGCCTAGGAATTTACTTGCCAGACTTTTCAGAAAATCAAGTTCTACAGAAAGTCCGGCGGAATATATAAAAAATACTATGAAAGGTCGCGTTAGTGTTGCACAAGATAATAATGAGAGTAAGCCAAAACAAAGACGTGGCAGTTTATTCCCATCGTTCAACTTAGGAGGAAGTCAAGAGAAGAATGAAGAAGAGGCTTACATAGAAAAAACAAAGCGAGGTAGACACAGTATTTTTCCAACTTTTGATTTCTCTGAAGACGAAGACGCTGCAGCTATCAAAGCTTATCAACAAAAAACGAAAAGACACAGTATATTCCCTACTTTTGATTTTAGTGAGGATGATGATGAAAGCAATGCACGGGCTTATAAAGAAAAGACGAGATCTGGCAGACATAGTATTTTCCCGACATTCGACTTCAGCGATCCTGAAGATGACAGCGCGGCGCGCTACAAGGAAAAGACAAACCGAGGTAGACATAGTATTTTCCCCTCTTTCGATTTCTCGGGACGTACAAGTAATGACGAAGATGACACAATTGACGAAGAAGAAGTACGAAAGTACCAAAACCGAACGAAAAAAGGTAGACTTAGTTTATTCCCTACATTTGGAAGATCTAAAAAGAGTGACGACGAAGCTATGCCTGAAAGTTCAGATGAACTCGTAGAAGAGTATAAGAAAAAAACCAGTCGTGGCCGAAGCAGCTTATTCCCATCATTTGGAAAGGATCGCAAATCGTCTACCGACGCTGGGCCTAGTGATTTAGAAGCGAGTATAAGACAGTACCAGAACCAAACAAAACGTGGGCGCAACAGCTTATTTGCTGGTGACATCGAGAACTTCAGGAATTCTGCAGGTGGTAGTAGCAATTTCGACGAAGAATTAGAGAGATACAGAAACAGGACTAAACGAGGCCGTGGTAGTCTATTTGATCCTGACGTGAACATGGCAGAGCTGCCAGAAAATGAGCAAGTAAAGGTGCTAGAACAGACAAGTGTAGCTGATCTTATACGTGCCTTAGCAGTTTTGGAGACGGCTACAGAAGGTGGCGAGTCTCCTGGACTTTTAGACGTATTCGCGTCTGAGCCAGCTCCGACTACAAGAAGACGTGGTTCGTTGAGGCCAGATTTTGGCATGCCATTGCCCACAATTCCTAGTAGAGAGGACCACGATGAATCGTCTGGTCCTCGACGTAGAAGAGTATCTGCGAGAGCGGCTGTGCCTCACTTCGCGCCGACCTTGCAGACAGTGGTTGCAGGTGCTGAGCTCCAGATTACTGCTGCAGCGTCTAGAGAGAACCGCATGACCATGATAGCTCCTCCACCGCCGTATTCCGAAACTGATACCAGCAGTGGAGAAGAATCGAAACCAAGAGTGAGACGGTATTCTCCTGCCCCGGGTGATCCTAGTAAATCTACCGGGCCAGTACCGAGACTATTCTCCCGAAGGAAAGAGAATGCCAATAACGAAGAGAGTAGTTCTAGTTCTAGAAGAGGAAGCCTAACAGATATTGTGATAGATAACAATAAAGACAACACGTAACCTAGTGCCTTTCTAGTTCAATTGTAATTTAAGTAGGTACTTAATTAATATTTAAATTATATTTATTAGTTTTACTATTTAAAATAAATAAGTTATATGAAAATTATAAGCCGTCCAATACAAACAATAATATGAATGTTTTTTATTTTCTTATTCCGTAGGTAATTATTTTATTCTCTTATTTAAAATAAAAGCTCTCAATTTGATTTGTAACACATTTTTCGAATTTTAACACCGCAAAACTTAAATTATTAAGTTCGATGTAGGTACTGTAGCCTATATATACATATACCTTATCACCTTAAGGACAATATCTCCGTAAACCACATTCATCCGGAGATAAATTTGGAAAAATGGATGGGAAATTGTCAAAACTAGCTATAAGTGGCTAACTCGTCGCCTTCATAATCACAAAACCAACACCTTATTAGTCTCCTTTTACGATATCTGGACAAAGAATAAATGTGATTTCCAAGTCCCAGACCAACATGGAAAACACCTATACAAAAACTATAGGCAAAGTATTCTATGAAAGATATCTTGCTATATATTTTTGCTATTAACGACGACATTAATGAGGACTGGACATACTTAGGGTTTTTAATATTTTTTTTCACACGAATTACATACATAACACCACGCCATTAATCCCCGAAGGAGTAGGCAGAGTCAAAGGGGCACACGAATTGATTGTTGACCTTAAAGTACCCATACGTAGAATATTTTTTATGACATATAAATTTACTCTTCAGAAGAGGGCTAGGTTCTGTAAATACCCTGATCCATTATACGTCAGCCATTCTCACCTTATGTATCAATGCTACCTCACCTAATCATCATCCTCTAGCATTATATCCAGTGCTGAGTCGGGCTCCCCTTAGACCAGAGGTCCCAAACCTTTTAGTGACTGAGGACCATCATTATCTATAATTTTCGACGTTCCTAGAAAACTTTCCAGCTAAGACTAACCTCTATATTAATGTCCTTCCAACCGATATCGGTCACGACGGCCAATCTCAACGAAAATTAGCCAACTTGCAGGAGATATTATAGTGCACAAGTGTATGCGCAAACACTCTCATAGTCCGGTGAGACGGCAATTCGACATGACCAGAGAGAGGTCAGGCGCAGGACCAACGGCTTAACGTGCTTTACGAGGCACGGGTAATTAAACCTCCAAGGTCCTAACTCCGGGCTGTTACTGAATAATTTCAATATTGAAATACCCAGCCACAAATTTTTGGCCCGACCCGGGATTTTAATCTGGGACCTCTTGGTTCTTAGGCGGCTTTTTCATTTTCATGCTGCCACTAGACCAACGAGGCAGTCAACCATCTAATACGACCCAAATGACTGAACTAAAAACCTTATCTCTTGTTCTGTAATTAGGCTGATTGTGTTTGGTATTTCTCAGAACCTAAGTGGTTGAAATTGAAATAAATCGATTGGCCCATTGGTCAAGTGGTTAGAGACCCTAGCCACGAAACCAAGGGTCGCGGTTTCGAATCCCGCTAGGGACAAATATTTTGTGTGAAGTACATGGACATTTGTACTCGAGTCATGGATGTTTATAAACGTATTTAAGTATGTCTATCCTTTCACCTAGTATCCATAGCACAAGCATAAGCTTTTTTTGGAACTGGAGAATTTATTTATTATTATTATTATTTATTAAATCTAAAAGATATAGAGGCGAGTGAGGTGTGTAAGGATCGTGCCATATGGCGTTCGGTTCGCACTTCGCTCTGCTTACCCCGCTAGGGAAGTGGCGTGAAGTTTAGTTAGTTAGTTAGTTTTAAAAGAGTTATATAATCTTATTCACATCACTTTAGCACAAGCACTTTCGACCATAAAATATCTGTGCTGTCACTAAATTTAAAGTAGTCAATCGGGCTTTTCATTTGTCTGCCTTTTAAAAAGTAGGTATCCTCTTAATCTGAATAATAATGTAGATATATTTCACTGAGCGAAATTTAAAGAAAATAGTTTGACAGGCCCGTTGGTCCAGTGGCTAGAGACCCTGGCCACGAAACCGAGGGTAGCGGGTTCGAATCCCGCTAGGGATAAATGTTACGTTGGTGTTTTTTTTCTGGAGAATTTAAATAGATTTTTTTTTAGTTGCTACGTTTATGTACGGCTTTTTTTTTCCGGGAGCCTCTACTGACTTTAGGATACTCGGGCAGTTTACTAAAAGGGACTTCTATGTTGAACATAGCAGTTAAAAAATGCAGGTTATGATTTCGAAATTTTCAAAATAAAATACGTTGTAGATACGTGATATAATTTAATTAGTACCACCAGGTGTATAAGTTTAGCCTTATTTAAGCGTTCACCATAAACTAATGTATCTATATTTTACACTAATATAGTGTACTTACATACAAAGAAATAAATAAGGTACATAGTCTGGAAATATTATCATTTGATGAATTGTGAAATATAACATTCCAAAATGGAATAGGTCGTTTTACATTTCAAATAGATGAAATAATAGTATTTATCTGTGATTGACTTAATTCTGATAAAATTACACATCATTGCAATTATATTATAGAAATTAGGTACAGAAATCAATTAACGTTTACATAGATATACAATTTCTATGGCAGTCCGTGAGTCTAGCTTACATAAAAATATAATGTACTACATATTTAGTCCAAAAACTACAATTATTGGTGGTGAATTTACGTACAAACTAGATTGAGTATTAAAACAGCTTAATAATACAGAACGGTTTATAATACTAAAGCTATTTACAATCCATATACTAATATACGTCGTTCGCACTTTGGACTTAGCTGGAAGTCCGGTCACGTCCATACTGATAGTACGGCGGTGCAAGTTTTCATACTAAGCCTTCTCGGCTACATCAAGTCGCTAAGCGGTCCTGTCTGACGTTTTTGTCTAGATCTAAGCTGAGGTTGGCGTAGCATTGGTCGATGTTGGCATTGCCTAAGGTTTCAAAGATGGATATGAGGTTGTTGAGACCAATGAGGTAGCCATCTTCGTGGTTGCCGACCTTCCAGGCGGAGTTGTGGTCGATATTGACGTTGTCGGGGACGGGGACGGTCTTGGCGAAGTCAATCATCCAGATGGAGGCGCGGCGCTTGTCGTGGACGAAGAGGAGGGAGCTGCCGATCAGCTCGTGGGTGCGGAAGAAGTGGGACTCCTGCACCGTCGCGCGGATGCTCTTCAGTCTTTCTAAGTATCGCGGCTGTAAAGTAAAGAAACGATAACGTCAGTAAGCTGTAAATTAAACCTCCTTCCCAATATCAAAAAAAATCGTGAGGAGAGTTGGTTATTCTTGACGGTAAAGGCAATGAAAATGGATTTAAACATAATTTGTCCGTAACCTGGAGCAAATGGACTAATTACATAAAGTAAGTTCTACGAAATAATGAGTCCTCGTCAATTCAGAAGTCGTTTTCGGACGAAGCACGGTCACTGCTGAATTAATTGTTAGCTTCTGGAATTTAGTACTGAATGAACTAACGCGAATATACAGGTAATATAAATATAACATTTAAAAATAAATTAAGCCCTTTGTAAAAAAAACACCAAAGAATATACCAGGATATTTTTATAAAATACAGTTTTGAAATTCCCACAGTTTTGCGATAAATTTCCTTAAACCTGGCTCACGTGAGAATTTAAATATAGCTCTTTAAAATACGAGGATTTCCATGTCTATATTTACCTATAGTTTCTATTTACCTATAAATTACCCCAAGCTTAGGTACTTACAGGTGGTACCTAAAGCTAGTTATTTAATTATAAGAGCAGCCATTAATAGAACGTTATTTTAAAATCTGATCATCTAAATAGATGCAGCTGCACAGCTACATAATTGCTCCAAATTGCTGGGAAAATATCGCCAATTAACAATGACAATAGCGGTTTGTGACGTCACCACAACAACGTAGCATGATGCATCACATGATTATAGGTCTCGTGAGATTCTGCTTCGATGTTTATGTTGTTTATTGACCATGATTCTCGTGTTATTTTTTATTTTAAGAAAAACGTGTGTTTTGTTTGCAGTTTGCTGTGTGAAAACTAATTACGAAACAAAAAACGACTGAAGATAGGGTTATTATGAGTTGTTTAAACGGGATATGAAAGATAAAATCATATGTATAAGGTGTAATTCTTGCCTTTTGTGAAGTACAGGTTTAAGAAACGATTGCTAGGCATTATTAAGTTTTGGTAATTTTAAATATGACGTATGCAGAAAAGATAAATAAATCTAATTAATTGTCCAAACAATTGAAGCTCAATTATGACAACCACCTTTCATGGTACTAATGCAATAACATACATACAACTGCCAAAACAAGAAAATAAATGCAAATTTTTCCATTTTCAGATCACAATATGGTATATTGTGAATGACAGCGTCGGAGTCAAGGTAAGAAGAGGCATGCTCCGGTGGTTCGGACATGTGGAAAGAATGGATGACGAAAGATTGACTAAACAGATATACAATGCGAAAGTGGAAGGATGTAGGAGCCGCGGAAGGCCCAGGCTCATCTACCACGACCAGATTGATCGTGTATTAAAAGAAGGTGATGTTAGGAGTCATAAAAACCGTAGAGCTTGTATGAAAAGGATTATGAATGTTGAAGAGGCGAGTGAGGTGTGTAAGGATCGTGCCATATGGCGTTCGGTTCGGGCTAGGGAGCGGGGTAGGCAAAGAGTACTAACTTAAAAAAACGTAAAAAAAGTACTAACTAACTAACTAAACTAAACTTCACGCCACTTAGGGAAGTGGCGTGAAGTTTAGTTAGTTAGTTAGTAATATGGTATATAATTCCTTGATAGTTTACTAAAATAAATCCAATGCTACAGTAATTTAAAAAATGTACCTAATCCACAGTTATAATCATCGTTACTAAAAAGAGCATACAGATTTGAAACAAACGTTCTATCGCTATGAGCAACGAAATGGACCTTTATCGTTCCAATCAAAGAGTTACTAAGGATTAAAAAAAAACAGGAACTAGTCTATCCACTGACCACAGAATTAGGGAAGTTATTCGTGAACTCCTTGAAGGCTTCGACGATTTGCTCCCTCGTCTTCGTGGTCTTGAAGTCTTTGGAGCTGGTGCCGTCGGCCTTCTTGACGCCGTCGATCCTGAAGCCGAGCGTGGCGGTCGAGCTAATGGTCTCCCGCCAGATCATGTAGCGGGGCTTGGTCACGCCCTTGCTCCGGTGCTCCTCTTCTGAAGGCGCTTTCGGGTCTATCTGGATCATCTTCTCATACATATCCTGGAATTGTTGAAAGAGTTTGTTAGAAAGGCATCCTAACAGGAAATTTTACGTGTGCATTTTTCTTATAGTTTATTGGTATCGGCTCAGCAAGAAGATGTTCTTCTGTGGTAAAATTTAAATAAAAAAAATTCAGAACCTCCTCCTTTTTTTTTTTATTTGGTTAAAAATAAAATTAAGGTCGATTTTAGTACATGTGTAGATACTAAATTTAGTTATTAAAATATATTTTATCTATCTCACATAAAATCTAAGCTTTATCTCACGGTACATTTTTATCTAAATGTTCCAATAAAAAAATAATCATAAAGACCATTCCATATTGAAGCTTTTTCACTAACAGATCTTTTACTTTTATGTCATATATTTTTACTATTTATGTGTATTTATTAAAAAAAAATAGTAAAAAAGTATTTCTAATGAAAGCATCAAATTTTTATTAAAAAATTTTGGAACGTAACATAATTTTAGGCAAATGCCTATCGTAAACTCTCGTAAACGCGATAAATACTCATAACAGTCAATTATTAAATCGTTTCTAATATAATTTTTCGTTAGCTAATCTCTTTGTTGATGGTTGCATTATATACTTACTTTCCTCAGCTTAGTCTTCTCCTTGGCTTTGGCAAGTTCCTCCTCCAGGTACGTGCGCACGCCGATCTTGCAGTCCATCACGCACGGACAGTCGAAGTCGCTCAGCAAATCTTGTAGTTGCAAGTACACTGTATATGCGCTGGTTAAGGGTTGTATTGTTATAGATGTATGCAATGCTTTTTGATATTTGTCTATTGTTTTGCAGGCGAATTAATTTTTTAATTATCAACTGTTAATTGTACAATAAAGTAAATTTTTCCTACAATTGTCTTCATTTAACAAAATTGAATTCCATATTTTTACTGTATTATTTAAGAGATCATTAATATAAATAAGATGGTCTTCCAAAGTCTTTAATGAATATATATAGTGCAATTACAATGTTACAAAATACAATATTTTAAATATTTATTGTCACAAATAATAAATTAAATGTCAAAAAAGCGAGAAAGATTTGTAAGGACCGTTTAAAATAGTGCTTGGTTTGACCTGAACTTAGGTAAGATCAGTCACAAAGTATATATGACGAATGTTGTAGAATCGGTTTATTTTATATTTGAAAAGGATACGTTCTCCATCTTCGCATGTCACTTGGCCTTTGTATTCAGGAACGAACGGGCGTAGGATGTCTTTCATCAGCAACTGTAAAGAGATACATTTCAATTAGTTAAGACAGTATACATTAAGCTCAGTATTTTTTTTTTCCGCTATCGCGTCGTTGGAAATCCTTCTAGTCTATTAAAATTCTAAAGGTGCACAAAATTACTAATAGATCACTGTTCATTCCACAAGTATGTATAAATCAATATCAATAGTATTTTTTGGATTGAACGTCAATAGATAAAGGTTATGTAAAGTCCCTTTTTAACCGACTTTAAAAAAAGGAGGAGGTTCTCAATTCGACTGATTTTTTTTTAATGGTCTTTATCTAGAATTTTACTGTAAATGATATCTTCAAGCTTTTTTTAGTGTCTACCTTCCTGAGGGTTCGAATTTTTTAACCAAACGTCGTCACAAATTGGTTCAATAATTTAGGTGTTTCGGTTAGCTTTAGCTTTATGATACCTGTTTCATTTATTTTTAATATAAATAAGTATATTTTATAAAAACTAATAACTGTTCTATATATTCAGATATTTAGACTAAAATTGAATAGCTCTGCTTTGACTTTGACTGGCTCGATGGCGCATTCGGTACCTTGCCCCATCCGCCAAAGGTTGTGGGTTCGATCCCCACCCAGGACAAACATTCGTGTGATGAATACTTGTGTTTGTTCTGCGTCTGGGTGTTACTATCCAATATTAAAGTATATATCTGTAATACCACTGTTGATTCTGATATCCGTAATACAAGCGATTAAGCTACTTAGATCGGACTCAGATCAATGCTTAGTCTGATTAACTTATTTCTTAGTAAGCAAAATGCCAAAACATTTCGCGATGTAAGGTTAATGGCGAAACTGAGTAAGGGGGTATTCAAATGTAAATCGTTATGTAGAATACAATGGTATTGTGCAAGAAGAAAAACACGTAATTGTCAGAATTTTATTTAAACAAGCCGATATCTCATTTAAACTATCTTCTACGTCGCGGTATTGTTACCGGTCATCGTGCTTGACGTCAACTGATTATAATATTTGTTGGCAAGCAGCCCTGTTGTCAGCTGGGATTGACTGGCTGGTGAATGACTTCATTCATTTGCGGGTGACTTCATTTTCTTTTGTTAATAGTATTTGTTTTCCCATTATCAGCTTTCTAGCGATCGATCCTAGCTTCGAACGAACTCTTCGCCTATGATGTGTCCTTAACATTAAAATTTCACCGCTGATTTTTAAATCTAATACCCGAACTACAAATCAATCAGAGTTTATTTCTGTTCACGATTTTTTATGTATTTTTACATACAAACTCTTATTTATTTAATATCACCATCTACCATTTATATTATCTAGATTTATTTAGGTAAAACTAGTACTCGGTATTTATTGAAAATTTACCATCAATGACATAGTTTTGGTACGTAAGATATTTTTAATTTTTTTTCCTTGACAACCCCAGTCAAATGAATGCTTACGATTTTTTCTGAACGGAGAGTAGTAATAAATTAGGTTTATCACGACAAGACATATATGTTTCTAGGAACATGCCACTTCTTTGTCTTTTAAAAAACTATACCACACATATAATTATTGTAATTTATTTAATTCGTGTCTCTAAAAAAATACAAGTGTAATCTTTTCGCATAACATTAACATATCAACACAGTTGTGACGTTCGTTGTAACTTAATGGGCCAATAAAAATGTAGTTTTATAATAATACGGAATCAATGACTTTCATATCGAGAAAAAAGGCAGCAAAAAGTCATTGACATTGAGCGGATAATAAAAAAAATAAAAAAAATTAACGAACTTGATTAAAGGGTAAGTAATGTAAACATAAATAAATGAAGGCGTTTAATTAACGCCGAATCAATTTATCATTGCATGACGCAAAACAAATAAAAAATTGGATTTATAATTGACAGTTAAATTACGGAACGGTAACGAGATCTTTAGGACTTTATTATTTTTTTTTCATTAATTAAAATAGTTATTGAAATGTGAAATACGTTTCCAGCTCAAATGTTACCACACCAATGCCGCCATTGTTATCATACTTGTTAATTATTTTTATTCATTAGCTTACATTATAATCATTGCTGGTGTAATTCAAACTCAAGAAAAAGTAGGTAGTAAATTTTTTAGGAAGAATTTGGTAAACAAAATGACAAATGGTATGCAAAGAGAAAGGACAAAATTTGCAAATTATAATGAAGTTGTAGGCAAACTAATTAAGTACCTAATGAAAAAATAATACATATTTACGAAGAAATTATCATATCTTTACATACTCAATGACAAATGAATCACACTGACCATTTAAAAAAGATAAATATGATTTTAAAAACAGACAAAGAATTTGACAACCACGGTGACTATTTTCTATGAATAGCGGCCAGGTAATAATTTAAGGAATAATACTTATATATCTGAAGTACAAGACCTATGCAAAATGTGCCATAATAATATGGACGTTTCTAAGTATGCAATTACATGGCAATATTTCAAAATCAATAGTAAATATAGAAGAAAAATAATAAATGACAGTCAACCTATTGGGGAAAACCTACAAAAAGAAATGTCGTTCACGCCATCTTACACACATACTAATCGCAGGTTAAATTTTGAATAATCAATCGTCTGTGTCTTTGTGAAACAAAAGAAGCAATATAAGAATATTTGTTCCTGGCTATGAATGTCTTCACGTGACAATTAATTTAAAAAATCACTGTCGCGTCATGTGACCCTAATTGCTTTGGTCTAAAAATATAAATGATACATGTGGAATCGCCAATTGGTTAAGTGCACTTGGTTGCATTATTCAAGGACATTTGTCATTCATTGGAGAATGTATTTCCACTGTGGTGCAATGACACTCATCATCGCTTTCCATCAAGCAGGCACTAGCTTGCTTACGTAAATGTTAATTCACTGTATTCGATATTAATGACCGGATAACTGGTTTTCCTTCCTCCTTTTTCTTACAATGATGTAAAAAGGATATATATCGATGTACTTTCCATGAATATAATTTCGACCAATATTGTTTCGTATCATTTGAATGAAGTGTAATTTTTCATCATCGAATGATCGGAATTAGTGGTTCAACCGTCATTTATTATTTCACGATTAAGATTAGAGATTTAAAATAAGATATTATAAACAACAAATTCAAAATGAGATTCAAATTAAGACACATTCAAAATGAGATATTATTTTCTCCCACGTAATACTTTTCAATCGAAATTAAACTCGTGCAATATATCTTTAATGAAATTATTCTGCAATTTTTCGTTATTATGGAATCAAGATGTTTATAAAAAAACATATTTTTTTCTTTAAAGACTAGAGCTGCTTGCTCCTAACTTCAGCCACATCTGCTCCAATCTTTTGCTCACCTTAAAACACATCTCCTCCTGCGGGCACAGCTTCTTGAGTATCGTGCCCTGGTCAGGCCCAGCCTTGAAGTTGCCCTGATGTCCAGCGAGCTGGATCCAAGGGTACCGTTGCTTCTTGTAGGTCTGGAAGAATGGCGTCCACTGCACTATGTTGCGAAGTTTTCGCCACCTCTCTGATTGCTGGAAAGAAAGAAAGGGAGATTAGAGAGAGAACTTTGACGTCATGTAAAATATGGAGATTTTTTCCCAGATTTGTGATAGATTGATCAAATTTTCCCCTGCAATATGTTACTTGTAAAACGGTAAAGTAGTTTGTTTTATAAATAATACTCGTTGAATCCTTATGTAGATTCGCGATTTTAACGCCACATTCTATATGGTCTGAATCTAATCTTCACAAAGAACTTGGAACTTCAACATCCACTTTTGTCAAAGGTTAATAATGAAAATTATCCCCCATGATGTCAGAAAAACATATGGACCGTAGAATCCATTTTGCACAAAATTCCCAGAAATAACCAAGACACACGGGAAACCCGCTTCGTATAAAGTGTAGAAGGTTAGTTAGGTCATTAAGCAATTTTAATCTCCTTTTATGGATATATGACGCGTTTTAATCAGAACGTGGCGATTTTAGTTTTATTTGCGTCACTGCACAATGTTAACTGATTAATGCCATAATTAGTTGCCTTTTTACAACTATGTATATGTATATTGTATATATTAACTTGCTTACGCGATTCCACCTGCGTGTGAATGAATGAAGGTTCTCAAAAATACAAAAACCGCCAGATGGCACGAGGGAGACGCGTGGCTCCTTGTTGACAGCATGTCAGTTTGGTCTGACAACTAACCAATGAGGAGGGTGACTAGACCGCAAGTCACAGTTACGCCATCTTTTGGATGTTTTAAATCAAAAAAACCCTCATTAGGTCTTAACCGTAAACCTCAATTTTCCATGATAAAAAGTATCCTAACTCAGGGTTCAAACTTTTGAAGTACCACATCTCATTACCTACTATCGGTTAAATAGTTTGGGTGTAACGTAAATATGTTAACACACAGATAAGAGTCACTTTAGCATTTATATTACTAACTAGTACGCTCGAGTATAATTTCAGTTTAATTAACAGCTACATCTGATATTAAAGCCAACTCTCGATACAGACTTAAGTCATTATGTATATTTATATATAGATATTTATTATATACTAGCTGTGCCAGCGGTGTCACCCGCGTTTATGGTTAATATTATAAAGACTATTTCCCTCATACATGATTTCTATGTAACTTTAACCATAAAGTCTGCACTCGCGACGGAAGCTTAAAAAATGGAGTAACTTCTCCCGTTTTCCCAACATTTCCCTTCACTACTCTGCTCCTATTGATTGTAGCGTGATGAAAAGTATACTATAACCTGCCCAGGAGTATGAAGAATAATTGTACCAAGTTTCGTTAAAATCCGTCGTATAGTTTTTGTATCTATAAGGAACATATAGATAGACAGACAGACAAAAATTTTACTGATTGCATTTTTGGCATCAGTATCGATCACAAATCACCCCCTGATAGTTATTTTGAAAATATATTTCATGTACAGAAATGACCTCTCTACAGATTTATTATAAGTATATATAAACCTAAGTTACCGTACCGTATCTTTTTATCACACACTAATCAAACAAGTTTTGCTTTTTATGGCATTAATTTTAATCTTCTTTCTAAAATAATCTGGCTAGATGAGAAAAAACCGCTAGCTTTTATTAAAATCACCTAAGCGCTTTGTATGTTGATCAACATGGTTTGTTTTTGCAAAAGCCTGTGACAACTAGGTCCAGTTTAAATTGTAATTGAAGTCTTTGTTATTTACTTCAAGATAATTACACATTTACATATATATATATGTATATATATTTTAATTAAAGTTGCATACCTGTTCCAGACACGTTTACTTATATGCGTTTTGGACTTTAAAGTAACTCGTCTTAGAAAAATACTGTGAATATTTTCACGTGAATAGTATCGGTGGGCATTCATGTGAAATATGGTTGGTCATCATCGTAGTTAATATAAAATACATTTAAAAACCAACACGTCAACACTTATACTTCATACAACTCAAAGCTGAACGTAAGTTTTTGTGTTTGCAAAAAACAATGACCTTCAAACTATGTTCCAATCGGTCAACTTGGTTTAACTTGATCATTTAAAGAAGATGGTGGCAAAAACTGAAAAGCTACTTATGTGTGTCTTGTGACTCAACTTACGAGTAGCGCTTAAGTGATTGATCAGTAAGTAAGTAGTAACTCATTCTTCGGAAATATGATTTAGACAGCTTTAGGATGATTCATTGTCAATTTGTAATAAACTGTTCTATACAAAAAAAAAAAATTACACACGTGGAATGCATATATTAGGGTGAATGAAAATACACTATAAATACATACTATTTACTTGGAATGTGTATATTGTATGTGATGTAACTCGTAGAATATATGTATACATTCCACTTGTACATATCCCTTTTTTCGTATAGCACATTATAGAAAATAAAAATAAATTATTCTAAACTATAAAATAAATATATTCTAAAGGACACGTTAATTTCACTCACAAAATCACGTTAGTTAAAAGTGATGAGATCACGTAAATTTCTTCACCTGCCTAGCGTTATGTCCTACGGACCATGATCATAAATTTACTAAAACTTTTCCCTTCTGAGCTTGGTAATCTTAAGGCACAGTCGTCACACGGGGTATGATTACAAATCCATAGTTACTAGTGGAGGTTCCTCACGAGTCTTTCTCATCACCCATCCTCATAAAATCCTAAGACACATGTCCTGGTTTGAATCAACACCATGTGAAGCGTTTACCTATTTTTTTTATTTATAGCAATTCGCAGAAGGAATGTTATAATTATGTTAAATTGTTAATACCTAAATCTCAAAATAGGTATTTACTTACAAATGACCCAATTTTCCCCGTTCACTTACGTCATTTGGTTTCAATTCATTATAGATATTGTTCACAGCGCCCTTTTTATCAATGTAGGTAGGAAAATGTAAAGTGCTTGAGGGGCGTCCCCAATTCAACATTTAATAAAACCCATTTAAACAAAATTAAAATAAAACTACTGATTTTAATAGATTTTTCGCATTTAATTAATAATTTCCTCCCACTATACTTCGCTTTGTTTATTTTATATTTTATATAAAATAAGATTAAAATCTTACTGTTGATTAAATGTATTAGAGAACACGAAATGCTATCAGTATTAAGGCATCCTAGATACCAAAAATGTATAACTAACTAACTTCACGCCAATTCCCTAGCAGGGGTAAGCGTATATTTTATGTTATGTGATGTTATATCAACTGACCTAACTCAAAATATGCTGCTGATGGAAAATGAACCTTAATGTTTTAACACGTAATATCAATTTAAAGATTCAAAAAATTTTGAGTAAGTTCACTTTAACACTAAGCATGCGGTATTTTTTAAAATCAAAAGCCTAAATACGAGTAAAGCCATGACATATAAAAAAGACGTTCCTATGAGATAGAGCCCCTTATTTGGAAAGGCTTCTGTTATTATCACAATAACACACTAACAACTTTTATACTATATTATCATCCAGCTGTGATGTCCCAATCAGTCCTTTATGTTAAGTCGTTATCACAAACAGTTACTGTTGGTGATAACAGCACAACATATGGACTGATATTATCGTATAAGGATGTTACTGCAGGGATATTTAATTAATTATCAACTGCGGGTAATATTATTGTTTCAATATACTTTTAGTAACTTTAATGGTATAAATAAGCGAGTCATAAGGTGAATTGGATATCTTGTAATGCAAATCAAATCAAATATCAAATATTTATTTCCACAAGATTACAGGTAGGTATATTATTTTTCTAGTCCCTACACTAGGCTAAGCCTGTCCTGTGGGGAAAGAGGAAGCGTTTAATAAAAAAGGTCAGGGTGCTTAGCCAAATGCGCACCAGCGATTCCATAACGAACTTCGCTACCGCTCGTATCGCGCCACAAACTTGTTAACTAAGAACTCATAGTGTGGAACTCGGAGTTAGTTCCTGATTTGTCCACCCGAATTAGTCTGTGGCGCGATACGAGCGATAGCGAAGTTCGTTAAGGAATCGCTGGCGCGTATTTAGCTAAGCACCCTGATGTTACAGCCACGGTAGCTGCAATGGAACTATTCTTATTTGAATAGTTCCAAAAAAGAAAGCACTAATTACGAAGTCCAAGGAATAGCCGAACAACTTACAATGGTGTAACTGTAAATCAAAAAAATAACCTAGCTCGGTACATTCTAAAACTGTTGCTTATATTAGTTATAAACCGAGGGTCGCGGGTTCGAATCCCGCTAGGGGCAAAAGTTTCGTGTGATGAACATGGACATTTGTACTCGAGTCATAGGTATTTATAAACGTATTTAAGTTTGTCTATCCGTTCGCCTAGTATCCATAGTACAAGCATAAGCTTAGTTTGGAATTAGGGAATTGCTGTGTTTATTCTTAGACGGAACATACGTTCAGTAGCGCGCAGTCGTTCATCCTCCATTACGTAAATCTTCCAGCGAACCCCCTATGATCTAATGGCGAACCTCTGAGAAACGCTATTACAGCACGTACTTATATTTACTTTATTAGTAAAATTTAGGTACAATGTTCGCCATAACGACTGTTAGTGAATAAGAACCTGATAAGTGACACAACTAAAACCACGTATCCAATTACGATGTTGATACAAGTAGTATCATAAAGGCGTCATTATGATATTTACGTCGTTCTATTGCCGTTATTATGATAATTTCTGTACAGTGCTATTATACTAAGTACATTTATGATAAGATAATCCACTCGTCTGATTTGCACCGGTTCCCACGGTACAAAAGGCACGGACAAATTACTGAAGATTGTTCAGACACCTGATAACTATTAGCGTGATTGTATTAATTACCATGAATTAACATTATAAGTGCTCTGTGATCGGACATGGCATTTTTTGTTCGTAACCCTCATTTCACGCTAGGAATTTAGATCATAATTCAACTGCATACATACATACATAATTTATATATACATTGTGTTTTTCTATAGTAGATAAATAGACCAGTCTTTCATATATTTTTTTTTGATCTGTCTAACTCAATGGTTCCATAGATTTTCTATGACATTAACACAATATGATGTCACGGCATGTCGCACTCAATTACTATTTAATGATTTCAAAGCAAGTAAAAATGGAATTTGACAAGTAATTAAAAGCGACTAAAGAATTACCGTCTTAAATAAGCAAGTCATGATTATTATATGTAAATACATTAAATTAAATGAACCAAGTATGTATTTACTATGCCTAATTGTACTTCTTAGACAAGTTCTAAGACCCATAAAGGCTGGATATAAAACGAAGCGGTCTGACAGACCATTGTCCTCATTGGTTTATTAAACACCATATGTCACATGCGACCAATCATCTACCACAGCGGTTCTCAAACTTTTTTGGCTACGGTACCCTTTTGAGAAGCGGAGTATTTTACGGAATCCTAGAATAATTAAACAGTATCGAACCCGCGTAGTCGTAGATACGTAATATTAAACTTTTGACGGATTTTTCCCTTGGAGCTTTATAGTACCTACCTACCCCTTTAGTATTTTATGAATTACTAGCTGTGCCAGCGGTGTCACCCGCGTTTATGGTTAATATTATAAAGACTATTTCCGTCATACATGATCTCTATGTAACTTTAACCATTAAGGCTTAACACGCGACGGAAGCTTAAAAAATGCAGTAACTTCTCCCGTTTTCCTAACATTTCCCTTCACTACTCTGCTCCTATTGATTGTAGCGTGATTAAAAGTATACTATAACCTGCCCAGGAGTATGAAGAATAATTGTACCAAATTTCGTTAAAATCCGTCGAGTAGTTTTTGTTTTTATAAGGAACATACAGACAGACAGACAGACAGACAGACAAAAATTTTACTGATTGCATTTTTGGCATCAGTATCGATCACTAATCACCCCCTGATAGTTATTTTGAAAATATATTTCATGTACAGAATTGACCTCTCTACAGATTTATTATAAGTATAGATGACTAAGACCTATTTTCGTGGTCTCCCCAGAAAGGCTTCGGGGAGCCCCAGGGCTACGCGCAACACACTTTGAATATAGCTGATCTACCGGTTAAGGTAACACTAACGGACCAATCCTGATCTATTCCACTATCCACCGTTGGAGCTTCAGAAATATTAAATTATTTCCTAGACACCTATGTTTTATGTGAAGCATATAATCCTTTGACGTCAAAGTACGGTTTTTACCCCAGCATGATAAAAACGTCCGATACGAATCATATGAATCAATGAATGAATTCCCAGTATGAATTATTTTATTTCATTTCAAAGGATACGTCACTGAATAATTGTGAATTTCTATTCTTTCTGAAACCAATGTCTTTCAGGTCTAAATTAAGATTGCTGTTCTTAAATATATTTTATGTTATCTATTAAAAATGGGTCCCGCCAGAATACCAGCGCTCCTGCGGCGTTAGTTTGACGCCGCAGTAGCATAATGCTGAGGCAGGGACCCAATTGGCGCCAATTTGTTTTCTTTTTTTTCTTTTTTTTTTCTACTGGTTTTCCTTTTTTGTACTATTTTGTCCTGTGTATGTATTAACAATTGTGCGTCCAATAAATGTTATTTCTTTCTTTCTTCTTTCTTTTTATTAATATGACAACATAATTATAAAACAAATTCCTCCGCTGTGTCTGTCTGTCTTTTCGCGATAAACCCTAAGACTGCACGGATTTTTATGCGGTTTTCACCAAAGAGTGATTCTTGAGGAAGGTTAAGATATATAATTTGTTATTTTTTGTATACATTGGCTGAAATAAAAATATTTTTGTTGGAGGTGAAAAAATCAAGCCGCCGCGCGGACGGAGACGCGGGCAAAACCTAGTTACACATAAAATTAGAATAATTTTTGTAAGTTTATTATTAACACGCTTTAACAGTTAGGTAAATGGAATTAGCAGAAACTTGACTCAGGTTTATGTATAAAATCGAACTTAAAACATAAGATCTTTTATTCCATAAACTTAAGTTCTTGCTTAAGTATGGAGTTCACGCGGAGAGATGCAGGTAGAAGTTAGGTAAATAACAGCTGATGTTCCTAAGCTCTACAACGTATTTAGTGCGATCTTTGCATACAAACCCACATGCGTAAACCAGTATACAAAAATAAGTAGCATACGTCATTGGAGCATGTTATACTTAATTATCGGCAGAAGTTTCCAGCTTGTAAGCTATTTTTGCTCGTACGTATTAAAATGATTACACTAATAAATGCGTATAATAATAAAATAATAACATAATGCAATTAAACCTTCACAATTTGTAAACAGGTAATAAACGATAAGACCATGTTCCTTACTGACGTCATTAACAGGCAAGCTATATTTATATAGTTATCTATTAATAATAGCAGAATTAATTAAATTTGTCTATATTCATGATTGGCGCCCAACGGTTCGTGCTCAACATAACACGCAAATTAATTTGCCAATCTTGAAATTAGATACGTAATAAATTACATTAAATTTTAATAAAATGTCAGTTGATGTTTTTTTTAGTCTAAGCAACTGCGTTTTAATCCTCAGTTTAATTTAAAAATGCGTACTTATGTTATACAATACCAATGTAACGCATGATTAACAAAACATAATAACAACATAATTTTATAACAAGATGTATGTACAATGGAATTCACAATTACATGGGAAACATATTTCTAGGCCATATAATCGCATGTTACATCTTTATATTACAAGGTTGAATAATAAACATCTCGACATACTTTCGTCTTAATTAGTACGACTAGTAAAGTAATGAAATTAATATAAGTACCTTTTTAGTATTGCAGACGTATGCACAGAAGACAACATCCATAAAGTCTTCAATTGTGAACTCACAAGCTTTGGAATGCATATTGATATTTATTTATTAACGACACAAAGTATAACACTCACAGATATCACTTAAAAATTTAATTCAAAATGGCTGACTTTAATTTAAAAAAAAAATAAACGGCGTATCTATATTCAAAAACACTGACAACCTCCTTGATCCACAAAAAACAACACGTGTTTCCAAATTCGAAATTGAAAGAGCGCGGACTTGGGGTAGCGAAGGCGTGTCAACGAATACTGAACATCAGCCAGTCTGAATTGCCAATATAAACCACAGTGTATTTGTGGTGACTCAGTAAGACCACAAGGCGGGCGTGTGACGTAAATCAAATACGTTGCTTAAGTAAAATGTACTATTGCCATATTCCGGTTTTGCAGGCGTGTGCAGATTCTTATATTGCACAGAAAACTCAAATTGCGTTTACGTTATTCTTCTGGAAAAAAATGTGAGGTGACAATGAGTCATTGGTTTCGACTTACAATTGTTACCCGATTTTCAGGCGATATTTCTCATGGTAGACAAAAACATATTCATTAGTGAGAATAATATATTCTGCATGCGTCATTTTTCGAATGTCTAGAGCCTTCTCTAGATTCGGATTCGATTTCAGACAATAATAAATAGCTATATTGTACTCGTGTTAAAGGTAAGTAACAATAAAATAGAAGATAGGTTATCTATTTATGTCTGAAATCTAAATTATAAAATTTTAGTGTCATTAGTTGCCAAAGTCCAAACATAGATCAATTACTAGACTTGCTAAATCCTGGATCATGGTCTTAGCAGACTCCGACTAAGCAAGGGACATAACGCTTTATTCATCTCTAAGTTAGTAGTATACTCACTTAGTATATTGTTAAATACCCGACACCATGAATTATAATATACACATATTTAGGTTCAGATACAATGGCCCACTTATATCTCCTAATGCTAGATATTTTAGCATATGCCAGTCTAGCTACTGTTCTTTTTCACAAATGGAATCTATATTTTCATAAATGTGGTTAAAGCTAAATGTGGTTAAAGGGGCCAGCTGTGATCGGATAACACATAAAATAGATGTATTTTGCTAACTGAGTGGAGCTGGACTGGAAGTCCAAAAGGCTAAAAATAACAAAATTTTCAAAAATTCTGAAAAATGTATTTCAGTACATATCCTGAACGGAAATAGGCACATAAGTTTAATGATTATAATAATAAGTTACAACTACGCTCATTACTCATTGTAAGTGCACAGGAAAACGACCAATGGAAATATTTGATGGATTACGAAAACGAATGGGATTGAACGCGCCATTCTTGGAAGCGAGCGTAAATGATACAATTGTTTTATTTGTTTGTCCCATGCGTGCAAAGTCTACGTATTGTGGTTTCTCAAATGTTTCTGTAACCGCGAAGAATGTTGAAAAAATATGTAAAGGCATACGTACCTAAGTATTTTTGTAATAAAAAATCTTAGTTTAAGTTTATGTAACATGTGACTAACTAACTGAACTTTACACCATTTCCATAGCGGGGTAGGCAGAGAGAACCGAACGCCATATAGCACGATCCTTACCCACCTCACTCAAATCTTCAACATTCTTGATCCTTTTCATACAAGCTATACGGTTTTTATGACTCCTAACATCACCTTCTGTTAATACACGACCAATCTGGTCGTGGTAGGTGAGCCTGGGCTTCCGCGGCTCCTACATCCTTAGTAACATATAGTAAAATAAATTGAGAATCCTTATTATACGTACAACTTATATGTACACAGCAATTATGATAATTTAAAATAAATTTAATTGTAAACAATTTGTCGTTAGAGTGTTGATGTACTCCTCTTTATCGGCCCCCACCAAAAGGGGAAGAGATTCAAAAAACATAAATTAAATTAGCGCATAAAGTGCTTTATGAAGGCGAAAAAGAGTGTTTATACTGACAATGGAACGGGGGTTACTAAGATCTTCTAATATCGTTAAATATTAATCGTTAAAAACAGCCGCACTACATCTGTAGATTAAGATAAAGTTTTAACCGACTGCGAGAATGCATAAAGAAAGGAATAGTATTTTAGGATTTGATATTATGAATGTTGTTATTACTTGTAAAGTGGTGCCTAAATCATTTATCGGATTTTGATGACATTCAATTGATGTGTAGAGTTTGGGTAACTTATGCTAAATTATAAGTGACATTTAATACACACATACATACATATAACACACGCCCATAATCCCCGAAGGGGTAGGCAGAGTCAAAGAGGCAGCAAGCCCTTCAACCACATTCAGCCAACAATTTTAAGAGACGGACTGTAAAATTACTTAGTTTTGAAACTAGTTCAAGGCTTTATATTCCTATTTAAAAATGCCAACTTGATCCAAGGTGATGAAAATACTTAAATTATGTCACATCTGAGGTAACGATCCCTAGGCAACGTGTCAATACTACGTACAGCGGTAACACTGCCACACGATATGTGACTTATCAGCAAATGGACTTTGTCAATGACGCTATTTACATAACATGAATAAAAAAACTGATAATAAGACTCTAAATTCAGTTTATTTTCTTTGAAGCAACAGGTCAGCTCGCAGGCTGCTTCAACTAAAGCAATAAAAGTAAATAATTATAGCTTTAAAATATTTAGAACACTTAGAATGCTTACCGATCTCAAATCGAAAGTTTCTCTTAAATTAATAGATACTTAGGGTAGTAATGTTGTTTTACCCAGGCGATGGTCTTCCTAAATTAATAGGCCAAAGACCGTTGAGAGTGATAAAGATTTTATGACTCAATTGACAGATGAAAATAAAAACAATATGGCTATAGTAAATTCAAGGTTTCATGTAGATCGTTCGCTTAAAGATTTGTTATAAGCAATGGTAAGGCAAGAGCCATTTGGCATTATTCTGCAAATGTTTGAACAAACACATATTTTTGTTAAAGTTATCTTTTGTCAATAATTGATCTTCGTTTTTTGAACGTAACAGAAAAATACGTCTTGCTTCATCTTCCTCATTTGATACTGTATCTAATCATATTAATTTTCCCTCTTAGATGCGTCAACCGTAACCTCAACTGGAATGCCATCGCACACCTCCATATACGACGAACAATACGTAATTACAACATGTTCGGTGACGTCACGGCGTCATGTGGTATCAAAAGTCAATACACTTTCCGGCGTTTGGATTTGAAACATTGTGTCTAAGCCGTCGTTGGGTAATTAACTTTTGACATACACATCCTTTTCTTTTAACGTCAAGTGTTGAAACATTATGTTAAAATGAAACAGAAAAGGTTTCCGTTGAAAGACATCGGCACAGTGTTGCTTGAGAAGTGGTAGATGAGATACATTATTGAAGAGTAACCGTTAAAGATTTCGTCTAATAGATCCATTAGAACAAAGGAGAAGTTTAGAATGAGGCAGCTTAGAATATCATGTATATTGACAATGAAGAGTTTATATAAATAGTTTAAGTAAGAATAAGGATATCAAAGTTTTATAATTTTTTTAGAGTGTGCAAAATTAATGCAATGACCATTTATTATTTTAATAACACAACGTAACAGATTTAGGCGGCCAAACGCTAATTAATCTACGTCAATTACTATACAAATTATAGTTAGTCATAATGGCGTGCGATTAACGTTCCAATGCAATAGTCATGTTTTAACAATATTACAATCGAGAGATATAACTCATACTGGAAACCAAAATGACGGCTTAAAATCTTACAGTAAGATTACATTTAAAATTTTAAATTGGTATACATACATAACATGACCCCCGAAGAGCTAGGCAGAGTCAAACGCTCAGCAAGACCCTTTAACCACGTTTAGCCTCATATCATACTTGGCTGGGTTAGATGGAAAATTATGGAAGATTATTAAGTTTGGTTTTATATATGTAATAGAAGTCGGCCCACCTAGACATAGACCTAGTACACATAAACTACACGCAATGTTATTGTAAATATGTACAGTTCAAAATCAGACTATAAAAATGAAAAAGCCAAGGAAAATTTAAATTTTAAAAAGAAAATTCACAGTTTCTACCACCATCATGTGTGATAATACTTTAGAATTACCATTCAAGATAGACACATTTAGAATAAGGCAGAAAATTGGTGGTTTATTGTGTAATATACGGAAGAAAACCAAAAAACGAGTATAACTAAATAAGTCAGCGAGCCCACATTAGTAAAAACAGATAAGATCAAAAAGCCATTATTCAAAATGATCAAACGCAATAATTGTCGCGACAAAAAACCTTGTAAACTTAAACGGTTTCTAATGGCAGATCACGTCGTATCTAGGAACAGACATTAGTCGGCCATAATGACATTCCGAACCGCAAATTATCTTCTGCAATTACCAACAGTCGTCACAACTACTGACTAATTGTACGTACCCCCTTCGATGGTTACTGTAATTCCTCATTGATCTGGCTTGGAAATGTTAGGATTTATATTCTAAGAACCATATTCTAAAGTAAATTAATGTCGATACAATTTGTCGTACCGGAAAATTATAGGAATCTAGGACTGTGTTACGGTTTATGTAATAAATTAATTGTTCAGACTAGTTCA